>VZTI01002192.1:630466-667539 GCA_013397865.1 Struthidea cinerea | reverse complement strand
CTGTCCCCTCCCCTTCTCCCCTCCCCCCGTTTTTCTTCCATGCATGAATTAATAAGGTGAGCCTTGCCATCAAACTTACTGACCCTTGTTAAACAACTGTTAAATTCCATGGAGTTTATTGAACTCTGTCAAATTATTACCTTACCTCAATAAAACATATTGCCGCCTCTCTGCTTTGACTGAGGTGCATTCCACTCATCCACAACAGAGGCTGAGCATCGATACGGCCGTGTAGCATAAAGGCAGGTTCGTTTTGTTACGCTTTATTTGATCTTTTTTGCCCAACACCCAAGAAAAAGCAAAGATGCTGCCGAACAACGGTAGGGGTCACTGTTAAACTGGATTACAATGAGTCTTGGGGCGGTCAGTTTATTTCCAAACTGAGCCTGTGTTCCTCAAGCCGATATGTTGACCATTCCGGGACTTGGCCATGTTTAATTTGTCTGGCTATTTCATCTCATCCAGAAAGAAGATAAATAAATGGATACCAAGATTCAGCTAGGGGGGAGAATATCTTCTGATTTGTCGTCAGCAATCTTTATAAAGGTGGAACTTGTGCTTTGCAGTCTTCAGTGCTCATTTCTCACAGTGCACAGTGATCTTACAAGTAGTTTTAGGGGTGTTTGTTATGAGCAAACTGAGATAAATCCCTAGTCTAGATTCATGGAACCAAACCCCAACCACTCCACAGTACCTGAGGTGACACTGAGTCACATTAGTCACAGGGGCTGAGGATGCCTCTTGCAGAATCGGTGCCCTTAGCTCCTGTTCAGCATGGCTAAGCAGACAGAGCTCCATTCCTTGGGTATTTTATTTTTTATCAGCAGTGAGTGAATTCTTCACACATACTGTAAGTTTAAAAATTGTTTGAAAATAAGTTTGGAAATCCTCTTGGTTTTTAGCTTAATGAGAGACAAGGGATGCATCAGCCTCAAGTCTTTGTCCTGAGTTGTATGGGAAATTAGAAAACTGTCTATAGTCTTTATTATGTTCATCTTGTTCTGTGTGTGTGAAGCTGCAGGCACGGGCTTGTAATGTGAGGGCACAACTCTTGGGTTATACATCTCACCTGAGAAATATCATATTATGTGATCAAGGGGTACTGCAGGGGAAGCTGCAACCCTGGAAAGCATCTCTTCCAGCATGGTTCCTTTTGGCTTGTGTGTTTGAGGAGTGGGGAGAAAGGAAGGAAGGACCTAGCAGGAGGCACAGCCTTTGCTTCTTTACAGTGCAGGCACTTCTCCTCTGCCCCAGGACCACCGGTGTGGAGTAGGTGGGCTTCTGGTGTCCCAGTGATAAATTCAGGCAAAGGTCAGCTGAGTGAATTTTACACACGAAACTCAATGGTCTGCTTATAAAATGAAGAGTCTGTGTTTGCTGCATGTGTCAGCCAAGTGGCTCTTAAACAATGTTTTCCTCCTGTCTGTTCTGTTCCTGTTCAGCACTGGAGAGGGTGAAGGAATGGCACCTTGTGGAAATGCTGATATGGGAAACTTTAAATGGTCCCAGCATTTTGCAACCTTGAGTGCTGAACTGCTGGGTTTTTTCTGACTTAGAGATCTTCAAATTGGAAATTAAATGAACAGGGGAAAAAAAGGAGCCCTGCCCCAAAGTGTGCAATCTATCATTGTTGCTGTGATGAAAGCTGAAACTCTGGTGAACTAATTATAGCAAGGGTTTGCTACGATGCCTCTATTTTGTTTGCTGGTCAAGGTTGTGAGGCCACACAGTTATTATCATCTGTCTGTCAGCTTGGATACATTACTTTTTAAAAGCTATGTCTAATCAATGCAAATATTTTAGGGAATGCTTTAGGCATCAGTGGGCAGAACAGTAATGGTTCAGGCATAAGCAACTGGAAACAAAAGGCAGTCACAGCTTCAACCACTTCCTCAAATGTCTGCAGAGCAAAACCTGGCTCTGCTGGATGACCCATAGGACTCTTAACTCACCTGTGTTCAGAATTTTATGTGTTAACACTGTGAATTACTTATCTGCAGAAAGGAAAGACTGTCATGTTGCAAGAAATAAAAATGACAAGGAGGAGGGAGAATACACAGAGCTCTCACTGTAGGTAGGAAGGAGATAGAAAAAGTGCCCAGGGACCTTCTAGCACTAACAAGAGATAAGTGTGATGAATTTGGCCTGGTCTGTAATGCCTTAGATATTTAAATTGCTGTGCTCACAGAAGCTGAGGATACTTTTTCATGGCTTTTAGCCAACAGAGAAGTAATATTGCTGTAGCTGTGGTGGCTGGCCTGTACTGTAGGAATGTTTTAGGTTGTTTTATTAGAGTCTGACAATGGGCTGGGGAAGAAAATGTCAGCATAATTCACTAGTGATATTGATAACGAAAGAGCTTGTGCCACAGGCAAAATTTTTCCTGGGCTGAAGTAAGTACCATGCTCTTCTACAATACTCTGTCTAAGCAGGTCTCATGATCATTGTGTTAACACCCTTTGAAAATTGCTTCATTTAATTTCTGCCTGTGGTATTTCTTAATTTATCCTAGCTCCCAATACTTGCAAGGAAATGCGCACATGTGTACACATATGTGCTCATCCCTCTGTACTAAAAAACATAAAAATAAAATCAAGAGAGACCCTGAGCTGCATTCCTCAGTATATTAACCGGGAGCACCCCACCTGTCCTTCAAAGGCCAGAGAGATAAATCATGTCCTGATTTTCTGGGTTGCACTTTTCTACAGTTAGATACGATTCACAGGAAAGTAACAAATTCCATAGAATGATCTGTCCTCCTAATATACAACCCCCCCAAAAAAAAGGTAGGAACTGGAATGTTGCTTGTCAAGTTCAGGCTTAATATCTCATTTGTTCCCATTTGGTTCCTTAGTAGATTCTGTGCTTGCCTCAGGCAATAGCAACATGTTTCTTCGTGATGAAATGTGATCAGTTATTTGGATGCTAACTGTAAGAATGTAAGTGGCATTTCTATTGGTTTGGCAAGAGTATTAAGAGAGTTTCTTTTTTCTCTAATAGCTGCATTGATTGTTCCAGTCTCTATACCAATGCATTCTTTTGGAAGCACAGCAAACTAGCCTCGGTGTGTTTTAGTGTTAAATGTTACAATTTTTTGCTAACTGGCTCACTTTGGCATGTGTGATGCCTCCCTTTGGTTCTGGCAAAGCCAACACCTGTTGACTTCTTGATTGGACAGCATTCAACTGACCTCTTGGCATGTACATATCTACCTGGACCCTGATCAAAATCAGCTTGGAGATCTTATAGATCCCAAATGTTATGGCTGGAGGGAGAACGGGTGCACCTGGGAAGTGACTTTCAGAGAGGTACTAGGTTCTGTCTCTCATCATCAACTTTCTCAAGTTTATCAGATTTCATTTTCCAGTTGATGTAGGAGATTGAATTGGGCTTGAAAATGACCAGTAAGAAATTCCCCTGGAGGAGGAAATCTCCCAGCTGCCACAGAGCCAGTTTCTGCATGCTGTTCTGTTTCCACTCCTCCTGCCTGGCAGCAGCTAGTAGGAAAGGACTGAGGCTTAGAAAAGAGGATCTCACTGATCTTTAGGTGACACTGGGGTTATCACAATCTGGCACAAAGGTCTGGGAGGCAGGACCTGTTCAGAGATGCTGTGTTTTCTTGTGTTCATTGTTAGAAGGGAGACCATGACCCACAGCACCTCTGGCAGCATTTTCTACAGGTGGCATAAATTGCTTGGACGCCCAGGATGCAGACACAGCTAACACGCTTGCTTATGTTTCTGCTCAACAGTGCAGTAGGAACTTGTGAGAGTTACTGCACTTGGGATGTTGATTGTGGATGGGCATTAGGCCTCGTGCATGTTCAGGGTAGTCCAGGCTTACTGCTCAAGGACATGTATTTGTTCTAAGCATGGTTACTCCGAGTGTCCAAAAGCCATCACTTTTCACATGTGAGTAGAACCTGATGTACCTGTGAGAATGGTTTCATTGTACATACAGAGCAAGGTTGCTCTGTACAAGAATCACAGGTAACGATCACTTCATGTGTGAAGTTGTTCTAGTTTAATGCCCAAAGCAGGAGGGTCAGAGGTGATGAAAAGGAGTTGGTAGTCCTGTCTAAACAGAAAACCATATGCATGGGGCAGCTTTCTCTGTCTTCCTGTCCAGTCTCTCAAATCTAAACAGCCTTTGCTCTCTTCTGAATGAACTCAGTCCAGTGTCTGAGCTTTCAGTCCTAATGGACTCAAGTAAATTGAATTCTTTGGCCTTGCAGAAACTGAGGATATGAAAATCACTTTCTAAAACTTCACACATTTGCCACAGTCAGATTAACATGGTCACCCTCTGCAAGCAAGTCACAAGTAGCTAGACTTGAAAGGAGCTATGCATTTCACTTCCATGGAATAAAAATTCCTTATCTGGAGCTCAGAAAGCACATACTTCTGTGATGTAAAGAGAAAACCGTCTTTTTCTGCACATATAAAGATCTGTTCAATATCGTTGTAAATGATCTGGATGAGGGGACAGAGTCCACCGTCAGCAGGAGACACTAAGTTGGGTGGGAGTGTTGATCTGCTGGAGGATAGGAAGTTCCTGCAGAGGGATCTTAACAGGCTGGATTGATGGGCCAAGGCCAATTATATGAGGCTCAACAAGCTGGGTCCTGCACTTGGGTCCCAACAACCCCCTGCAGCACTACAGGCTGGGGGCAGAGTGGCTGGAAAACTGCCCAGAGGAAAAGGACCTGGGGGTGCTGGTTGACAGCATGAGACAGCAGTGCCCTGGTGGCCAAGAAGGCCAATGGCAGCCTGGCTTGGGTCAGCAAGAGTGGGGCCAGCAGGACCAGGGCAGTGATTGTCCCCCTGTACTCAGCACTGATGAGTACACTTCAAATCCTGTGTTCAGTTCTGGGCCCCTCACTATGAGAAAGTTTCCACTGGTGCTGGAGGGTGTCCAGAGAAGGGCAAGGGAGCTGGTGAAGGGTCAGGAGCACAAATGTTATGAGCAGCAGCTGAAGATTAGCCTGGAGACAAGGAGGCTGAGGGAGGACCTTACTCTCTTTACAACTACCTGAAAGGAGGTTGTATCCAGGTGGGGGTTGATTTCTTCTTCTAAGTAACAAGCAATAGGACAAAACAAAATGGCCTCAAGTTGTGGGGAGGTTTAGACTCAATATTAGAAAACATTTCTTCATAAAAAGCATTGACAAGCATTGGAACAGGCTGCCCAGGAAAGTGCTGGAGTCACCATCCCTGGAGGTTTTCAAAAGACATGTAGATGTGGTACTTGGGGATATGGTTTAGTGGCAGACTTGGCAGTGTGGTTGTGACTTGTGATTGGACTAGATGATCTTTGAGGTCCTTCCCACCCTAAATTATTCTGTATGTCTAGTTGAGAGATTTGATCAGCACGTGTTCCAAGATGCACGTGGAAAGATCTGCGAAGATCCCAGTTACTTTTGTTAACAATATGACAATACTTAGTAATTTGCCAGTCTTTCTAAAGGCATTAAATACCTTTACCAACTTGTGAACTGATTATTGTTATCTTCTGTAAAAATAAGTTTATTTCTTCAGTTGCATAATTGGGTCAAATTGTATTTCAGGTTAAACAGAGTGCTTATTGGGGGGCAGCTTTGAAAGTACTAAGAAATTCAAGTAAACTAAAACAATCCAGGCATTTTACTGAACTTATCAAAAGAGCTTTTAGGTTTATATATATACACACACACACGTATACATATATATATTTATACTGGAGCATTCATGGTTTAAGAGGAAAACTTTAATCTTAAAAGTTTAGCCCAAAATATACTTGGGAGCAGTGATTTGGATGAAGCATTCTCCAGACCACTAAGGTTGAAGAATAAAGTCTGCAGCTGAAAAGGTGGTGCATGATGTACTCAGAGGTGTGGGCTCCCCATAAGCATTTGTTTAGATAAATTAGTGTGCAATACTTGCCCCCTCTAATTGTTAATCACTCCTGTGCCAATATGTTTTGCTCGAGTTTATCTTGTGCAGCTGCTGCAAGCCTATGCCAGATGGCAACCTAGCTCTTCAAGCATGAGAAATAGAACTGAAAGGACTAGGAAGGTCTCAGATCCCCATGTAAGGCTCTGATCCTATAGGCAGTCAGAGTTCTATATATGAAGGGCTTGTAAAGTCAAGCCCTTTGCATGTTTCAGCCTAATGCAAGTAGGCTCCCCTTTGATTTTAGTGGCTTGAGCTGTTTGCCATTACAAGTGTGGTCAGATGAACACCACTTTTAAATTGGAGGCAAATATCTTTATTCAAATTTGATTATCTAATTAAGATATAGAACCATACTTAGACAAAAGAAGGCTTGGGTTTTTTATTTGCTTTCTGTCTGAAAATGCCAAGTGCCTTTGTAAACAGGATATTTTATTTTGGCCCATAATTTAAACTCCCAAGTTGGTGACATTTTTTTCCCCCCACTTCCTGGTTGGTTTAGTATGTAAGCCATGTATTTTGTATTCAGAGTATTCTTTGCACAGAACATGGCGACCAAGTACGTTGAACTCTAACTTCTATCTTTGGTATTGGAGGTAACATAGCATTCAAAATACTCTTCTTTTTATAAGAACTATGAATTACAAATGAGATTTTTAAAAACTCTATATATTTATAAACTCAATAGCAGAAAGTATTTATCAGTCTGAGAAATCATAAAAATAAAACTGTGTTTACAGTGTAGTGATTAGTCACATCAGGATAATATATTATATGACGGAAAAAATGTGCCAGTACATCTATGCCAACCTTGGTCTTTTTCTCAGAAAGGTCAGAGGATGAAAGAATGCCCTGTCAGGCAGCCAGAACCATTTTACAGCTGTTATTAGTTGCACTCAGCCTAGAGGAAATGGGCTCTTGCCTTCAGCTCACAAAATAAAAGCCTGAAACTCGTGCAAAACATTCCGATTGGATCTCTAACATACTTGAAATCAATCTTGATTCAAGTCCAGACTAGCTCTATGCACTTGCACCCATTTTCCGGAATTTTGTTTCTCTGATTTTTCCAGCAAAGGTGAATATTTTTTGCCCCCCATATCTGAGGATTTGCAAACTTTTGCAAGTTTTTGTGACTAGCATTATAATGTGATCTGTGTTTTATACCTTCTTTAGCTGATGTCATCAAAGGTTTGCAAATTTCACTTTGATTTTTCACAGTAAGACTCACTTCAGCTGATGTCCTTACGCAATCCAGTGCACAGAGAGCTGCCTCCACATGTATCTTCATTGACAGTGAGTTTGAACCAGTCAGGTGGTCTGTATCCTCACTGTGTCTGCCAACTCATCTGTCTGCCAATCTGTGTGCCTTTTCGTGCTGTTTAATCTATCAGTCACGTTGTGTCTAGCCTAGGATGTAGGTGTGATACTGAAATGCTGTAGCTGGTGACTGCTAGTATGTTCTAGAAGTGTGATACAGGATGTATCAGTACTGCAAAACACAGTTATTCGTATTTGCAGCAGCAAAGATGAAGTGATTTGCACTTTAACTTCACATGAGAAGCTGGCTTTCAGGGCTGTGAGAACATATGTAGCAAAGGAGAGATTGAACTGCTGCAAAAGACAGAAAATAGAAAAGCTGCAGGGACTGTGACTAGTGGGTAACCAGCATTTCCTGAGGGTTTATACCCTCTTTGCTTGTCTTTCCCTGTGTTTTCACACTTATTTATGTGAGTGTGGCCAGGCTACAACTGCCCTCCATTTGCTATGTACCAGCTGGCCCAAAATCCAAGGTGCGTTGTCCTCTGGGAGATGCAAGCTATGCCTGGTTAAGGCTGTGCTTTCTTGCACATACATATAACTGTAACCTGTTAATATATATTCTAATTTGTGCTAAGCTTCAAGCTAAGGAGCCTAGAAGTGAAATGAAACTTGTGCCATGTAGGGTGTTAAAAGAGCTTGGCCAGGTTTGCTCTGCATTCTTCTGTTGCATGGAAGCCTGGCAGAGATGGTGAGACCAAATTAAACCAATTATCAATATTATGCTGTTCAGCAAATGCTTCTGTTTCTGATGGTGTTAATGAAGTGGCAGGAGCAATTTGAAGGCCGCAGTTCCCGCAATAAAGTGCTGGCAGTGCACAAATGAAGCAGCAAGCGGCCCCAGGAGGGACAGCTGGAGGATGGGGGCGGGAAGGCAGAGGCAAGAAGTGATTGTCTGTCTCCTGAGCATGGGACCAATTTTCAGTGCAGCTATGCCAGCTGAGCTCCAGGGAGGCACCGGGAAATCCAGCTCAATGGGATTTAATTTGTGTGCATGCGTATAGATTATATATGACAGGCACGATTCCACATGCCTCCCAAATCATGGCACTGTACTTAAGCCCTTATACATAGATAATGCTGGCGTGGGACAATCAAAGCAACCTTTGTCATGCTGAAAGCTGAAACTCCTGAGGGCATAGTTTAATCAGTGTATTATTGGAACTAAAATTCCAGCCTTACTGTAGTGATTGTATTACTAGATGCCATATTTAATTCATGAAGAGAACTGTGAGTTTTAAAATTGAAATGAGACTCAAAATTTGCTGGTTGATGCAGAATGTAAAATTAATTTTCTGTTGGTCATGAGCAACAAAGAAATAGGTAAGAAAGAGCAAAAAAATCTTTCTCATCTGTGGCTGAATTCCTTTTGTCAGGTTATTAACAGTCTCAAAAATATTGAAAGAAAACACTGCAGAAAGGTAGCTGTGATTCACTTCACAAGTTGCATCTCTGTTCATACCAAAGAAGGATTTTCTTCTATTCCTTTAACAGTGCATGTAAATGTCAAGCTTCTACAGGCTGAAGAAATATTTCAGCATTATTTAAATATACAAGAAAATTATTACTTCCCTGTGTTTTTTGCAGTATTAACTCCTTTTGCTCTTTTATTCAGACAAGGGAATTGCTAGGAGGTAGTAGTGTATCACTTCTACATTCACATATAGACTGTAACCATTATCCTTATGCTTGAGCTTGTGTGTTTTCCTACAGCTCTAACAAGCTTTGCTTTAATTAAGAAAAATAAAGAATCTGCTGGTTTGAAAGAAAATATGAGAGTGAAACAAATCTGGATTATATTTGGTTAACGAGGAAACAGAGGATGATGCCGGATGTGGAGGTGACCAGGATGTTCCATTTCAGCTTTCCTTCCTCTTTTAACTTTTCTTTGGCTGCTCCAGCTAGAAACGATGTTTGAGGGCTGGAACAACAGCAGGCATGGGTGTTTTTCATTACCTGCCCCTCTGACACAGTAGCACATCAACCATCACGTCTCCACCTTCCTTCCTGTATGCTCTTTGTTCCCCACCATGGGAATTTTCTTTCTCCTGCTGTGCCATATCTTCCCCCAGGTATGGTTTAATAGTTACTGTTCCCAAAGTCCCAGTAGAAATGAGCTTGTAAATTGGAGAGCAGTAACAGAATTTTGGGATGAGAAATTACACAGTGCCTTCCTGTAGCCCAACAAACTCTAGTGCTTCCACACATTGTGGTTCACATGTTTGTTCAGACTCTGGCTTTTCAGCTGTAGAAGAGCAAAAGAATATCTGCCCTTCTTGTTGGCAAGGAAGTGACATCCCCACATGACATTTCGGGCACCAACCTCTCACTGACTTGTGAACCTGGACCTCTAACTCTGTGGTTATCTGTGTCCAGTCTTAAGTAAATGTGCTTGAATTTGTGGTAGTGGCTGAGGACTGTGGAATAACTGTTATACTTAAGAGAATAGTTTAAATTTTTTTTATACCTGAGCTGATTTGCTTGGTGACCTAGTTGCCTTGTCTTGAAATGCAAATAGTGAGAATGGTGTCAGGTGCAAATATGACCCTCTGATTAATGTGGCAGTAAACTTTATGCCAGAATTCCTCAACTCTGAGGTGAAGGTATTGTTTCCATCCTTCACAGCAGGCTGTATGGTGGGATGAAACTATTTTAATACTGAAGGGGCAGATCAAACCACTGATTTAAACAAACCATCGTGTTGTACTCTGTCCTGGTAACCTCTACTTGTTGCTGCATGACACTGATGCTTTCTTTGCTCTTCTTTTGGGCTGATGTAATTTTTCAATACAGACAAGTGAAATCCGACATCCCTTCTTAAATAAACATTACCATTTATTTTTAGAAACACATTTAAAACATAGACCAGTTGAGGTGACTTCAGTCAAGTTAGAATGGAATCAAACGTGAGTGTTGGAAAGGAACAAAGATCATAGAATTAGGAACAAAATCATAGAATCATAGAATGGTTTGGGTTGAGAGGTACCTTAAAGATTGTCTAGTTCTAACTCCCCTGCCATGGACAGGGAGACCTTTCACTACTAGACCGGGTTCCTCTGAGCTCCATCCAACCTGGCTGTAAACACTTGCAGTGATGGGGCATCCAGAATTTCTCTAGGCAAGCTGTTCCAGTGCCTCACCGCCTCACCACCCTCACAATAAAGAATTTTTTTCCTGGTATCTAATCTAAAAGATCCTCACTGTTACAATTTTATCACAACTTTTGTGGTTTTTTCATGTTTCTGCTGCTGCATCAACTGAAAACTTCAAATGAAGGTTTCTTAGCTTTGCAGGAGGAAAGGAAAACTTGGAAACACAAACTCTGCATGTTCTGTAACTAGAAAGCAACTAAAAATAATCACAATTCATATTTCATTTTCACAACTTTTAATGCAGTAATACAAGTGCAACATTTTTAGAAGGCCTGACTCAATTTTTTTAAACTGCAGGCAATATGGCTTCAGCTCACTGTTCTTGCTTAAATTCAGGGCCTGGAAATCCAGGTGAATAGTTTTATCCTGAAATCATAAAAACTATGTTAAAAAAAAAAAAAAAGGAATATTTAAGTAATATTCCTTTTATTGTGGTAAATATGAAGAAGTAATAAAATAAATACACTCATACTTGGTGTTTGTCCAGTTTAAAGGGGGGTGTATGTGTGTGAATACCAGATTAGTCATTCCTAACTTGGACAAACCTTTATTGTGTCTATATTCATAACTTTTCCATGGTAACCAACATGGATTATTGAGTTGCAACCATTTTACTGGATTTCATGTGTTTCTATCGACCCTTAGGAGAGCTATTTTGGTGTTGAATACTGCCAGGCAGTGAGTAAATGTTTTTGTACTTTACCAAAGGAATATGTGTCTTTACTTCTTCCTTCCTTCCTTGTGTAGTCTTGAATTCATCTTCAATGAACTGATTCAACTAATTAACCCACTGGAAAACTATTCTCCTTTCAAAAAAAAAAAAAGCTTTTTCTCTTGCAGTTGACCTTGCTCAGAATTCAAAGAGCACAAGTATAAGACAAACAGAATGGAAGAGAGGCACAAGGATTGGAGTTAAAGGGGAAGAGTGACCTCTTGTTTCCCATGGCAGTGAGCTGGTGGTTAATCTCAGTCCAGATGTCTTTAAAACTTCAAAATGAGTTAATGAGGGGTTTTTTGACATGGTTTATTAATGTAAGGCTATAATATCCACAGCAATTTCGGTGAAGATAAGGCTGCTAGCCTGGATTTACAGTAGTGAAAATGAAAGCAGACCTTGACCCTGAGATTAACATTTCCTGTAACTCTTAACATTCTTTTTTTTAAGTGGTGCTTTAGTTCTCTTTTGTTTCAAGTATTTAGTTTGTAATCATACCAGTGCTTCAGTAGCAAAGTGTTTTAACTTTGGAGCCAGGGATTTGAAGAGAGTAAGATTTCTACTTAATTATAAGGGAAGTGGCATTTGGTCAAGTGTTTTAGGTTATTATTATCCCAAACTGAAGCTTTTAAAGAAGAAAAGGAAATAAGAAATTTTTGGGTTCAGTGATGTAAGTTGTTAAGGATAGCTGGCCCCTTACAGTGTGCCCTGATGATCCAACCTAGAACCACGTGAAGCAGGGGACTTCCAGGGTGTTTGAGTTCAGCCATAAGGGCATAGGACATTTTCATTAAAAAATAGAATTGCTACTAAAGCCAAGTTGTCGTCTTCCTTCTGATAGCGAAGGAAGTTTTGGTTCATTAAATTACTTTCTGGCACTTGTTTAAAGGGTTCATAATCTTTCTTTTAGAGATGAGCTACTGTTGAAGGAAACAGATGATATATGCTTGCCCAATGCGATTGCTGTAACAGAGGTGCACAACAGAAGCTGCGTTTGTCTGTCTTGGCACTTTCCCATCATGGCTGGTGGCTTGAGATGCCCTCCATGCAGCCACAGAGCTCTGTGGTTGACCACTGCATGGTGGTCACCCCCTCCACACGAGGTCTGGACATAGTCAGTGCACTCTAGGACGTGTGTTGCTGCAGCACTTTAGACCAGTCCCACTATTGCTTTGGGCAAACAAGAGTCCTTTTACCTTCTTGACCCAGGCACCTAGGTATGGTGAAGCTTTTCTCTCTGGTTTGGTGAGTTTGGGGATCCTGCCCTGGGAAACTGCTGACTTTCTGAAGTCAGGAGTTTGCAGTTGTGTAGCAGTCACTGAAGTACTGTAAGGTGGTGGTTATGGTAGATGGTATTTCTACTCTTAGTTCAGTGCTAAAAAGTCATGGTCTTGTGTGTTAGAGTTTCTGTCTTTCATAAAATAAGCTTTCATCATTAGCATTTCAAACATTATCTACTGATCCATATTGCAAATGAGAAAGGAGAAAATACCCTAGAAAGCATATCCAAGTGCAGCCTCCAACATGATTGCAGCTGAAATTCTATGTTAAATAAAGGAAGAGCTGATACTGGTTTAAGTCTTGTTTTCAACTGATAACCCTTCTGAGAGAATTGCTGCTACCCTGCTTGATTAGGCTAAGATAATTTGTGATTTTAATGCACATTTTCTTTTGAAGAAGTGTAATTAAAAAGAAGTAATACAGAATATGTGCTTCAGAACAGAAGTGTCTGCCTCCTGAACCATAGATCAATGGTGGTGCAACAGAGTGGTAGATTATAACTTGCAAAGAGTTGATCAGTCATGTGGGGCTTTCTCCTTGTTTCAAGCTGCTAAATCCTATTAAAAGGGAAGCTAGAAACAAATTTTATGTATTTTCAGTATTTTCACTCTGTGTATGCAATTACTGTGACAGACCCAAAAATTGCATGAAATCATGAGTAAAGAAGAAAGTGTTGCTGTGGTGGGAGGGCATTGGTCTACTAAGAATTCTCCCTCATTCACGGCAAGTGGCTCAGGGGCTTCAGAGCCTCTGAAGATTTTCCAAAAACCTCACTCTGAAGTATTTGCTGTCAGATAACTGGGTCCTTGCTGGAGAGACCTTGGATACTTAGATGAAAATTGTCATGGGGAAAAAGTGTCCAAACTGTAATCAGATCCATTAGTTATGCTACAGTTGCTGGCTTACAGTCATTTTCCCAGTTAGGCTTCTTCTTTACTAGCTGTTACAATCTCAAAGGAATTTTGTTGGGAATTATAAGGGAAATGGCTTTTATGTCATTCTGCTTCACGTTTTTTTTCACTACACTGAACACAGAGTGTCTTTAATATCTACACTCTTGCAGAATACTTAACCCCCTAGTACCGTAAACTATATGAATCCTTCCACCTGATTGTCCAAGGCACTCCAGCTAATTCTAGAGCTCTGTTACAAATTTTGCTAAGTTTAGCTGCATAGTTGAAAACGTTAGTACCCTCACAACTCCATTATTTTGATAGGGGAAGTTATCATCTGCATAGGAACAGCAGTATTTTAACTTAAACTACAGAATTCAAAATATGCTGATGCATAGGGTTGCAATCACAAAATGGGCTTGTGACCCCTGTTCTGCTGGTTCACTATGCCAGGAAAGGACTGACTTTCAGAATGAGGGCAAAGCAGGAAGGCTGAGGAAAGGAAAATTTCCAAATGCCATCATTATCCAAGAGGGAGTAAGAATTCTTTGCTCCTTCCTAAATTGCTTTCACAGGAGACTACTGGAATAATGCTATTTCTGGAACCCTGTGTTGTTCTAGTTGTTCTTTCGCTTTCCATGATGAACATGATCTCTTTCTTTTTCCTTCATCTTACTTTTCACACATTCTTGTTTCAGCTGTTTTTCTCTTTTTTTCCCCCATCTCATTTAGATGTCTGGTTTTTAAATTGTTCTTCCTGACAGAAAAGAGAAATCAATATAAATATCTATAAAATAAAGGACCTGTCAGTGCCTTGATTTACTAACCTTATATGGCTTCTTTTCAGGATTATTCTCTTGACTACAAAGCTTGGTTAGCAAAGAAAGCTGACAAGTGCTTGCTGGTGATACAGCTGTTGTCCTCTCCTAGAGGAAAGAAAGGGAATTCTCCTTTTCTGTCGTTCATGAGAACTGCCTGAGCCACCAGTCAGAACAATTTCCATCAATCAGGCCAGTGGAAAGGCTGATTCAGATAAATTCTTTCTTCAGTTGGGATTGGTAAAGAATGTCCTTATGTAAAAAAGATTCTCACTTTTTCCTGCTGTTAGAGCATACATGTGACTAGTAAAAAGTTTTAAATTGCAACAGACAGAGAGTAGAAAAATACTTGACAAGAAGTGATATGACTTGTACTTTATTAAAGTTTGACTGTGGACTGGTGTCAGGTGAACTATAAAATCACAGAGGGATCATAGAGTAGCACAAGTTATGGCAGATCTTGCCAAATACTTCCACTGATCCTATTTTCATGTGTAACTTCACTGAATTTCCCCTGGTGATAAGGAGGTTTGCAGCACGTATCTGCATCAAGTTTGCTTATTTGTCAAAAGACAAATGTCCTTCAAAATGGCTCAACTATTTCTGAAATGGTGAGTGGAAAAAGGTGTTTTTTAATTACTACTTCTTACAGATGTTCTAGTACCTGTTAATTACAGAGCACAGACTTAACAGCTGATGTGGTGAAGGCTGCAATATATATTTGCTTTTCCATATTTTGGTGCTTTCTGACTATGAAGCACCTGGCTTTACAACCTTACTACTTTTTATATAATTATTTGGTTTGTAATGTTGCCTCCACAGCAATTAAAGCTGCCTCATGTTTTTCATTGCAGCAGCATCTCTTTTAATTGCAAGTTTCTTGGTCAAGTCTTAACTGTTTGGGTTGAAGCTTTCCATTCTTGCATTCTGCCTCTGATTAAACAGTTTTTGGAAGCTTTAGGAAAACCAATATAGCTGTATTTCAGAACTGTCTCCAGACAGAAGTTGGGGAAAGGCTGGGATAGATTTTGTTTCCGGTGCCACAATTTTTATTTCTTTTTCTTTTGAGTGCTTTGCCTTTCCGGAGCAAGCCCTCTGGAATTAGAATTGGGACCAAAGATTTCACAAAAGGATAGTCCTGGGGTAGAAGGAATACCATTTACTGTCCTCCAAAGACTCGGGCAGATTTTGATGAGCTAGACCTTTGAAAATCCTTTTACACATGTTCAGAAAGTACTGACTTCAAAAATATTTATTTCAGTGGCCTCAGGCTAGAGGTAATGGGCAAGGAAGTGAATATAGTGAACATACAGATAGTATGAACCACCATATATATTGAATCAGACTCACATGACAGAGGACATACCTTGAAAATCAAGACACATGACCAAGGCAGTAGGGAGGATGGGTAAAGGCAGAGCTGAGGCCAGCTCCCTGCTTGAAGGGCAGTGCTGCAGCTTCCCTCTGGTTTGTGTGGGAGGAAAGTTGGGAATTTCTGACTTAGAGGGCTCAAAGCCCACTAAGACGGACATGGAAAAGCAAAAGACAATCAATTTTCTTTCTCTGGAAAATCTTGCTAAAACCCCCTCATAGCCATTTTGTTGCTGATTTTCTTTACCTCTGTTACTGATGAAAATAAGAACCTGGTTACTTTGCCAGTGTAGATTTTGGAGCCCTCAATGCACGTGCCCTTCTGGTCACCTTAAATGTTGTTGCAGTGTCTGGCTCTTTCTCTCAGGCAACTGGTAAGCAATTGCTCCTGGTTTTTTGAATTATTTTTATATTATTTCTGAGAGCGCCATCTCTCCATGGTGCACAGCCTGACTGTAGAAACTACAGCAGTTACAAATCACCTAATAAAGCCTGAAGAGCACTCTGGGATTCATTTGATAAGAGTGGCTGCATTAAGTGAAAGGCTGTTAATTGTGTGGCTGGCTGCCACGTGCAGTTAATCCCCAGCACAAAAGTGCAGAGAAATGTCTTCTGTGAGCAGTTCCTATGCAGAAATAACTGTGAAGGGAAGAACAGAAGCTCTGGGCTACATTTCGGCTCTGTGATTTACACTGCCCACGAGGATAGCTTGCAATGTTGGCCACGTATTTTTCAGCTTGTTGCCAATCCTCATGCCGTCATTGAACCTGATACTGAGGCTGGGACTTTGTAATTCTATCCAGAATGGCTCAGTTCTCACTTTGTAATTCTATCCAGAATGGCTCAGTTCTCCTGGTTCACTTTCCACAGCTCCTGCTTTCGTTTTTCTTCAATTAAATTAGAGGGGAAAACCATATAAGTACAATCAAACTTCTTCACACTTGTTTGTGTTCCCATGCCTGGGAACCCAGAATGTGAAATATTTGTCAATCTTCTGTTAGGGGGAATTTTGCCTGAAATTTTATACCTCTCCTACAGGGACTTGCTCCTTCTTGATCTGCATTAACTGGCCCTTGTAACCCAATCTTTTTGTCCTTCTTAAGAGGATAGACTTTGTTCAATATCTTCCAAACACACCCCTACCTATATGAAATTTTGGGACATTTTACAAGAGGAACAATCCTATAGCTTTATCTCGGATTAATGCCTACCCTCCAGTCTTGGAATTGCAGTAGTGCAGTACTGTTGCTGAGGGCATAGCTGGTGTTTGCGGTGCTTAACCATTGATTTCAGTTGCTTTGGTTTATAAGTTTCTTTTGTGTACAAATCTGATATACTGATTTGAGAAACATGAAGATAGTGGAGACAAGCCTACTGCCTCAAATCCCTTGGAAACTTTCTGTGATTTCTTAGACTACAATTTTCCAGGCAGCTGAGTTGATCTTAGAGCAGTCTCCTGCGACCAAAAAAGGAAAGGATTTGCATTTTTCGTTCCCCTGCTCATCTCCCCACTGCTCCCACTGTGTGGTCTTCTCCATCCCTTGCAACAGCTCTGGAATTCATGACTTTGCAGAAAGTGGCAGAAAAACCGTCCAGGTTTGTTTGGTTTTGTTGGGTTAATTTTCTGCTGCTGTCACAAATTCAATTAGCTAATGGAGAGGTTTGGTGAAAATCACCGTTAATCCAAAGAAAAGAACAGTTTGCCACTTGAATTATGAACAGAGAGAAGGAATGGAAAGGAGCAGGATGCTCTGCTCCTTCTGTATCTTGTGGAATCACAGCTTCAGCAGTGGAATTAACTGCTGCTTGTTGATGCCTGCACAGATTTGGATATTATTCACTAGTGACAAGCTGTAAGTGCTATGATGCGGATTTTCATGATGTGGCCATGACCAGCTCTGCTTCAGGTAAAGGAACTGTGCAAATGTCAGGATATTCATGACAGTGATGTGTAATGAGTTCTACCCGGGTCATTTCACCTGAGCAGCATTTGCTGTCAGGAGACGCTTTAGGGCCTGGTGAGTAGTCAGTCTATCATGAAGTAGACTGGCTGCAAATGAATCACAGGAGATAACAACCACCACCTGAGCTATACAAACCCTTCACTTAAAAAACCTGACACTGTTATTGACTGGTTTGCTGTGCCCTGTCTGGGATGTGAATTTCCTCCTGAATCAAAAGTATTTAAGATGGTTTTCTCTGGTGGTAAATCTTCAAGGCACATTTTGCTTGGTCTCCTTTGAGCAGTAAATTAAATTTTCACTTTTGCCTGCTTCCTGCTCCACTTAAAAAAAAAATTAATTCTATTTTTGCTCTGGCTTTATTTCATCTCTCAGCTTTGGGTCTCTCTTTTTCCGGTGGTGTCTGTAGGAACAACTGGCAAAGTCAGCAGCAATGACTCACTTAGCAGGATCAACAGCTTTGCTGAGACATAACAGGTTTGCTTCAATTATTTCCTTAAAGTAGGGCAATGTTTCCCCCTCTCAATTTTTTTTTTCATTTCTCAGTTATTAAACTGGAAAACTAATTTAAATCCATCTTCTCTTCAACAGAGTGTAGGAGGAAAATGACCTGGCATTAGGTTTCATGTGACAGAACAAGCAAATGGCTTTCTGAAGTGTTGATTATACCTTAGGCTGCCTTTTAAATGTGTCCTCACAGAGCAGTTTATCCTTAGCTACGTTTGTTACCGGGAAGGAAACTCAATAACTGCATGGAAATAGTGCTGCTGATGTTACCTTTTGGCCTTATAGTCATTTTTGTTGTCAGTTTGTCCCTTTGTTCTCATGATGCAGGACATCTTCTCCAGCAGCAAACAATTGTCTCTTTCAGTGGCAGAAAGTTGGGCTTCCTCCAACTTTGTGTACAGAAGGGATGAAGAAATTATTCTGGTTTTACAAAGGCATAACAAGCAGCAGTGATGTGTCATGGATACCCAATGGGGTGTTCAAAATTGCTGTTCCCTTCTCTACACAGCATGCAAAAGACACTGATAAGGTAAGCTCTGTGCTATTATTGAGAGAACCCTTTTTTCACCATTTTCATGGTGACACAGGAAGAGAAAGCCCTTTGCTGTGAATTTGACCCTGAAACACTCTTCTGCAACCACAGCCACAGTCTGCATGATTAGTGAATGCATTTCATCAGTGTAAGCAGAATTTCTGTAAAAATTTGTCAACATATTTTCCAGAATCATCATTGTAATTTTTGTCTCTAGCAGCCTTCATAGGCTCTTATCAAAAGCTAGGATTCTTATGGACAGTGTAAAAGCACATGATGGGACTTATACAGACTTCTGAGAAGTCAATGGGATTCTCTCCATTATCTTTGATGGGCTTTGGATCAAATGGAAACTTTTCCATTGACTTCAGTGAGACTTGGATTAAGTCCAGTTGCAGGCCATTTTTGTCCTGGAGGGATTGCAGGCTGGTGTAAGTAGAGAAGCAACAACTGGGTGTAATGAACAAATGGAGACAGATGAGTGAGGAAGTATAAGCTAGTTCTTTTCATTGTTATCATGATTTTAAACCTTTTAAAATTTGATTTTAAAAATGAAGATATTAATAATATCAATCTCTAAAGTTAACTGTGTCAACAGTGGATGAAAATTGAAATAGTCCAGTGGAAGAGAGAGAACTCTTTGGACATCCTGAGGCATTATCTAATTTGTAAGAAACATTACCATATTGTTTTTCAAAGAGCACAGATCCATGCTAAAAGTGTGTTTGTGGGGATTGGCAAGGAACGGGGGAGAGGTGAAGAGAAAAACTTATTTATAAGATTATCTGAGGCCCAGCAATGCCTTTTCTGAAGGAAGGGCTGAATTGAAGATAACCAGAGAGAGAGGCCGGATGGATGAAAGCAGGGAAAGCACAATTTTCATAGCCGGACTTCAACATCTCGTTCTCAAAAAGCTCTTGGAACAGAATCACTGAAGGAATAGTCTTGTTTTGAGCATACTAATTCAGTCTTTTCCTTTCTCATCCTTTCCTTCCCCATATTTGATCCTAGGCACTCAAAAGGTATTTTAAGTCCTATACAAAACAAATAGTAAATCCTGCTCATGCCGATCTGACAGTTTTGAGTGGCTAATGTCACAGTAGCAGATTTCTGGAGGGAATCTAGTGCATCTGCCTTGTTTGCTGGGCTTTGTAACCAAAGCAAGCCAGATGCTGGTCGCGCTGTAGTATGAACGTACCTAAAACTGGTGTGTTAAGTCATCCTGTGACCTAATAACCCTGAGGAGAATGATTGTAAAGAAGAACTGGATACCAGAAGATTCCAAAAATTTTTTTTCTCCCCTCTTTCTATAGGAGTATGGAAAGGAGGAGGATGAGAAAGAACCAGTCTCACCTTGAGGTATCAGGACCTGTACTTCTAAGGAGCATGCCTAAGAGTAGTGGGTTCCTGTTGGTGTTTTTGTTGATAACCTCTGTGTGTGTGGGGTTATGCAATGTTTCCTTTTCAAATGAATTTAAGCAATTATTTTTACAGTAATGGGAAAAAAATTAACAGCAGCAATTGAACCCACATCCTAATATAGCATGTGAATTTATGCATGAAGAAGAAATGAATTGTTTTGCTAGTGAAGTGATTTTAAGGTGCCTGGGGATTATTATGTCACACAGTGAGATGATAAACAATTTTAAGGAAATTAATTCTGAAGTCCTTATATGGGTTACGCTCCCATTGCCTGAGGGGCTCTGTGTTGGAAATTAAGTCTTTGACGGGGTTTAGCTGCATGTATTTTCTACTTTGCTCACATTTGGTGGTGTGGTTTTTTCCTTTTTTTTTTAATTACTGTTGTTTCCTTTTAGTGAGCAGAGATAATTAGCTAACAATTTTTTTTCCACTCTCATCCTTTAATAAAAATTTGTCTCTTGGGAGCAGTAAGATTTTGAAGGATAACTGCCATTCAAGGCTACCCATTGTTACTTCTTATACTTTGAATATGTTAACATCCTATTATTCGTTCTTTGCTCTGCATCTTGATGATTGTGCTATTCTTGTTATTTGCAATGTTATTTTCATAGCTATGCAGAAGTACATCTTAGGAGGCTATTTGAACACTTCAGCACTTGTTAATCTGAAACACTCTGATTTAATCAATAATCATAAAGATAAAATAAGTTATTTAATGTTGCCAGGAATGTGCTATTCATGGATCCTGATAGTCCTGTTGTAACAATCACTTCACTGAGGGGAAAAAAAACTCCCTGAAATTGTGATCATCTGGTAGGCTCTTTGTTTCCTCTGAGAGGAGATGAGATGGCCCAGTGAAATAACTAATACTATATCTTCAGCTTTCCTAGATTCTGATGGAGGTGGACATATTTTGTTGGGGCACTTGTGTCCACTAATGGTTTTGCTGTCTGGATCTGCAACAGAAATGAAATGTTTATCCTTTTTTGTTGGAAATACCCCTGCATATCATTACTGAAGATCTTTTCATTCCCGTGTTCTGTTTTGTTAGCCGCCAGTAATGCTATTAAACATATGATTCATTGTATCAGCAAAGCCAGACTTGCTCAGAAGAGTAGGGGAAAACGAAAACGTTAAAGAAAGTTGTTCTGAAGTCTGATGGAGATGCAAAGTCTTCTTTATGTTGGAAAAATGTAGAAAATGCATACAGTCTGGTTACAGTTGTGTTGATGTTATGCTACAGAAATGACTGTCTAAGAGAAGGCAGGCATTTTTTATTAGGTATCCAGCAGAAACAAAAAGACTTATGTAAGAAAGCACTAGGTACTCCTAAGATAGGTCAGGTCTTCCAAAAGGATACATATTTAGGATGCTGCCAGAGAGGTAAGAATACTGGAAAAGGACTTCTTGTGTTGAAAGTATTCCCAGGTCTCTTCTTATTACCATTTTAGAACAATTACTAAGAGCTCGTTGTGGATCTAATAATTCTAACGGAGTTGGTAGTTCAGTGGCATGATATGTATCTCCATCTGACCTAAATAGCTGTGCAACATATGAGGGAGAAGAATAATCTGTGAGCTGTGTGGGACTAAGTAAACCCCATGGAAGAAAAGCTGGTAACGGAGTGAGACAGGATTAAGAGGGGAGACCACTTTCTCTCAGAGTGGGCTTCTGCAGGGAGTGACACTGCATCAGTTGAAGCACTGATACCATGATTTTTGTAATGAAATACATTCTCCTCTCTCGTAACTTACACATGAACTGTTCCAACTCAGGCAGACTCAGTGATATGGAAAGAAGAGAGAAATACTTGCTATTTAAAAAATAAGAGACTGACAAGTAAAAGCAGCAAGCACATCACCAACACAAACCCCTCAGTGTAGGACATGACCAAAGCACTGCCTGAATGCAACAGAAGTCTTCCATGTCTCTTTCTGAAGCACCTTTGTGAAGAGCCAAAGACCAGGCTTGAATCCCTGATAGCAGACTTGTCATATGTACTATCAGGACAGGTTCCTTGCTTTTAGAACAGAGTGAATAATTTACAGGATTGGCTGGGATAATGTTTAGCAGTTTCTAACTTTGAAACTTGCTTGAGCTGCTTGGCTTCCTGTGAAAACATTCAGCTGCTTTTTTTGTGGCAGTCATCTTAGAGGAGGTGGGATCCCAGAAGGAAACTGCTCTCAACTCCAACTGTTTTCAGGGGATGATGACAGGGCTCATCTGCATCCTTTCTGTATCCCATCGGGAGATTTTTACTGGATAGCAAAACTAAACTTGGCAAATCTGTGGGAGTTTTGGCTTCTGCTATCTCCTCTGATTCTTCAGGTGTCTTTAATTAGCATACTATTAAGATATTTAAAAAATAAGTTTAAGAAGGTGTAATTTGTAAAAGAGGGTTGTTACTGTACCAGTCAGTACAAATCACCAGTGGGAAGAACAAAATGTGATATTTATGCAAACTCTGATATTAATTTGTAGATATGCAAACTGCTTCAAACTTGAAATAACAAAAGGTGGTTTTAGAAACCAGATTTCTTCTGTAGAATTCATATCAATATAATTTCATTTTCTGTAAAATGTTGTGAAAAATTTCTCTCATTCTTATATGCACAACTGTAAAAGGTAAACCCTAGCATTTATAAGCCCACGCTTATCCCTGTTGCAGCACTTTACAGATGGTTTCAGAACAATTTTGTATTTAATTATATGCAGAATGTTGCAAAGAGAAGATGTAACTTTTGATATTTTTTCCCTGTTCCTTTCTTCTATTAAGAAAATAGCAAAATTATTCAGACTGGATGCATTTGCTCTTGTGTTCATCAGAACATGCTGACATTTTTTGTACCTTTGCAACACGGAGAAAATTATAATTTATCCCTAAACATTTCCATCTTTTTAGTGGTCTTCTCTGAGAAGTGTAACTTGTTTTCTTCCTTGCTTCCTATTTTCCCCCTTTCTTTCTTGCTCTGGTTCATTTTTTTTTGTGAACTCTTTCAATGCAAAGCTTTCATATCACCAAGCAGAGACCCTTATGTTTTCTCAGAGCGATTTCTGTCTCTCTTGGTAGATCAAAATTCTGGGCCCCAGGGGGCTGTGTTGTTCAGGACAACCTGGCAAATTGCCCTGCTGCCCCCAGGTACCACAGCTGTAGGTACCTCTGCTCTGGAAGCTGGTGTTCACTGCACCAAGCCTGTGTTTGTGCCAGGAGAAGACACAGTGAACTTTCTGGGAAACCAGCTTGGGAATTTATAAGCACCAGCATGACGACACGGGGGCACTTGAACAGGCCACTCTTTGGTCACTGGAGACCTTGTTAATCTCTGCTTGGTGCAAACCCCAAGAAACAAAATTCTGTACTTTCTAAGCCATCCTTTGCTCAACATGATAGCTATTCTTTCTCTTCGCTTGCACTCAGAAATTAATACTTGTGTTTTATCCAAGAGCAATTGAGTAATGGGAAATATTTAGTTCTCTGTTAATAGGTTTCTTCACTATATATCATGGTGATCTCTAACCTCTATTCTTGGCCCTTCATGCATATATGTAGTACACTGCTCTGTACACTGAACAAAGGAGAGTTCTGTATGGACAGTGGATGCCAAGAGTATTCAGCTACACTAGTATCAGTTCCCTGCTTTAAAAGAGCCACTGCTTATAAACAGTAGTGAGCCTCTTGAGGTTAGTTCATACAGAAAGAAATTTATTCATTTCAATATGGTGAATTTAGTTAGAAACATATGTCAAATTCAATTCTCTACCTCATCTTTAACTTTTTTCCACCTGCAAGTCAAATGAGGGGAACAATGGAAGGAAGGAAGGAAGATATTTTTACACAGCTAATGAAATAGATTCAGTCTGGAAATAATGAAGAACTATTTCTTTGTATTAAAGCTAATTTTATAGCTTTATAATTATAATAATTTTATATTGTGATACAATCTTCCTAAGGTAGCAATACAGTAGAGTCATCACTAATGGTATTCACTGCTTACAGATTTTGAAGAGGGCACAGTCCTGCATTATTACTGCTTTGGAGCAAACGACTAACCAAATCTTTTTTGCTTCTAAATTTGGTGAAAATCATTATGATATCCTAAATGGACACAAAAGCTATATATATATTTTCTGGATATTCTCAAAACATGTCTCTTGTACCTTGTTGCTCATCAGTAGCTTTCACAATGCATTAAGAATGAATAGAGAGATGCTGTAGTCCTTTTGGGTAAGCATAATTTTTAATGAAGAATTAAAGAACATGCTCTTTATCAAACAATTGTACCCACCCTTTTCTTGTGTTCTTCATACTTAGCTTTGTCCCATTTTAGATGAAAGAGTTGTTGCCACATGGTAGAATTGACAGGTAGGCTTGATGTGTCTTCCATAAAATAAAGCATCTCTGAAACTGGGCTCTTTTATTAAAAAAAAAAAAAAAAGAAAAAAAAGTGTGAGTAACACCAGTCTGACTCTTTTCTAAAGCAAAGCCCTGGAGACTTGTGGTATGCTTGTAGCCAGTCACGTGGGGGTTGTCATGGCATCGCTGCACAGAAAAGGAATGAATAGCTGGTGGTAGCATTTCAAACAATACTTTTAACGAATAGAAAACAAGAATGGAATGTTATAGCAGAGAGTATTTTATTCATATATGAAATAGATTACCAGTTATACTTCACAAACCAGCTCTGCTTCACACTGGTGAAGGAAAGACAGTGGTGTAAGCCATTAATAAGGCGCATGGCAGGGGGGTTGGAACTAGGCAATCTTTAAGGTCCCTTCCAACCCAAACCAATCTATGATTCTACGAATAATTCATACAAATATGTGAAGGACTGCATCATAGGCTATATTTACTGAGTCTTGAATTGAATGGCACACTGCAGTAATGCTCTGAGCAAACCCACAGCGTCATCTTTTGCTCTGCAATAAATTTTTTAAAACATTTATTTAATTGACTAAAAATGCACTTTTAAAAAGCCAGGGCAAATGTGTTCATACTGAAATAGTTCTGGGGTTTAGTAGCCTTTTCACCTTTCTTTATCTGCTTGACATCTGACAGCTGAGAAAAGCTGACAGGCTTCCAAAAGCCATTTACCAAGTTGACTACTGGTTCTCATGCAGGACTACCTTGGATTTCATTTAGGCAATATTTGGCAGAAAAGTGAATGGGCAAGGACGTTTCCTCAGGCCCTCTCAAAAATAGAAAAGGTTCTTCTGCTCATTCAAGGTCAGCTTGGCCTCCTCCAAAGATGACTTTGAGCTGACACAGATCATTTGATGGTATGGAGTGCCCTGAAGCTAGGTCTGGCAGACTGCTGAAGAAGTTTCCTTTTGGTTCATGCATTTTCTTTATAAAGTCCTTAGTTCCTAAGGAGAAGACTTGAATTACACCTTGCAGCTGCCACGGGTCTTTTAAAACAGGTAGAATAATGCACATTATATAAGAATACTGGGATGTAGGGAGGGAACCTGTGGCAGATAGTACCAAAATTCACTAACCAGAATTGGTCTGTTCAAGGATGAACCAGGGGATATTCCTTTTTACTACAAAGCTGTTTGTGCGGGTTGATCTTACGCAGTGTTTCATGTGGATGCAACAACACATCTGTCACACAACTACCCAACACAGAATCAGGGCCAGTGCTTTTTTTAGTATGTATCTTGATTACCTTTTTCATTTCAGTGGTTGAAGTAAGGTCGATTATAGGCATTAGTGATTTTTACTACACTTGGTGTGAAATGGAGCTTAAACAGCAGAAGCAGACATATAATTAAAATCTTGATACCTAGTAATTTTGAGCTGTAAGGCAAGTTCTCTTATTTTCAGACAAATGAGGGAAGGAAATGAAGAGTGGTTTTTTTTCAGCTGTTTGTGTTCTTAATTTCTTGTTAATATAAAAGAAAGATGTGGAGAGTGTCAGTCAAAATAATAAAGAGTATAGAGTTGAAGTGCATTTTTTCAAATACCTATATAAAGCTGAACTGTGCACATAACACAATTATGTTTTGCTCTTGAACAAGTAAAAGTGCTTGGCAGGGTCTTGGCCTTGGTCTTTTAAATGCTATGTGTTTAATGATCTGTTATGGACTGATCCGAAGGACTTCATTATCTTTTTGCTGATTTTGATTAAGCCCTTAAAATAAAAGAAAAACATAGACTCTTACACTGATGGAAACATGGCCCAATAAGAAATTGAAATCACCTGGCACAGGTTCCCAGCTGCTTCTGAATTAAATTCCGTGAAGTGGCTTTAAACTTCCTCCTTGGCTGCCTCTTTCTACCCTCAGAAACTGTGCATATATGCATTCTAAACTGGGTTCTGGAGGGATTTTGTTATTGCTGGGTTTTGTTTTGTTTTGACTTAAGGAAAGAAAAACTCAGCAGTTTCAATGGTTGTCTTCATGTTGAGCTACCTAAGGTCCAGAAGATGGTGACGGAAGACAGGGACAATAGGTCCTACCTCTAGTTCTAATTTCACTTCTAAACTTAGAGCTACAGCAGGGAATTCTTTAGACTGGTGCTTCACTGCTTAGTCAAAGCTGTCTTCTGAAGCATCCTTAAAAATCTGCAGACTGGACTTGCATGTAATTTCTTAATAGCAAAAGGTACTTGCTAAAGAACAGATGAGAAATGAGTTGGTAATGAACACAAGAATATTTTTATTTTTGCAAAAAATGCATTTGCCACTACGTATTAAGACACAAATAACATTTAGCTTTCACACACAGCAGAGAAAATTGTGTTTTCTGCAGCATAGGAGCAAGGAAGTCAATACCAGAACCAGTTAATCTTGGAGTGTGCTCAGCTTCTCATTGGAGATCTCAGCACCCTGTGGCTCCCATAGGTTTCGAGTTTGTTTTTTAAACTCTCTTTTGTTTGGTCTGATTTTTAAGCAAACCTATGCATACAATATATAGGGCTGTAAGCTCTGCAGGTGGTATTGCTGCTAGGAATTTGATTCTTGAGTTACTTCCCACTATGTTGCAAATTAGTGAGTCGCTGCCCCTTCCTCTCCCACCCCCTTTGCCAGCAGAAGAGCTTGGGCTGGCTCAGGAACTAGCTACAGCAATAAGTTACAGTTACAGAATAAGTTTAAAAAAATGCTTCTGCTGCCATTGCGCACCCCATAGAGATCGTATGGTTGGAGGTACTGCTGCTCACCATGCCCAGAAATGCCTTTTCACATTTTTCACTTGCCATGAACTTTGTATATTTAGTAAGAAAATGCAATATGGTGAGTGTACATTTTCTAAGGCTTTAAAGCTTTTCTGTATGTATGAAGAGGAAAATATGTCCTGTTTTTTTGGGTTTATTTTTTGTTGACAGCTTTCCTGGTTATTTAAAGTTGTGGCAATTTCTTACTTTATTCTATGAAGTGTTTTACGCTGACTGACTTTGAACATATGCACAGACTGAATCACAGGATGGCAGCCACTTGTGGGTGTGTTTGAGGATCAAGCCCAGTCTCCCTTGTTCACTGCCTATCCCTGGATATGTGTTTCAAGAGGCTGTGAGAATCCAAATTATTGTTTGGTCAGTTCAGTGTGTTACGTGATAGGACCCCCATGCTGTGACTGTGCCCCTGCAAGCACACCCCCTTATCAGATAACTCACAAGCAAATGACCCAACTGAGTAGTTGAAGAGTCCATCTGTACTCAGGGGGATAAAAAAGGCAACTGGAAGCCGTGCTGGGATGAGTGGGATGTGCTCTGTCCGTGCATGCAGCATACCTAGGGGCTTCACCCTAAGGGCTGCCTGCAGTCAGCCAAGGATGCCCTCGTGCATGGGTGTGAGCAAAGCCTGCCTGGCGTGGCACAAGTGCTTGCAGTGCTGAGTGGTGCAGAGGGAGGGGACTTGAGAGCTCTGGCTCCCACTGCAGTACAAAAGCAGATTGACCAGATGCTTCCTTTAGACTTGACCCCTTCTGGAAGTTTTGAGCAAGAATTAATTTTTGGCTGGGTAAAAAAAAGAGGTTGTTTCCCACTTATTGTCTGGGAAATTGAGAGAAGGGAAAGGGGGTGGGAAGAGAGGAAGAGGAAGGGAAATACATTGCTATAATCACCCAGAGGTCTGTTTATCTACATGTATTTATATCTATATACACAAGTTTAAATCTTTTGGACTATATTTACTAAAATACACAATTTTCTTGAACTACAGAAAAATTGCCAAGAAGACTAGCACTGCCAGGTAATGTTCCTCGGTGGTTTCAACATGGGAGGAGGACACAGAGGGAGAGGACAGGGCAGGACACGACTGTTGAGCAATTGACTGAGCTCCTGCACTGAGGTCTGTATGCTTGTGCAGCAGTCCTTAGCTTTCTGGGGAAGGCTGGTCTCACTGCCAGTAGTTACACAGAGATAAGGCCAGGGCCCTGTCCCCCACCTTTGCCTGAGGAGGGGAGCACTTTCTGGGTAATAACCTCCCTGTCCTGGTGTTGGCCATGGAGAAGGCACCTGGGTGGGGCAGGCTCTTGCTGCTGAACAGGTGGTCCATAGTCAGAGGCCAGCATGTCTGGGGACAGAGGGCTGGGTGAATTGTCCTGGCAGCCCCATATGCTCCCTGGCAGCCATATGCCGCCCTGGGTACAAATGTCACTGCGGCAATGGCTGCAGAGAAGGTGTCAGGCTTCTGTGTGTGCAGGCTGGAGGGCGTTGCTGATTGTTTAGCTGGCAGGTTTTTTTACTTCTGGGTATTTTCTTTATATCAGACCCTTGTCAAGTTTTACAGGAGTAAATCTCAGCCAACTTGTCTGCATGAGGCATAGCTAAATTCGTGGCTGGAATGAGGGCCACTTACCAGCCCAGGCAAGGACCATGTTGCTGTAAGAGAGGTGTCAGCCTCCTAAGAGCAGCACAGAGGAGGAAACTCGAGGGGCCTGAAGCACAGAGACCTCCTAAGAACAGACAAAGCACGGTGAAGCAATAAAGGCTTTCGACTGAAAGCAAATGCCACCAGAAACCTTGTTCTGGATGCATGGGCTGTGGCCAGTGTTCCTGGAGGGAATGCTGTACACTGCAGTGGGACATGGTGCTCCTGCAGGCCTGGCCCTTCCCCTCCACGGGAGGCATGTGGTAATATATGCTTATGTTAATTCTTGCTAATGTGTGGCTCAATGTTTTAGATTTTTTATACTGCTTTCAGGGCTGATACAAATTCTTACTGCTATGAACAGCTGATTGCTTTATAATGGCTAAAACAAGTTAGCCAAGAAAATGAGGTATTAGTTAGAATTTTATTAGGTCCTGGGATATGTATTCTTGTTTCTTTCTCCACTCCATCCCCCAGACCTGGATAACCTTCAAAAATAAGTTCACTTTTTATTCTCCATCTTCATTTTTTATTCTCCCTTTTATTTATTTATCTCTTTTTATTAATTTTATTTTTTGGCTTCAGAAATAATTGAAAGGTATTGCAGAGAAAGGCACTATTTCCCTGAATGCAAGCACCATCTAAACACCAACTCTGGGCTTCTGTTCTAAACCTGTTGGGCATGAAAAAATTGGTTGCTTAAGGGCCTGGGTTTGATTTTGGTTAAAAAAAAAGGTCTGAATCTCTAATATAGTGGCACCTGTCTCATTCTCCCTACTGGCTTGGGGAGACCTGCCAATTGCAAAATCACACAAATACAATTAGTCCTCAGCCAGTGGGACACAATAAGCCAGCCCCCCAACAAGAACTGCTAGTCTTACCTGTGTGTCCTGCTACTGTTCAGCCTGTTCCACACAAGGGAGAGAGGAGGGCCAGTCCTGCAGTGCTGCCTTTGGATTTACCCTCTGGCTTACTTGGATTACTTACTTGGGTTTGCTGGCACCGAGGAAGCAAGTTACAAGGTTCCGGCTCTCTGAGGAATTGAAGAATACCACATACAAACACTGTCCTTTCTTCTTTGAGTGAGAGCAGATGTTTTGAATGGGCAGGTTTTGTTGTCCTTGAGGGTTTTATGGGCCACCATAAAGCCAGAGTGGTCAATCTCTTTGAATGAGGCTCAAAGACAATGCTAGACTATAATGAATAGAAGAAGAAATCCTTTGCGGGGATGGCGCAGGGGGACCTGCTGTCATTCCATTTCCAGCAGTGGCAAGACAGCTATGCCAGCCTGGGATGGGATTAACTGGGTGCATTAGTTTCAGACTATATATCTTGCCTTCTGGTCACACTGAGGCAGATAACTTTATTCTCAAGAGCAAATTAAATTTCTGTTTGTTTAAACAAAGTCATGTTATGGCTTCTCTGTGGATGCTTGCAAATATCCCCCTTTGGAAAATCAATCTTTCCCAATGGGTGCAAGAGGAATAAGCTCCTGGGTACAAGGAGTATATTTTGCTCTTTGACATTTCCGCTTGTTCCGTGAGTGACCAGACCTTCCATCTGTGGAACTTAGTTGTGTTATCACAGCTATTTCCAGCAGGTGGCAGATGATAATCATGCTAGTAACCCAATCTGGGTACAAATGATGTGTTTCCCAGGCGGTTTATTCAGATATTTACTTAAATCTACACATTATATGGTGCCTATAAATATGTTTCCAAAAGCAATAAAATAAGATTGTGTAATTGGAGCCCATTAGTAGTTACGCATGATAATATATAATTAAATACTCGGGTATCAAGTGTGGTATGAGTTTTATTTTTAAATTCATTTAAAAGCCTTGATTTTTTTAATCTCCCAGATCAGAGAAATTGCTTCTATTCCAAAAACCTCCAAATAACCATCTGGCTAATTGTGTTTCATGGTATAAGATTGTCCTTGCTAATCAACTGTGGTGGGATAGAGCTCCTCCATGTAGTCATGCCTGGATAATTAACTGATGCTTTAAAGAATTATGTGTTAAAATATAGTGACAAATGGTGCTATATTGCCTTTCCTATGTAGCCTCTCACTGGCAGGATTGCTCTGCCTGAGTGGTACTACTGACTGAAGGAGGTTTTTTCAGATTAGCAGTCCTTAATGAGGACCAGATTTTGCTCCTTTCGCTCTTGTTAGAAGTCACTCACACACATGAGTAATCCCAGTGTGTTCAATGGGAGCTATTCACCACACAGAGAGAGGGTGGCATTTGCAAGTTGACCTTCCAGCATTGGCTTCAATGGGGTGTTTGAGCAAATGCAAGACCACAGGACCTGACCCATACTAAACGCGTGACTACATGGAAAAGTCTGTTCAAGGTTTACGGCAGCATGTGGGATAGCTGTGTGCTTCTGCTTGTGGGTGAATTATGCAAAGCTTCACAAAGTCAATGTAAACTTCACAGCATCTGTCTTACAGGTCTTGCTTATACCACAAAACTGGGACACATCTCAGAGGCAGAGAAGTGTTCGTTTTATGTGTGTTTTGGGATGGATGTTTGTAGAATAATGCCAATGGCTTTCCTCTGGGTGGCTATACAATCCCTGCGGTGGATAAGAGGGAGAAGATAGGGTAAAAGCTCTCCTTGCAGTCCCCTCAGAAGAGATACTACTGGTGCTGCCAAACTGAGGGGGGTTGAAACTTTGCCTTGGAGTTGGAGAGTAAGGATGGAATCCCATTTTGTCAAATTAAGTCTCATAAAGAACAGAGAAGACTGCAGATGAGGTGATGACATAAAAGCAAAGGAGATACGAAAATGATTATTATGGCTGCCAATATGCAATGACTCGTGAAATATGGTTGCTTATATGCCTGTTTATATAACCATATATTTATTGTAAGCAGAAGTACTCAGTATTTTTGAAACAGTAGAAAGTCCTATTGCTGTTCAGTTTTTCTTTCTCAATATTATTTGCTGTTTACACCTAGCAGTTTCACAGAAGGTTAACGTGGAAGATATGAGAATAGATGCATACTTTTTAAACTGCAGTAAAATTCACCGTGTTTCATTCCTGTACCTAATTACTGGGGTTTTTAGTGTTTTGGTTTGGTTTTATTTTTGTTTTTCTCTAAGATCTTAATGCAGTTTTATTACATTATAATCTCTTATGGAAGGATAAAGCCATTTGTTCCTTAATAGGAAAGCAAGACTTTTTTTTTTTAATATGCACAAGTAAAGCAGATATGGCCCAGAACACAATGCTTTGGCAAGTTTAACCAGAAAATATTTCTTGTTGGTGAACTTCACTGGAATCCTGAACGTTCTGTGCTTGCTGCTGTAATAACTTGGATTTTAACATAGATACATATTTTAGGAGAAAGCTAGACTGACAGATTTTTAGAAGTGATGAACAAGAATTAAAAGAGAAAAAAAATATTAAAAAATTAAAAAAACATTTACCATTAAAGTTAGTTGTATTGTCTTGGCTGTTGTAACAACCAGTTCTTACTGGGCCCTTTTTCCTGTAGTTAAAGCCATTTTTCTTTTCCCCCTTCTGGCCTCTTCCTGGCCCAGTGTTCCAGCAACAAGCAGCAAAAATGTGGGGTTTTTTGAAAAGGCAACTAGTAAGAAAAACAGGTAGACATGCTTTACTTCCTGTACTCAGGGGTCACAGGGGAGATCTTTGCTTTCTTTAAGTGTAGTAACTGCAATGAAATCCCTGGTTTTCCTGATTCTGATGCATAGATCTATTTTTATCCAGTGTGTGAGCGTGCCACACATGCATCTATACTGGTACATACACAGAGTTCAGTAACAGCCACCTCAGTAGTACTTGCTCTTTCCCATGTTTCTCCTTCAATTAAACTTTGTCATTTCTGTATTATTGTGAAATCTGTGCTTTCTTGTCACTGTTGCTGACATTTTGCTAACTAAAGGTTTCTTCTTATCGTCATTCTCTTTCTTTTCTTCTTTTATTTCATGTAATGGCTGGAGTGTCTTTCTGCCAGACCAATCATACAGGCAATTTCACTGCTGTTTCATCATTCCTCTGTAGCTACCTCAGATGCGAACTCTTAGCCTTGCGAGACTAGGTAATCACAGACTCAGTCCTAATTTCCTACTTGCATAGTATATTTCTGCCGTATCTCACTATGCACAGGACTGCAGCCTTTTCCTGACCAGTTGGTTAGTTCAAGGACTTCAGGAGCAAAAATACCCAGCTACTTTTGTTATCTTACTGTGAGAGGTATCACTGCAAAGCCTGAATTTACCGCTCAGGCAGGGAATAGGATGCTGAGGCTCTAACAAAGACATCTTTGCTTCTCCACTCACTTTACTGGGGATAAATGTTTATTGGGTCACCCTAGTCAGCGTAGTCATCATATCATGCAGCATCTCTATATGGATAGTTGCTGCCTTTAGGCCTGGAACAGATATTATTACTTAAAACTGTCTATGTCTTCCTGGAATTCAATTAAAATATCTTGCTCAGTCATCAGATTTTTGCTTCATCGTCTTGCTTTTTATAACAGTGATATTGCCTTAGATTTGTCTTAAATATGTTGTTCCTTCACATAAATATAGGTAGCAGCTTTGTGCTACCCTAGGGATAGAAGGTTCATATTTTGTTAGTTTCTTGCATAATGCAAAAGGAGATTAGAGAGCTTCTTATATTCTGTTTCCTCCCAAGAGAAAGCTATCATGTAGATCAAGAGAGGAAATGATTTTCTTGCTTGGCACAAATGAGTCACAGAAAATGACCTTCTTTGTAGTCTAATTTAGATTCAAGAATCCTCTGAAGAGCTGATAATATAAACCCATATGGCTTGGATGAAGAAAGTTGAGAAAGACATTGTCACTAACAGACTCATCCACATCTTAAAAAGCAGTTTTTCACTTTGCCTAGATTTTTTTGGTCAGACTGCTGCAGCTGCAAACCTCATGTTGCCTACACGTTACGTGTAATATGCACATACATATGTGATGCTGCTGCTGAGGTTTCATTTCAGCAATGGAGAAATTGAAAAAGCAGCATGCACTCTTTGGCTGTTTTTTATACTGTGTTAAACATCTTTTAAAATACATATTTATGTGAATTTTGAAACAGTGCTTGCATTTACATTGTTGGACTGTATAACATTTGGGGATATGTTTATTACAGAGGAAGCAACAAGCTTTCAGCTGTATATCAAGAAAACAAGATCCGAGAGAAAATAAACTAGCACGCTGATACACAAAAGCTCTGACAAAGAGCTTCAGCAGAAAAGATCTGGTGGGAAACCAGAAGCGTAGCTGGACAGCACAGAGAGCTGCAAGCAACCATTTGTAGATTTTCATGTGCAGAATCCTAATTTATTTCCATGGTAAAAAGTCTAAGAAAGTACCAGCTTTTTTTCCCTATTTTTTCTTGCAATACGTTGGTTTTTTATTTACTAATTTTTTTGGTGTTTTGATGTTTTTAAATGTTGGTCTGTTCCAATTGTTGCTAATTGATTCTGTAGGCATCTTGGTAGTTTCTGTTATGCTTAAGTGTGGAAGTTGGTCATGCTTCACTACATTTTACAGGAAAGGCAAGGTTTAGGGTTAAATTTTGCAAACCTAGGCAAAGCTAGGCCATCCTGAAAAATAGCCTGGAAGTGTAGCCATGGGCAGGTATGCATTTCTAAAGCTGCCCAGCATGCCACTGTGCCCTAACCACACCTTTGGACTGGGATGCTTTCTGATCAGGTTGCTTATGATCATGGGTAAAGAATTTCCAAGTGGCATGGCTTACGGGCCTCTTGTTTTTCATAATATACAAATGGGAGTCATGACAGTGTATTTTTTTTTTTTTTACCCAACAAATATGTTGTGAGCACCAGTGTTAGCACAGGGAGAGGTTGCAAGCAACACCTGAGGTTAGGGTGTGGGAGAAAAACAGCACCTTAGATTATAAGGTGAATTTATGCTGGGTCAAATGACATTAGATTTGAGGTAGAGGGCTTTGACTGCAAATTTGGATGCACATAAAGGGGTGGGGAATTTATGTATAGCTTGATTTTTGTATTCTTTCATTTCCTGGACATAAAGGATATAGATAGAAGAGCCATGACTGACTGAAAAGAACACAATGGCAAATTGGGAAGGATAGTCTGTTCTCAGTATCTGCTGAGAACAACTCTTACAGCAGCAAATGCTGGGAAGAGAATTGAAAAATTGATTTTTTAAATTACAATTTTGGGGTCAACCTTCTGCAGATAAGAAAAGCTTCCAACAGGGAAATGAGGCCAGCTGAAGTCCTTATGTAGCAAAGGCAAACACAGAAGTAAAATATTTTATCTGAGATGTCCCTAACATTTACAGCATGGAAGCAGATTTCTCCCTGATGTTGAGGAAGATTTGTAAGGATCCTAAGCATAGGATACATTTACCTTTGCTTATAGCTAAGCATTATCCACTTGCTTATAGCTGTAATTCTTTGTGCCTGTGTACAGCATTGTGTGTAACAGTTGCTTGCCATTTTTCTTCAGTGAGATGGCCCAGTGGGCTTGTATTTATTTTGTACCAACACGTTCAAGGTGTGGCATGTGCGGTGAAGGAGAAAAAGCAACAGACTTTGTATATTTCTTTTCATATCTGAGCATGTACAGAGTGTTAAAACAGATGTGTATACCCTGAAATTGTTTGTCACATCCAGCATCTGAGAGGCAACATCAGGTTAGCCGGTCTGAGACAATGTCCTTCTTAAAATGTGAGCTCTCTGATCAGTATTCTTGTAGTTTCTGTTCAGACTGCCGCTTGTGCTGCCTCTTGCTCAGTTGGAAGGTGAGACAAAAATAGGGGCATCAGAAGTATTGAGACAGGTGAAATTTGGGTTATGGTGCAGAAAATGCTAAAGGTTATTAGGGCAGGGATCACTGAAGATATCTTGGGGGATGCAAAGGACCAGCGGGCAGAGGAGCTAAGTGTTTCAGTGAGCTGGGAGCATTATGGAAGAAAAGATGGCACATGGTGGAATGGGTGTAATGAGGTTACAGAGGACATTGGGCATATTGCACCAAGGAAGAAGGAATTACAGTATGGATGTTGGTAAATGGAAGCCTGTACTTTATAAAATCTCTTTAGAGTCCTGTGCTATAAAAGTATTTTTATCAAATTACGTATGTCGCTTGGCTATGCAGACAAGGAAGACACAGTAAGTCAGGCAGCTCCTTAAGATAACTCACTGCTTCCTTTTTTGGCCGTGATCTTGCCAGTTTCCTTCAGTTAGGCCCATACCTGTGCGGGAAACTCAGATGCCTCAGGCTTTCCTACAAGCTGACTTCCTCTGCTATTGTAGCTCCTTCCCAACTTTTCAATTGCTCTTCCATATTTCAATATCTCACCTTTTACTTTTTTTTTTTTTTAAATAAATGGCATTTGTTTTGTGTTGTATTTTCCATGATTCAAGCAATGATGGACTGCTCAACTGTATTCATCGGGCTTGCATGCGCAATTTCTTTGGTACAGACTTCATACTGTGTGGGACTGACTTGCCTTCTGATTTCTTGCTGTCCTTCATTACTAGCTTCTTAAGGCATGTACAGATTGTCCTCAGTGTGTATGCCTTTCTCTCACTCCTAAAATTAGAGCTAGAATGGGAAAGTATTTATTTTAAATTTTTTTTTTGTTTGCAGGCTTGAGAAAGAGCATTTTGTTGTGCTTCTCAGACTTGCTGGAGTGTGATGTCACTGGGCTGTTCTGCATAGGGATGTTCCAAGCCTCTTTAGGGGGGATTGTGACGGCACCAAAGGTAATTTGATTTTTCAGTTTTTGAAATAATGTAATCTGTAGACCTCCACTGAACTTCGTGCTCTGCTTTTGCCAGACCTTTAGGGAAGCCGTATTTAAATTACTGACTTTACAAGATCCAAAGTTTGGCACTGAAAACTGACACAGGTCCTATTTCTTGCTGTTTAATGTGTAATCATGCAAGTCAGAAATCTGAATTCCCTGCTCTCCCCGTGCAGTCAGGTAGAGCCAGCTTTACCGCTGATCAAATGGAACCAGGAGACAGACTGGCCTGCTCCCAGCGCCCAAACGGGTTTGTTTATTTAATACGGGACTTCTTTTCCTCGCTAATGAATGGCTTTCAACCTGGGGCATCGCTAGTGCCCTCTCTTTATGGCTGTGTGGGAAAGAGGACTTGCACATCCCTCCCTCCCTCTCGCCATGACGCCAGCGGCTGCTCCCGGCGGCTGGTCCGGGCCGGCACTGGAGAGGGGCCACGGCGTTAGTCAGCGCTCACCCTCCCCGCGCTGCCCGCTGCGGGTCCCGGCGGGGCCGGCCTGCGGGGGGGCGCGCTCCAGCTGTTGCCGCGCTCCGCGCTCCCCCCGCGCGCTCCCCCCGCCCCGGCGGGCAGCGGG
>VZTI01002192.1:617814-630052 GCA_013397865.1 Struthidea cinerea | reverse complement strand
TGGCAGGCGGCCGGTGCCGCGGGGACGGGCGGGCAGCGCGGTGCGTCCGGCTGGCGAGCGGCGCCGGCCGGAGTCCGGGCGGCGCAGGATATTCGGCGGATTTCGCGGGTTTTGTTGTGGTTTTTTTTGTTTGTTTGTCTGGTGTTTTTTTTTTTTGTTAGGGTGTTTTTTGGTGTGTGTGGGTTTTTTTTTTTTCCTTTTTAATTTTTGTTGCTAAGATACGCTGTAGAAGTTTGAAGGCGGTCACCGAGTCTGAGCGCTATGTGTCACTGGCAAAGCTGGTGCGAAACCGGCCCAAAAGTGGCTGTGTGCAGGAGCCGCTGTCTCAGCCCATACCCTCGGCGAGGGGGACAGGCAGGGGCTGCTGCCGCTTCCTCATGGCTTCCTCCGACTCGCGCTTTCGGAGGTTCGCTCTTCTTGCTGTTGAGCGATTTCCAAACCACATTATTAGAAAGTAAGCGACAGATGTCAGCGAGCGGATTAAACTCTCCCTGGTCGAGTTCTGAGTGTGCCGGCTGGGAGGGAAATCTCTCGTTTCCGTCAGACAGTCAGTCCCACATGCCGAGGGAGCAGTTCTCCTCCCCGGGATGGGGCGCGGAGGCTGCGAGCTGCAGGGGAAGTGGTGAAGTTCAGCGCCGCGCTCACAGCGGTGGGTACCGAGGACGTGTGGCTTCGTAATAAAACTCTTGAAAAATCTCCCTTTGCGTTTCCCTGCGTTCGGAAGCAAATTTGCAGCCACTAATTGCCGTGTTAGATAAAACTGAAACTTGAGATTACGTAGAAAATCTCATTATTGGATAGTGGCGTTAGCATTTCAAAGAGACCATTGCTAGGATCGTTTCCTCGTTAATTGTCAGCAGATAGTTTAGTAATAGCAGTTTTTAAGAGTTAAAATTTTATCATATAAACTAAAAATTTTGTGTTCATTTTATGTCCTTGTATACATGCAGAAAATAGATTCAGTAAGACTACAGAGTATGGTCGGAGACTTGTTCTCTGTCTCTTTTCAAAGAGGGGAGGGGAAAATAAAAAAGGTCTTTTCACAAGGGAGAAATCCGGTCACCATGTCAGTGATGCTATTGCAAGTTGTTTCTATCTGGTGATTTTTCATAAAAGGGGTAAGAACACTTCCCGCGTGTAGGATGATGAGTCGTGGCTAAGGTGTTTGTGTTTGATTAGTTGGGGTTTTTTTAGAAGAAAACAGTGATGTTGTTAAACCTACGTGATTGAAGTTACGAGAGTGTGGGAATTTTTTTTTTAATTGTAGAAGAGATCGAAGATAATAACAGCAGCGAAAGTCTTGAGATTAATCTTACTATGTCGCGGACTAAAGTTAATCCTGCTACTGACTTCAGTTATCGGAGCGGAGCCCCCATCAGAGCTAAGCACTTGATTACTGTAGAACTGCAGCAAGGATCCCCGCTGGTTTTTAGCCTGGATAGCGAGCAGGAAAAGCCGGGCGCATCCCGGGCGCAGCGGTGCTTCTCTGGTGCCGTGAGAGCGGAAGGTGTTTCCCGGAGGATGTTGAGGACAATGCCCGGCGCTGCGGCGCTGTTCCGCCGCTGCCCGGCAGGGGGCGGAGCCGAGCGCTTCCGTCTGCCCGTGGCCAAGGGACGCGCACCGGCGGCGCGGCAGCAGCGCGACTTTCTGCCACTCGTGTTCAAAAGTCACACTCCTTTCTGTAGCTGACTGGCTCTTGGGAAATTAGTCAGAAAAATAGGAAGTGGCAGGATTGCTTTGATGGGTTGGGGGAGTTTTCCTAATCAGACTGGCCTCGTAAAGCAATCCTGATCTTCTGGAATTTGTGTGTGGAAGCTTGTAGGCTCCCTGCAAAAACTCCTGTGACTGGATCTGAAGGGAGATCACAGTTTTTAGGGTTGGAAGGGATCCCTGGAGATCATCTACTGCAAACCCCCTGCCAAGGCAGGGTCACCTGGCACGGGTTATACAGAAATGTGTCCATGTGGGTTTTGAATGTCTCCAGAGAGGGAGACTCCATGACTTTTCCAGGCAACCTGTTCCAGTGCTCTGTCATCCTCAATGTAAAGAAGTTCTTCCTCATGCTGAGGTGGAACTTAATGTGTTTCTATTTATGGCCATTGCTCCTCATCCTGTTGCTGGGCACCACTGAAAAGATGGTGAATGTTGGAGGGACGCTACTTTTTTCAGCCACTGCCAAGAGTACATTTGTCTTTTAGCAGTTCCCATTCATGGGTATCTTGTAGGTTTCTCTTTTCTCAAGTGACAGGAGACTTTGAATCTTTTAATGGATTAAGAGACAAGTTATTTGAGGGCAAAAAGATAAGTCATTTCCCATGTCAATTTGCTTTGATTTATCATGCTGTAGGAATGATCAGTTCTGTTCTTTGGGAGCTTGTTTCATGGCCAAGCTTGACTGATCTCTGACTTTCAAATACTCTGTGCTTGATCTGATAAGATGTTTCCTTCTCTGTAGCACGTCTGCTGGCAAATCATGAATGGGGACACTGATATACAGGCGTGCCTTAGTATAAATTGGATGAAATGCTGGACTGCTGCGTTGAGGAATCAGTGCAGAGTGGACACCCATGTTGGCATGCTTCTCTTAGTGGGGGGGCTGATGCAGTTGGGAGGCTTCTGGCTGTGCAAAACATCTGTAGCCTAGAGATGTTTGAACGCCCTAATGTAATATACTGCTGTGGCTGGCTTGTCCTGTGTTTCCAAGAAGCTGCAGGTAAATGAGGGCATTTTCTTCTGCTCGTATAACTTGTTCTTTTGGGACTGATGGGCTGCATGGAATCAGCCATATTTAGCTAAGTGGGTGATTACATCCTGGATCTCCTAAGTGATTCCATGTTCTGAGGACTGTTGTTTCTAGTCGTGCTTAGATTTAGCTTGAGCTATCTGTCTCCTTTTTTGAAAATGCTGAAGTTTTGAAACAGTTGAGCTTTGTAGGAAGCTGTGCGTTTGCCTCACTCAGTTGAACTGACAATGGTGTGGCACCTCCTAAAGATGTCTCGTTGAGATGCTGAAGTTGTCAAGCAGCAATGGGAACTCTGTCGATGTGGGTACCAGTGTTAAGAGGAGTTGTTACTGTGCTGCCTCTTGTCCAGTTTCTTTTGTGGTTAATTGAATTGAAAGAACTTAATGCCTGGCAACTTCTGCTCATGTTGCAAAGAAGTAATGTACAGAAGAAGGAAAAAAGTAGTACTTGTGTTAATGAATGTGCCGTTCAGATGTCTAGTTGAAATTGATTTATTTTGGCTTTCCATAACTGAAACTGTTGTGCTTATGTCTTTTTTTTTCCTTAATTGAAAATTATTTTTACCGGAATCCCTTATACATAAACAAAACAATGTGTCATGTAAGACTAAACAAACACTTCCTATAAGATTGCCACTTTGAGGAAGTGTGCAGTGCTGATATTTCCATGAGTCAGTGTTTCAAAACCTGAAAGGAAACAACATAAGGCTCTATGGCTGATGATTGGCTGGAAAAACTACAAAGAGAGTCCTTCTGCTTGACAACATGACTTTTGTTGTACTGTTAATATTTAATAAATATGCTGTACTTAATTGCTACTTTTTTTCTCCTTAAATGGCATCAACTATTAAACTTCCAGTTGAAAAAATAAAAGCTCCTGTTCAGGCTTTCTGCTGTTGAAAGCTGTATACTGTCTAGCAGAGAACCTGCTGCCAGATTTTACTTTGTGAAATTGTTTATTCCTGAAAAATGTAAAGTAACAGCTCATTTGTAAATTTTCACTTTAACAAGCTTTTCATGTCCCTGAAATCTAGTACTGTTACACTTAGGGGCATTAGGCTCTGCTCCAAAACAGTATTTTTTCTAGCAGTAGTAGTCCTTGTTATAGCTCTTTCTGATAGTTTGAGAGTAATAATTGGGACAGGAGGATATTGCACACTGAGAGTTTACTGGGGCTGTAATATAATGAGGAGAACCTTTCGCTCATCATTCTGTTGACCTGACAGGTAATAACAATCCATTTGTGCACTGTGAGGGCTTGTTGCAATTTAAGACATTCATGAACTTCTAAAACTTTCTTTTATTATCTTTAGAAAGGGTTGTTTTGTGGTTACAAGGTGTTGAGGTCTTAGTCTAAAATGTGGGTATTCCAGCAGCATAAGATATCCTTAGCATTAAGTGGGATCAGACTCATGAAGCAGTGAAATATTTGTGATAAAAGTTGCCTACTACCTGATGTAGGTTGGTGCTTCACACACAGCTTACCCCATTCTAAACACCCCATTTTCTAGGAACGGTAAGACCTTGTTTATGTCCAGTTGACAAAATGAGGATGGTTGGTCTGTAGATGTGCCTTCTCTTTGCCTCTTATTCTTGATGTGCCTTCTTTACTAATTCATGCAGAGCTATGCAGTTTAAGACACTGTGAAAGCAGTTAAACTTTGTGAAACTGAGAGTCTTGGGTGAAGTCAGGCAGAGTATTAGTTAAGTGCTAGTTTACTGGTGCTTAAGCAGGTCAGTTGCCAAGAGAAGGTATTTACAGGCTTCCACCATTAAACTTCGTACGGAGTAAATGTTTGAGAGATGTCTCTGCATTTCCAAGGCTAAGAAGAAACTTATCTTGTCCCTGAGAAATGTAAGGTCTCCCTTAAGTCTAAGAATACTAAAGTTGTTCAGGGAAATCCATTTTGTCTTGAGAAGATGTCCCTTTTAATGTTGTCTGCTGGGATTTAGTGCCTTGTCTTAAGTGGTTACTTGTAGAAGTAATTACGACTAAATATGTTCATTGCATAATACTGTAAAAGGATTTATTCCCATTTAAATGGGGCAAAAGGTTGTTGAATAGATATTTTTAGAATGAGAGAATTTTTCCCAGGTACCTCTGTCTTTATATATATATATGTGTGTGTATTTGTAAAAAAAATAGAAAATTATTATTTAGGAAGTGTAAAATGTTTCTTATAAAGATAACAATGTTTTTTTCCTGTGTTTCTAAGTTAGAGGACCAAGAAGTAAAGAAAGGAAGAAAAGCTATTTGCATCTCACCCTGAATATATTAAAGACTTCTCAAGATCTTTTCTTCACATTAAAACATTGACAAGTACAGCTTAAACTGATGTTGCATAGGTGAAATAAAGTGGCAACTTAACATTTGTATTGACTGACTGTATCAATGCTAATTAAGGCTTGGATCTCACAGGCTATGGAAGGTGCAGAATGGATTATGCAGATTTGGCTCTGCTGGTTCAGTATTTGAAATTGCTAAATTTGGGTTGTGTTCTGACCAGCTTGTGCTCAGTGTGCTGAATGGAAAAGGTCTGGGACCAGTGCTATTTCTAGAGGCAGAGTGCCGTGGCTGTTGGTGGACTGTCAGGAACAGCCGTGACTGGAGCAAAAATGGAGACCATATTTTCTGCAAGTGAGAGAAGGAAACAGAGGTAGCAGTGGAAAATGCTTCAGTGAATGTAGTTTTGAATAAATAGAAGATGATTGTGTTTGGGGCTGCCAGCCTGACATCAAATTCCATAGCCTTCTGTCTATAGCCTTACTTTCTTTTCAGTAGAGAAGGATTCATGTATGAATGGAAGCCAATGTGTTTTGGTTTTCAGAGTGTGTAGAGTTAAATTCACAGGAGTGAAACTGTTAAACAGATCTGCTGAGGGCTTCTGATGTCAGTAAGCAAACTTGTTAGTTTTTTTGGTCTTCTTCTGGAATTGGTACCTTTGAAAAAACTGTTATTTAATCTCTCTCATGAGAAGGAGGTATTTTCTTGTCTCTTCATGGAAGTGATTGTCTGGTGGTCAGAGTACCAAGTGTTCTTACATAAGGACATATAAGTGCTGGATGTCTTAGCTTTGCAGTTTTCCAGAAAATGCTTTTGAAAACTTCATTGCCTTGAATTATACTTCAGACTGATTGATGTTTTTTGGTTTTGGTTTTGGTTTTTTTTTTTACTATTTCACTATCATTGGTTAAAACCAAATTTTTAGTTCTGAAATTGCTGGGTTAGTTAGATGCCAGTATTAGCTTCTCTTGCTGTTTTAGGTGTCTGTTCTGCCTGATGCTGTTCTTTGTGTCTTGCATATTGCTTCAATTCTGTTCGATAGCTGCAGTCCAAAGCATGAAATCATGGTATGCTATCCCAAATTAGTAGCTTGATGCTGCTGAGAAGGCAGGTCTTGTCTTCCCCCTTCCCTACTCATCTTGCTCCCAGCCATGAAATGCTCTTGGCACACCCGCTGTTGACTGATGCTCCTCTGCTTGCACAAAAGAAAATCCAGTTCAATTTGCAAAGCAGAACCAAAGAATGCAATCTAATTTTCTTTTCAGGTTTAGTTTTATTCCATTTTAGTGAGCTGAATCTGTGCACTCCAGTGGATGTCAGAGCTGTCTCTGGACAAGTATCCAAGACTTGACTGGGAGTGCGCATATATGGGAAATCAGAGGGGACAGCAGGTGCATCCCTCGCTTTCATGTCTGTGTACTGGCAGCGTCATGACACTGCCTGACTCTTTCCATGCTCTTCAGTCCACTCCCTTTCCTTACTATACCTTTTCTTGTTGGTGCTGTGTTTGTTAGCTGCCAATACAGACCGGCTTGGTGAGCTGCTCTGGAGAACAAATGTTAAAACTCCAGTGAGAACGGCAAGAGGATTATCTAACAAACTGATGTATCTATATCTCTGACCTTCCCCTTGAGAACTACTTGAATGTCACACTTACTTCAGGGGCCTTAGCTGTTTATGAAGGCTTAGGTGTTTTAGTTGGTATTGATTAATAGTTACACATGCTGCCCCATTTCTCCATCACACACTTGTCTTTTAAAGCTGAAGCACCTAATGTTGATTATCATATTTATGCTTAAACAGAACTCTTCCTCCCCTTTCTTTGCATCAAAGCAAGATTTCTACTTATGCAGTTATGTTGTCAAACACTGTTATCATATGAAGTCATTTGTTGCACTGATGCTCCCATTTAAGGAAGACCTTCTCATGTAAACACTGGAGAGTGTTGCCTACACCAGGATTAGAAAATGCAATTAAAAACCTCATCAAAAATACCTGTGATAGTATTCATCAGGTTAAAATTCCCTCTATCCTTTCTCACTGACTGAGCTCCATTACAGGAGTGTAAATTATGAATAATTCTGTTAAAGCCAGTAATTGCACTTCTGTGAGAGTTGAATTAAGTCTTTGAGTATCTTATGTAGCGTTTTTTTTCTTGGACGAGGTGGAGGAGAAAGGATGAGGCAAAATCCACTTCGGTTGTTGAGGAGTACTTAATACCTCTCATGTTGTTACAATTCACTTTGCAAACGGATGTGTTTGGAGAATAAATCTTACAGCTAGCCCTTGTGAAAGCAAGAAGCCTACAATAAAATCAGAGGCTTGTAGACTTTGCTGCATACAGTAAAAGATGTAAATATCAGACAGTTGCATTGCTCATATGGATCAGACCAACAAATGTTCAGCCAAATATGTCAAAGAAAAATTAATATGTGTGTACCAGTGGACTGTTGGAACCCTGACTTGATTCTGGGGAGCAAGTCACCTAAGGCTTATATTAATAGTCAAAACATGCATTAGCAAGTCTTAATGCTGTGCTTTTTAACTTTCTAGTACTGGAGGTTTATATATTTTGTGGTTACACTAAGGAAAAGCTCAAGCTTGGAGTTGATAACAGGTTGTATTTTATTAAACTGAAAAGCTGATTGTGATCTTGCCCATTCTAACCTTCTGATTTTACTGACATTTACTAAACCTTATGGAGTGTCTGTTCTTTAGCAGTGTCTGATTTCTTCAGCATAGTGGACTGGTAACTGAATTTAGGATCCAAATAAAAGCTTTGTTTTGGAGTAAAAACAAATCTAACTTCCTTCCTCTCCCATCCTAACCTCTACCAAGAGGAAAGGAACTTCCCTGAAACTTCACATGTTGTTTTCCTTCTATAGAAGACTTTCTGGGTGAAAGTTTTGCAAAATGAGATGTGGAGCTTCAAAATTATGAAGAGCAGGAATATTTTCCCCCTGTTTTCCTTTCTCAAATTTTAATGGATCATTGCCAACTGTAAAACACTTTAAATATTCAGTGGAAAGTTTGAGGTCTTTGAGATTTGGGTTTTGGTTTTTTTTCCCCCCCTTCTGCCTGAAAGGGAAAACATGTAGTGAGTGTATCTGTATTTTTGAAGTCTGTTGAGGAAAGAACACAAATGTTGAAGAGTAACAGCCTGGTCTGACTTGCCTGACTTCTGAGGCTGATTAATGTTTCTGCTGTTCAGTTTTCATTCCAGACCATTGAAATATTATCATTTTTTTCTACTTGACTAGAGACTTGTGCATTTGCCTGTTATTACCTCTCAGGGAGCACTGGGGCAAAACGAAGGTCCCTTCATTAGCCCAGTGACTGAATCTTGCTCTTCCCTGTCTGCTGGGGTGTGTAGCTGTGGCTGCATCACCATTGACTGAAATGGATTAGTGTGATCTGATGGTAAGAGGGTTTCACTTACTTAAGAATGACTGGTAGGTTTGAACAGGTAGCATTTGATGCAATGTTTAATTTGCATAAATATTAATGTACTTTTTAAAGTTGCTAGTAGGTGGACAAACATTAGATGAAGTGTCTCAATTCTTCCATGTGCAACAAATGAATGAAAAGTCTTGAAGCTGGGAACAACACCTATTTCTGTGATGAGGAGAGGAGGGGGACACACAAATCTGTGTTCCATAAGATGCATGCTAAAGCTTTCTTTTCATATGTTACAGTGACTTTAGGAGGAAATATGCTTGTCTGTTTGTCTCTACACTTGTTACTGGGAGATTTCAAAATCTGTTTAGAAGAAGTTTGCATTGAAAGGCCTGAGTTTTTGTTTCAAAAAAAGGAAGATGAAACATTGGAGATGTGTTACACAGGAAGTAGAAGGGTATTTGAACTTGTGAAGGAGTTTTATTTCCAGGATTTTTAACCTGGAGTGGGTTTTTTTTTGTTTGTTTGGGTTTTTTTCTGTTTTTTTTTTTTACATTTATAGATGCAGGAATAAAGTTTTTGTGTGACTGATAACTTGTTTTGTAGCAATTTGCAAATTTAAATTCCATTCAATTCCAATTGCATGAAAGGCAGGTAGTATAAATCAACTTTACTGTTTTTTTAATTTTCCTTGCTTTTGAGTTTCATTCAGCTTTAATATTCCAAGTATTGGAAAACGGACAACTTGAAATACTTTATTTACAGTTGTGTTTTTGTTATGGCTCTTTATAGAGATTTCTTATGTTTAAATAAAGCAACTCAAAAAACCAGATGAACTGGTAGCTGAGTTTTAAACTCCTTAAAAATAGGAGGGAGGGGAAGAAGTTTATTACTGTTTCCAATTTCTTCTAAAATATTTCTATTTACAGATTGTTTACAGCTACTTACTTTTGTTCAAGAACTCTAGAAGAAAACAGTTAGTGGTAGCTTTTTACAAGGCTGTAGTTTATTCTTGCTTGTATTTCCCAGCTGGTGTTAGAGTACATCTGGAATCTATGAAATTCCTTTCTTTGTTCCTCATTTCCTGTTTCACTGAGTCCTACAGTGCAACATTCTGAAAGCTATTTCTCTTAGCATCTTCTAAGATGTGCATTTTAAAAGCAGTTAGTGAGTTGTTAAAGGCAGTTATATGTGCTTGTGTTTAACAGTGTAATTGAACTGTGAAATCGAACTGTATTATGAAACTTCTCAGATGCTTTGTTGTCGTATTTCAGTGAAAAATGGTTCTGTTGATTTGTCTGGCTGTCGTTCAGCTTGTAGAATTGTAGGAAGGAGGGTGGTAGAAATAGAAGAAAAATTTGGTAGATAGTACAAAAGCTGCCTTTCTTAGTCTCTCTCACTCCCTCCCTCCCTCCCCCTGCCCAGGAACAATCATGTTTGTAATGGAAAATTAGATCTATTTTGCAGGAGACACAGGGTGTGACATCCTACAGTTGCTTTTAGATTCTGGTTTGGAAAGCTGGTGACTGCTGTAGAACACATGAACACAAACTTAGAAAATCGAGTTCTGGCAGTGTGGCACAATTTGAGAATTGTGTCTAAAACAAAATCAAAACCAATCCATCCTCTCCAAAACAGCCGTGTTTAAGTTAGATTTACTGGTTGGGATTGCATTGTTGCAGATAATTCATAGTCAGTAAAAAAGAGAGGCAGTGCAGTTGTCTAACAGAATTGCTCTAATTTTTTGAAAGTAGTTGTTCTATTCTTCCTGAAAAAAATTGTGCTTTTATGCATACTTTATGTATCTGAGTGGCTGCCCCAAGTTTTCCAGAACAAATGGAAGTTCTTCATAGTCCAGTGGTCGACTCTTCTGTTGTTGCCACTTGCCAGCTGTGAGTGCTGTTTCTGAGACCGCAGCTTTCGTTCTTTGTGCTGTCTGTAGTCATGAAAACTCTGTAGTGGTACAATATATGTTCAAAAACTTCTTTACAAAGCACCTGCTCTTAAGATGAGATTTGGAAGCATTGGTTTTTTTCTTTATAAATGCACTTGCTGTTTTCCCTTCCATTTTTGATTTGTGGAATATCTCTGAAATGGCAGAATTTGCTCTCATGGAGAACCTAATATTGGGGAAATATTTATCTTATTTTTAGCTGCTTTTAATACATTTTAGCAGAGATAAGCAAGGAATTTTAGCACTGAGACCTGTCACTCCTCTACAGATCTGATCAGTACAGTTTCTTGTCTTCCTCTGATTTTTTTTTTTTCAAATGTCCCTAACAGCAGATATGTAATTGATTACATGAAATAGGTTGTACGTGGAGGTAGTTGCACAGTATATTTATTCTACATTTTATAAGGAGCTGAGGGAAGTGCTACTTGTTTCCCACAAGGTATGCAAAAATAGTGGCAGAATTGTGAAACTCCAGCAGTTCTGTTTCCAGCAGGTTATGTGGGTACAGAACCTTTTTTACGGTTCTCATGTCTTCTGCACTTATATAAAAGTAACCGTACTGCTCAGTGTGGCTGAGAATTTGGTAAAAGTAAATTTTACCAAAGCCATTTTGGTCTGTAGGTGATTATTGTTGCTATTGGACTGTATTATGCCCTTTTTCAGGGATGCAGTAAAGGTCCTAGAAAACTTACACCTGCCCTGCTCAAGTCAGAGGAGCTGTGCTCCTGTAAATTTTGTGTCCTGTTGTAACTGTCAGTAAGGTCCTCATCTTGATCTATGTAAATTCTCAGTAGCCTAGACCAAGTCTGGTCCTAAGAGACTTCCTTCAGACCACGTATCCCTGCAGCACTGGTTCATTAACCTATTAGCTCAGTTCCTGAAATGATAAATTGCATTTTACCTCCAAGAACATAATGTTCAAGTTCTGAGTTTTGTGTAAAGTATTCCCTGGTAGATAAGCAGAAAGGACCCGTCAGCTATTTCTGCAAATGTTCTGTGGCCCGTTCCTCTTTATAAACTTGTAGTCACATTTATAGTGTAGATATTTGATGTTAAAGACTTTGGCTGATGTTGCATAATATTCAAATTTTAAATTGTTAAGATACCTGAAGAACCACATTTGTGCTCTATTAGCATTTCTTGCCCTAAGTGTAAGGTAGGAGTTGACCAGCACTACTGTTACTTCTGTAAATATTTGTCTTGCCCTGTGTTTGTAAGTTGTTCCACATAATTAAATTTGCTGCATGCTGAGGGCCAGCAGCTCTTGGATGACTCTGCTTGACCACTGTGAACGCCGGAGTACCCACTAATAGTGTACAGTACTTGGAGGCAGGAGCTCCAGCAGTTGCTGCAGAGTAGGCTTAGGTGAGTAGTGCTTCAGAGATGATGATGGCTTAGAAAGGAGGTCGTGGTCAATGGCCATAAATTCAGCCCTGTCTAAAGCCGGGGGAACTGTTACTGCCCCTTCCCTCTCCTACTCTGTGCTCTGTGGGGTGGTGCCTGCAATGGACTTCAGGAAATTGGTGTTGCATGTTAGAATTGGAAGGAACTACATTTCAAGGCAGTGTGCCTCTCCCTACTCCCCCATGGCTTTTTTTTTTGGGCCTACTAAGCAAAATTGCCTGAGAGGGAGGAAAAAAGCTAATTTTTATTCAGACCAATACTCCTGCCTGTCTGTTTTTGAATGGTGATTCTGTGATTTTTGACAGGGAATAAAAAGTGCCTGGGGGAATGTAGAATGTTGCAATAGAGCAAAATAATTTCAGTAAAAGTGAAACTCTAACGGGCTGATAATTAGTGTGTTTTGACACCCGATTCTGTGGCAGTATGCCAGACAGTTGTGAGTTTGAAAGTGGGGGGGG
>VZTI01002192.1:487372-617712 GCA_013397865.1 Struthidea cinerea | reverse complement strand
AGTTGGAAAGGGGGGGGGGGGGGAGGGGAAAGATCTGAATTACTTTTAAAGCCAGCTTCAGTATTAAATGTAACCAGTCTCTGTAACAGTCTGGTGGAAAATGTTGTCTTTATTGAAGTTTCCTGATAACACCTGCAAATTTTTGGTATGCTGGTGCCCTGCTTCTGGTAATGGGAGTTGGTAATCTAGTCCAGGAGGTAACTTGTACTGCATGCTCTTGAATATGGGCTTCAATTTCTTGTGCAGAGGGAACCTCTGGAATTTGAGGTGTATTTTTCTCCTAGTCCAGTGGAATCTTTTTTCAGGTTTAGTTGTACTGTGTCAAACTCTTTTTTAATGTTTGGTGACTGAGCTATAACCAGAAGTACCAGATGCTTGTGAGGTGGGTCCTTCAGCATGACCATGCAGACTGCATGGGGAAACACACAGGAGCGAGTTCTCTGCTTAACAGCCCATGCACAGTGGCAGAATGAAATGGGGTCAGGCATGAATATCTTATCCAGGAAGGGCTTAGAACCAAATAAGAGCTTACATGTCTGTGAATTAGTGCCAGGCGGCAGATATGCCAAAACTCCTCTGGCCTTGCGTGGGGTTAACTCGGTGCTACAGGATGTGATCTGAGAAGCCCACTACTTGTTCAGTGAGAAAACACTGGGTATGGGGCTAGGTCTGATTCCCTGTTGATCTCCAGAACTCCACAATACGAGATGTTCACAGGATCTTCCACTACTTCCTTCAGAGTATGGAGTCAGTCACAAGGCAGGACCTTGTAGCTGTGCTTTAAAGACAGGAATTTGGTTCCCTTTGTACTTCTGGAGGAGGCAGTGATGGTGATTTATCAGTGCTTTTGTTGTATTGTAGGTATAACATTTGGTATCTTCAGTGTCATGGTGAAATGCTAACATATTTTGCAGTGTATAGATCTTCTGGAGTATCAGCCTGCAGGAGATAGAATTGGGATATTTCTCTTGGGGTAGGTTGGGTTTTGACAGAGAAAAAGCACAGTGCACTTTGGTCTAGTGCAGGTGTCCTGTGCATTTATTTGATATTTTTGCTATTGTTTTGGACATGGATGCAGGCCTCCACCGCCCCCTCACCCCTCCCCGCCCCCAACAAAGTGTTTGTTGCTTCTCTGTCCTCTGTGGTACACCTGAAACCAGCTGTGCTGGTGTACTGAGCCTTCACAGCTGCGGGGGGAACAGACTGTGAGAAGGATGAGCCATAGCCCAGCCAGCATGTGCTACTTTTTTTTTTCCATTGCATTGCTTTCTGTTTGTTGAATGATAGTTTTCTCTTGGGAACATGAGATTAGCGCTAAAATAGGCCAGCATAGGATGAAGGTGACGACAATATAAAGCTTCTAAACATGATTTTGAGCCAGTGGGTTAGCTTTACTTTAATCAGGATTTTAATTTTTTTTTTCCTTTTTCAACAATCATTCAAGTAAAATCTTTGGAACAAAATAGCTTAATATCAAGAGTATGTTTAAGTATTTCTTTTGAGGAATGGAGCACTTGGATGTTGATGGGGACTAATGTGAATTCTGTTGTAGGGCTGTGACTGAAAGCTTTCGGTGGGGGGAAAGGGAAGGAAGTTGAGACTTCTGTAAATTAAAACTAACTCAGAAGGGTGCTGCTGTACATTTTCTGTGGTATTAGTGATGCCTCTGAAAGGTCTTTAGTTATACCCAGGCTTCAGGATCATATCAGGAGTTACAGCTTAGCTGTAGACAGTGTAATCACTGTGATACAAAATTGGTTTGTACTCTTGTAATAATCCAGATTGGGTGGTTCAGCCCCAAACCTTCAGGATACAAGACAGTAAGTTTGACCTGGCCCACTTTAATTCATTTTACAGTCTCCTCAGGTGTAATTTTTTAAGTTCATTAATTGCCTAATTAGCCTTAATGATAAATGAGCTTTTATGCTAATTATTTGAAAGACAGCCTGGTTTAGGAAAGTCACTGGAACACATAGCTGCTGTTCTGCCTGTGAAACAGCCTGGATATTTGTCTCACTCTGACATGATGATATGAGACATATGTCTTCCTTCATGTTCCTGGCAGCTGGAAGCAGTGTCTAAAAGGCTTGTATTGTTTACCTGTGTCTGCTAAGCACGAGTGAGCTTCCAGAGTCAAACACTTGAAATTGAGGGCTACCATCATGAGGGTTGTTCATCGTAATCTTGAGTCCCTTTGTGTACATAACATTCTTACCTTTACAGGATTATATGTTTACTTTTACAAGAAAAAAGCTATACTACTTTTAGCCCATGGGATGAGTGGTACTTGTGTAATGAGTAATTATTCTATTATTATTAATAATTTATTATAATTATCATTGCCATCATCTGTATTCTGTTCTTGTAGTGGAATACATTGTTTCCTGCCCATATGTTTAGTTCAAAACCTACTCTGGCATTGTTGTTGAGCTCTTTTGTTGCATTCCTTACCATACAGTGGAATTTTTAATCATCCAGCCTTTTTCCAGGCAGAGTCGACTCTCTTAAGTGGGGGACAGGATAGAAAAATGGTATTTACCAGTCATGGTGCCAATTTCCATCTAATTCTACGTTTTTATGGAAGGCAATTTTGTTGAAGTGGCGAGGATCTCAGACCTGAATATGTATCCAGCCACTGTTATTTGATTGTGGCAATCTTCTTTCTTCCTGCTTACTTCATTTGTGATGTGCCTTCCCCCTGCTGAGGTGTAGAGTGCAGGTACCCCACAAGCACCTCTCCCAGCTATACGTAGAGATGGAATCGACTGGCTTCGGCTAAGCACTGCACAGAGTGATGAGAGAGCCCTGCCAGGGGAAGGGACAGGGGAGGACAAGCAGGATTCTGTTTCTCTGCCTAGCCAAGTCTTGCTTCCTTCCTTTCAAGATCCTGTTCTTGTCAATCTGCACTTGGAGTCAAATGCCTTCTGTGCCTTCCTGACACGATAGGGCTTTTGCAGTGAAAGTCCTGCCTGGCATAACCAGTATTGGAGAAATGAAATGTAGTACTAGAGCAAGTATCTCTCACAAGGATCAGAAAAGATACTGATTTCTATTCTCTGGGATTTTGGGGGATTTTGATTGAATTATTTAAGGTCAAAAGCCAAGGGCTGCCTAATACTTAATTTTGACATGTGGACATTTGCTGGACAAGCTGACTTCTGAGTTGGTGTTGCCTGTTTTAGCTGAAACAGTTGAGGGGAGTAGGAAGAGTTTAGCAGAAAACAGCTTTAGTACTCCATTTGGGTCTGAAGAATAGAAGCTAAAGAGGAAGCTGTTATTAAGAAACTGGTACAAAATTGTTGCTTTCTCTTTCCTTTCCCCTGTGTACCCATCCTCCCCTGCTTGTTAGACTCTTCCTGTTGATCTGCAGGATGTAATACAGTTTTTGCCTTTCTGTAAGCTGACAGTAATGGAATTTTGAGCACTGCACTACTAAGGTCTCAGTCCTGGTGTAGAGCATTGTTTTGCGCAAATAACTTCTGTTCTAGCTGCTTGGAGTCTAAACAACGTAGATAAGTCTGCTATAGCCTTAGTAATAAATTTTATTTTGTATTCCAGCTGCTTACCTTTTTGAAAAGGTGCTGTTCACCTACGTTACAACATAACCTTTTGCTTAGCCTTGACAAGTGTTGCCCTGTTCTGAATAACAATGGTTAAATACTCCACTGATTCTTGCGACCTTAGTAACAGAACTCCAGTGCCCTGCTGGTATAAGGGTGTGTTTTATTAATATTTAGAGCAGAACTGAATGAACAAAAGATTAAATTAATGTGAGGCTATCCTATTCCACTTGTCACGGAGCACAAAGTGGATTACTTGGTAAAAAAAGGCAGGCTGGAAGCTGAATGTAACAGCAAGGCAGGCAGGGCAATGATCTGTGGAGAGTGAGGTGGAGAATCATATGGTAGCCAAACAAGGTCCATGATGTTATTCAGGGTCAACCAAGAGCCTGGTGACCACCAGAGAACTCGGTGGTGGTGAGTAGGTCCAAGGTAACACCAGAATTTAAGTCATCAGGGTAGAGTCTGGGTCAGTAAGGCAAATGGCCGGGCACAGACAAACCTGCAGAACTCTGACAAGGGCCAAGGGTCTGTCTGAGCTGGAATGCAGCCCTGAAGTGGGGAAGGGTGCCCAGTGAGGCCTCCTGCAGTGCTTTCTCCCGGGGCTGCCTCCCCAGCAGCCTGCTCCGAGTTTACACAGCTGCACTGTGTCACAGCTGGCCTGGAGCCGAGGCCTCCGGACCCCGAGGGCTCGGGGAGAGGCTGTGCTCAGCGCCCGGGCACCGCTCTGTTTGGGTAAGATCTTGTCTGGGCTAGCCTTAAATCCCATAAAACCTTCTGCAGTTCCTGGTCCTGGGATAGCCATGGTGTGAATCGTAAAGGGTGAAAAGAGGAAGTGGAGAGGCAATAGGCCTGCATGTTTAGTAACACTGACTGGGGCAATAAAACGCATCCGGTGTGCCAGGGGAGCCAGCCCCCCGTTGTGATTCTTGCAGCCCCTGTGATTTGCATTGGATGGTGGGTATTTCCACAGCTCTTTGTGGATAAGGGCAAGTGTGGGAGGCACTAGGTATTAGGTAGCTATTGCTACAGTATGTTACAATGATGGCTAATTAGACTGTTGGGATGGACAGAAAGTAAATTCTCTTGAAGTCTCTTTAACCTTTTGCAGCTGTGTTTTTGTGCCTTTTTTCATCCATGTACTTTGACTAATATCTTGCTCTCATTCTATGACATTTTTTAGTGATTTATTCTTCTTCCCTCTTTCTGTGGTTTGAAAACCGTGCCTGATTTTTGTGAAGTTTCTGGTGCATGCTCTTACTTCTCTCCAGGCTGTGTCAAGTCTGCCCTTACATCATGTCAGCAGTGTTCTGTTGATCAGCAGAAGAGACCTATTAGTTCAATGTTCCTTTGTTTCCTGCTTCTTTTCTTTCCCCCTTCCCCAGAAGGATTTTTTTAGAGACTTCTCTGTGTTATTTCTGTGGGAGCTGTGTTGAAGAAGTCTTTGCAGCAGACAGAGGATTGTGTAGAAATTAGCTTATGAACTCAACCAGTGGTTCTCCCTGCAGACCTGTACTTAAGATGAAAGGGTTGGTTCTGTTTGCATTCGAGTCTCCTGCTGCTTTCAAAGACAGTGGTGTGTCTCCTAACAGCAGTACTTGCAATGTGCTCCTTCCACAGAAGGGAGAGTAATGACCAGCGTTGTATAGATAGGCATGTGCTTCCCTGTCTTCCTCTTTAGTTCTGCCTGGTTAAAAGAGCTAGAAGGTACCACTGTTAATGTTTTTTGGGTTTTTTTTTTCTTCTTTCCTGAAAAGGGAATGATAACTCATGCAAAATATTTTGAATTGTAGTCTGAATGCATGTCATGGTAAATTCACATACCGGAGTACTATTAAATGCATCTGGGGCTTGTTCTGCATAATCAAATTGCTCAGAGATTTTTATCTTCTCTTAAGATGCACATAAAGTCTGCACTTTGTGTGTTTAGCAATTCCTTGCTGCATGACATCAAGCATTCCCATATGTTTAAAAGTATCTTGCTTGTGTAAGAGCAGGGATATGACAGGCAATCAAGTTAAGCAAAGATTGAGACAGCAGTAGCGGGGTTGGGGGGAGGAAGTTCACAACTGTTATGTAAAGAAAGTGGTGCAGGATCTCCCAAAACAAAGTAGGAGAGCGTGCCCATGAGATGTGTTCAGTAAGTTATTTAATGTTTCTTTATAGCATGGCTTTACTGTTAGTGTTGGAATTTTATGTGAGTTCTTAAGTGCAATGTTGATTCTGGCGCTGTCTAAGTTAGATTAGGTGCTCCTTTGAGCAGAAGGGTACAGCAGGGAGGTGGAAGTGGAGAGAAGTTGAAAGGAGGGCTTATCTGGCTAAGTGGCTTTTTCCTCCCTGCTGGGAAGACCACAGAGCTGTACTATCTATTCAGTAAACATCTTCCCCTGGGTGTGAGCTGTTGGTAATTTGCAGGTCTTAATGATAACAAGTGAATGAACTTTATTTAGATAATCCACATGATATAGGTGGTTGTTGTAAAGCATTTTAAATGGGGATCTGCCTGGGAGCAAAAGGATAAGGAAGGAAGCTTGTTAAAGAGGAAGGAAGCTTGTTAAATGGGTGTCCTCATTCCTGCAAGTACACTGTAAGTGGTTAAAGCTCAATGATGTAATTGGCTTCCTTGGCAGATTTATTTTAGGTGGTTATTTTGCAGTTATCAACTGTACATGTGCCCCATCTCCTTCCATTTAAATGTAAGCCTGACTGGCGGCATTTATGGCTTCTGATTCCTGAAGAAAGTGAGGCAGGATTTATGTTTAAGATTTGGAAATTCAGTTCCTAATCTATAAGACAAATTTTCAGTACAAGCATTTATGTCTACTTGGCCTTTACCAAAGGGAGAGACCTAATGGAAGAGGTACCATTTGAACAGGTGAACAGGTTTGGGTGTGGGTCTGATAAAGAGAAATGGCAGTCTGGGTGTCATTTACTTGAGTTCTGTGTTTCACAAGACGGTAAGGATTTGTTGATCTGGGTTTTTTACCTCTGCAATATGAACATGTATCAACTTTTGTTAGCCATGCCAGCAGGAGTTACACAACTTACTTGGAATGGCAGACTGTGCCGGACAGAGGATATCCCGTGAATTTGAGAAGCTTGTAGATGATAAATGCCAAGGCAAGAGTTAATTTAGTACCCACTTTCCACAAATAGAGGAAGTTGATTCATACAGTCACAGCTAAGAGTACATGAGTATGTCAGAGACTTCACTGTCTCGCTTGAAATCACAAATTTGCTGGATAATGTGGCGGTCAGGTTGCAAAACTCAGTCTTCTACCCTTAGAATGGAAGTCAGGAAGATAAAATGGTGTGGAAGGAAATATCTTTTTTTGCTGTAATTGTTCTCTGTCACTGCTTGGCTCTTCAATACACCAAACAGTTTCACTATTCCAGACACTTCAGATGTATTTATGATCTAGTGAAAGATTACCAACATGTGATATTTGATTATGGTTGTAGAAAGAGAATAGAAAATTCTTTCATCTCAGATTAAGCTATATCAAAACCCAGCAGAATAAGTAGTCAGAAATGAAAATAAGATTTTTTAAATGTCAGCTGAACAGAGATAGTTTCAAAGTTAAAAGTTGCTTGCAAGTTGTATAGGGTTTTCATATATCTCTATAACACGTAACTATACAATATGAAAAAAATACAATCTATAGCAGTTACATAATTATAGCAGTATATATTATGCAGGTTATGATTGTATGCAGTGTATTTTATTAATATATGCTATGTATTATTATGGAGAACAGTATTTCAGCTTGTATATATGCTTTACTGACCACAAGCGTTGCTGTTTTGAGGCACATTGGCTTCAAATTATGGCAATAAACATGATGGGTGGAAGAATCACAGGGACTATGGCTTGGGTTATGCTGTCAATGATAGGGTTGAGTGTATCCAGAGCTGGCTTTAGGACCATCTCTGTTTCTAAATGTGCTAACCATCTGGCACAATTTATGTATGTGGTTTGTTTTATGCTTGAGGTTTTTTTTGAAGGGGGAGGAACAGATATACATAAACATAAGTTTTCTTTTGGACCAATTTTGCTGTCACTGTAAAGCTGGTGTCTAACTGCTCTGGTTATTTACTTTCTAGTTTTTTAGAAATGTTAACAGAATAGATGGTGGAGGCTTGTACTGGGCATGTTAATGGAGTAGGAGAATAGAAGTGAGTGTATTTCTCGGCAGATCTGCAGTGGGGTTTGGAAAGTTGTCTGGATTGGCAGAGACTACTTTGTTGGCTTTTAAAATAAATAAATTCTTCTGCCAGGAAAAAAAAGCTGCACCTTGTAGTTCTTCAATGTGTACCAGACTGGAGTTGTCACTTCCAGGAGTCTTCCCAGAAAAATGGTGAAGTGTTGTAGCATTGTTTTCTTCACTACTCTAAATTTGAGACTCAGAGGCATTGGTAGATCCTGAAACCTGAGCTGGTAGTTCAGGGGTCTGTTGCTTACTGCATTTCAGTGCTAAGCATATTAGAAAAAAAAAAAAAACACTTACCCTAAACTGTTTCCTTAAAGTAGATGATCAGAAGCATGGCTTTCGTTTGTCCAAAATTTTTCCTTCGGCTCTAAATTGGTCCTGTAGAAGCATAACCGATTGAGGATTCGTTGCTGTCTGTCCATAAATGCTGATGTTTTGGTAGGAATTGTTTCAACATGCGGTAGCTCAATAATACATGGTCTCCCTCAATGTGTGTTTAAATTGCTACAGTGGTGTATTTATAGTTTCTTAAATTCTACTCTTAAGCAGATGGAATATGGATGAAATGCAGTTGATGGGCTGCAGTTGAGCCAGACTGACACAAATAGAATCCCCTCTATATGTTCCCAGAGATAATTAGTATGACTTTAAATATTTTCCTTGCTGTTTTCCACCCATATGAATCTTGACTGAAGATGCTAATGATTATTAAAAGTATACACCCCTATTCTCCACACCTGTAATTGCACTGTTTTGATGCTTTGTAGGTGTCTTGATGCTGTCAAGCTTTGTAGGTGTTTGAGAGCAGATAAACAGTGTTCTCAGTGGTTTCGTAGGAAATCTACAGCAACAGCTTTGTGTTCTACACAACATGCAGTTTCTCTGTGCAATTTGAAGTCTTCTTTGTTCTGCCCTTCTTCTTGATATGTTAATTATGCTATATTGTACTAGCAAAATGACATTTGGCATCAATTTATTTTTACTATCCCATTTGGAGATGCATGAGTGGAAGACATCCTGTACAAGTGTCATGTTTTAGAGTTAATTTTTAAAATTATCTAGCTCTTGTTATGTTGCCATCTGTTTTCCACTAGCTTGAAGAGGAAACAGCTGTTGTGAATAATCTCAAGACAGTATTTTTAATAAAGTCTAATAGGTCTGCTTACCTTCAGTTTGCGTGTGCATCACAGGGAATGACTGTGCTGGCTAGGAGGGGAAATGTGGTTTTGCAGTAGGAGCTGTAAGGAGTTTGGTGAAGCAGTGATTCTGACATGTCTCCTCCATAGCTGGATTTGAATACAGCTGGAGAGATCAGCGTTAATGGGACGCACTTCACTTGCTGTAACTGTGCATTGTCTTGTAGAGGGGCTGTTATTGCAGCTTCTGCCCTCGAGTGCAGTGGCTGGCAAGCAGCTGGGGAGCTGGCAATCTGCTGATCCAATGTAAACACCAACTGGTGGCCACACCGTGCCATCTTCAGTTTGCTGAGCCAGGGGAGGCAGTAGCTGTACCTGACCTCAGGGAAAGCACTGGAAGATGGAGAGCCAGTGACCCGGCCTCTTCAGCTGACAGTATGCAGTTGTACGGAATTAGAGGTAACATGCATCAGCAGGTGATAGCATTTTGGGGAAAATATTTAATTCTCTGATGGAGAATAAGCGTTACTGATGGTAAGTAGGGTATGGGTGCACTTGAATAGCTGATTGCCTTGTGGGTTTCTTGATTGTATTTTAGACTTCATTTTGGTAAGGAGTGAGAAACGTCATGAAAGAGTTGATGTACAGTATAAACTTCAATCACAGTGGGTGATTCAACTGAATAAAGGGAAGGATAAATGAAGGTAGAGAAGCTGACTGTCAAAGAATGCCTTGGAAAAAAGTTCAAATTGGTTTATTTGAGCTCAAGCATTGCAGAGTGGCCAAGATGCAGTACTGTTTTACAAAGATTGGCTTTCTTCACTTATTTCCCTTTGATTTTGATAGACTTTGTTAAGTCTGGAAAACTTTTCAGGATTAATATTTTTTTTTTTCCCCAAAGGGCTCAACAGTAAAAAGAGTGGAGAGGTTAACCAGCAGAGAGCATCTAGTGGTGGTCAGGGAATATAGAGTTGAGCAGAGAATGATGATGAATCTCCTGTAAGTAGAGCAGATTCTTTTTGTCAGAGACTTTGTTGCTTTTGCTTGAGTCTTTAGGATAATGGCATTATAGGACAACATTAGCAAGAGTAGCCATGAAAAATGAGCCTGTGGTTCAAGTGCTTGAGATTGCAGCCTCAGATCTTCCAGGAGCCTACATCCCATAAACCTGTATGAAATATGTGTCCAGTGCCATGCGGTTGCAGAAGCCCTGTCCTGTTCACTCTCATTGCTGCCCCATTTCTTGCAACAAGGCAAAAGTCTGTGGTGTGGATCCATCAGAAACCTCTACAGTGTCAGAGCTAATGGCTGCACAAGATCTGTTCTGTGCTGATGTGATCCATTCTGCTTTATGGATTTGTGTAGCACGTGAACGTGTGTGTTTGCACTGTGTGGGGGAAGATGGGCAGTGAGCAGTCAGCTGGCCTGGGGTGGCTTCAGGTGGATCCGAAGCTGCAGTGTTGCTGAAACAGGTGAGGACATGGCTGCTCCCTGCTTGAAAATCCCCTTTTAACTCTTGTCTTCTGACACAGAATGAGTGTGTTGGAGTTCAGGAAAGTAAGACACTGACTTGCAGTTCAGTTGAAAATCAGTTATACTTGCTTTTGAGCTTTCCTACCAAACTTAGGCTATTAAACAGCATTTGCTGTTTCTCTGGAGGATTATTTTATGTGTGTTAAGAATGTATTGGTACAGAAACCTGCCTTTCAAAGGAGAGAAGCTTTGATTGATAACTATAAGAACTCTCAAGAAATAATGTATTGGTACAGAAACCTGCCTTTCAAAGGAGAGAAGCTTTGATTGATAACTATACGAACTCTCAAGAAATAAGCAAGTAACAGTGAACCAGAATATTGTTACCTACGTAGATCTTTCTTTTAAAGACTGATATTTTTGCTTAGCTTTATAGGCGGTTTCTGTGGTTGAATAGCAAACTTGCATTTGTTTTCCTGCTTGCAGATGTACCCACTGCCTCACTTCTGAATTTATAATGCAAGTATATTAATGTCAAAACAAGTTAGAGCTGGAAATAAGAAACAAGTAGTTTCTTTTGCAGAAACCCCCACCATTCAAAAGTCTTCAGTATAGGAAAGATCTGTTCTGACTGCACATCTTTTGAAATAATTAACATTCCTATTCACAAATGGTTCATCTTGGGAAGATGGGAAGAAAATGTCTTTCTTCGGACCCCTTAAATCCATAGCTGGCAGCAGCATGGTTATGCCATGGTTATTTGGGATGTAGCAGTGCTGGAGTACGTAGAGGTGTACGTAGAGGTGAACTTTGCCTTAATGGGAACTGTCGCTGGGCTTATGTCTGTGTTACTTTGTGCTTCTGTTGTGTGTACATACCCTCTCTCCACTTGGGAGTTCCTCTGCCCTTCTGTTTTGGTATGGAATACCTCAGGCAGCTTCCCATGAAGAGTGTCTTTCCTATCAAAGTAATTTCTGTCGCGAGACATTTTTCTGCCAGGTTGCTTTGCAATGGTTATAGTACCTTTTTCATGCCTAAATTGGTGTACTTTCCACAGTAAAGCCCTTGGGGGCCATTTCTTTTCTCTGTATGGATGTGAGAGCACTGCTGGAAGTATACACTGCTAACAGTGAGATATTTCCTGTCGTGGTTACTGCGAGCTGTTTGTCTTACCTGTTTGTTAAAAGGACCAGGCGCTTTGTCTTCTCCTGCTCTGTGTTGGTAAATTCTGCTTTGTGTTTGATTTCCTCCCTTGCTCTTGCAGGCAAGAGGCTTCCCAGACCAAGATGTTGATCTTGACATGCTGCACAGGAGAGTCCTTTGGTGTAAGGCCGGTGGGTCAGGCTAGGATGGCTTTGCTGGCCCTCAGATGAAGCTACTGTAAGTTGCATTAGCAAATACTGTAAGGCATTGCTCCAATGGAGTCTCATCTGAGGGACCTGAAGTTGCATTTTGATTATGTAGTCCTAGAGAGGGATGGAGTTTGACCATGGAAGTTTGCTGTGTGACTTCCTATGCACAGTCACAGATGGAGTCTGCTGCAGAACGGAGATGGAATCCAGGTCTTCAACCAAACGAGTCAACTTCTTGCATGGGGGTGGAAACTTCCTGCACGGAACAGCTCTGCTGCATGGTATTGCTTTGTAAAAACAAATGGACCATTTTTGAAATCACATGAAATGAGAAGGGGGTTAACTGAAGCTGAATGAATGACTCTCCATTCTTGGGCACTCTCAGCAAAGAAGCCTTAGTTTGTTTTGGTAGCCAAATATTCATCCCACAGCATTAAAAGTACTGACTACAGTGTGCACATGGATTTGTGTCCATCTCCTCTATGTAACTTGTGTTCTACCCTAAAAGGTAAAAAAAAGGAGTATTTTCATCCAACAAATAGTCTTTGGATAGGCATGTCTATTTACGTGCTTTAACTTTTGCAGCTGGTTATTGTAAATGTCTGTGGAGAACTCCCTTACAGTCTGTGAAAGTGTGTGATGTAATCCAGAAATCAACTTTTTACACATGATTATCAGAAGCATTCCCTGACTCCAGTCTCCTGTTCTTTTGCAAGCCATGAATTTGCACAGGGCTTTGAGGAGATTATTTCAAGACAACTTGATATTGTACATGTATAGTTTGGTCTTTAGATACCGATTGACACTGACTGCATGTGATAGCATAGCTTCATGTGACCCTCAATAAATATGAAAGGATTGATGGCTTTTTATTTTTTGAGTTTGAGATAAAACTAGTACATGCTGTATCAGCAAGAAAAATATTATTTTCTCACTTCTGTTGGGCTCTGAAAAGGATGAACTGTAAGTTGATGCGTGTGGGTAGATTATCACTTTTTGCCTGCTTGATGTGTTTTGTAAAATGCTGATGACAGAGTTAACCAAGGTTTTGTGTATTTTGGGCTTTTGATGACTGAGTAGTTGCACCATGTAACTGTGATTCAAAACTGTGAGTTTAAATTTACTTAAATGTGTGTTGTCCTTTTTGGTCATGGGGCTGAGGAATAAGCTTGGTTGCAGTGCCTTTTCTACCTGTGTGTCATGAAAGCAAGCCACTGTCACCAACTAGCTGTGTTGGCTCAAAGACTATGAAGTTGGATCTTGGTTTGATTTGGCAAAGTTTTCAGACTAAGACTTCTAAATTAAGATTAACACCACATTTCAGTATATCTTTTGTATTGCATTATGTTTAGGAATGCTGTGCCTTTATACTTCCATCCTGTCAAATATCCTTTATCTGCCCTTCCCTTTTTAAAGCTTAATCCTTCCCTTACCATGTATGAATATTTGTTTAGGCTTAAGCATTTTAAGAAAGAGAATGTTGTCTTTGTTGGTACAGCTCTCATTACTGCTGGACCTCTGCTACTGAGGCAAAGTCACAGTAGGTTTATGCTGTGTTGGACAGAATTATGAAACTGAAGATGCATATAAAAGTAGAACTTTGAATGTATTTTGGAGCAGTTGCCAGATACTCCTCTTGTTCATGTTTTTGAATTCCTTCATTTCTGCATAGACAAATTATTTCTACTTTGTCACTAGTAGTAAGTATGCAAAATATTTAACACTTCACGAATACTTCACAGTGTGACTTTACCCCCTTCCCTGCAGCTGATATGACTGACTTGTAAACTGAAACCAGAAGACTGAAAGCAAACTAACATAAATTGAGTTTCATTATATTATCACTTTGTATAATTTAGGAAAGGAAAGTAGGTCACTTTCCATTTTTAATACCCACTTTATATTTTGCATAAAAACCCAACAGGATTGCAGACAGTTCATGAAAAGTTATACATTTTCCTGTAAAAACAAATTTCAATCATGTGAATATTTGTGGAAATTGCGGGGGAATATTGTAATTTTGGCTTAGATGTTTCTTCAAAATCTCAGCTGCTTATATCAAGTGATGTGTTTTTGGAGCACACAGCTACACAAACTTCTGAACTATGTAGTTTTGATCATTGCTTGTAAATAAATGACTATATTCAGCTTCTTGCTTTTTTTTCTGCAGTGTTGTGCCTGTGTTATCTATACTCTGTGCTGAGGAGTGAAAAAGTAAATGTGTTTTCTCTTCCCTTAGTTACTGAAGTTGGATAATCAAGCATTTGGTTCTCATCACATTGCCTGCACAATGAGTCATGCTTTCTTTGTTAGGTTTGTTCCTCAGGCCAGGATTCATGTGATGTTCCCCTTCTCTGGGCAATCAGATTAGTCACTGTTTGAAATCTTGTTTAAAAAATAAATCGTACCACAAGTTGATGCCTGCTTACCCGTTACATGCTCCCCTACTGCTCGCAGTTTGGGTTCAGCAGCATCATTAAATTGAAAAATATTTTATAGTCATGGTAACTGACATATTATTGGAGTTCCACTGAAATTAGCTTATTAAATTTGGGACTCATAGTAGCTGTCAAAGACTTGTCTATAAGGCAGGTGAATTTTAAGTAGTTCAACGTGCTGAAACGCATCTTGCTTAAACTTGGCTTCTTTCATTATGCTGTTAAGAACAAAAACTACATTGCAAATGTAGTAGTAGCTTGAACTTTGTGAAGCCTATAGATTTATAAAAGCAGTGGTAATAACAAAAATTGTTAACACAGATGGCTTACTATCATGGTGCTTGAATCAGACTTCAAGTATTTGGGGCAGAAACTCTTCTTGCTGAGTTATGTGTACCTGGAAGTGTTTGATGGAGCCAAGATTTAACGGAGGTTTCAAACAAGTTTAGGATAGTACTAGTTTCCAGTCCCTACTATGTGATATGCTGTTATGAAGGCTCTTGAAGTTCTTTATCTTGGTACTACAAGATTTTAGGGGTGATGGTTCATTGTGGGAAGTAGCAGTTTGAAAGACAAAATAATGCAGAACATGTGTAGTGGCCAGATCAGAAGTAAGGAAGAGAGAGGGGAAAATACATGCAGTGTGGTTATAAACACATAACCCAGACGTTGCTGTTAGCTGGCTACACTCCATATTTAGTCAATGGACAGCAGATTATGATTCAGAAAACGTGTTATGTTCATGGCCCGAATCCTCTTATGCAGGAATCTGCCAACAGTAGATGTTAATGCAGGCATCTCAATTGTGCAAAATATTGTATCTTATGAATGTCCCCAGGAGCGATGTCTGGTTTGTGCCTTGAGAGCAACTTTGGGTTATGACAGGGTAAAGGACTGGAAGTTGCTGAAATAAATGGTTATAAACTCTGTCATAGTTTATAGATGAAAACCTGAATAGAAGGGAAGATGAATTAATGTTCCACATTAAACTTTGATTCTGGTTCTTATAAACAGCTTTGTTTTTCGTGTTTTAAGTTGTTAACAGTGTTTTGACAGAAAAATGCTCATGGAGTAGGTGGAGGTGCAAACCAGTGTGATAGAAAATGAGATTATCTATGGAAAGCCCAAATAGTGGTGTTTTGGGTTTTTTTGCAAGGCTTTTTCTGGTGGTCTTGTTCTGTCTCCAGTTTTCAGCTGATTCTCACAGGTATCAGGCACTCACAATCATTATGAATACTAGTTCACATGTTACTTGTTCATTCTGTGTGAGACAGACATGTGAGGTGACTAAAGAGAGATGCTAAAATTCAACTTTGGATGAATTTTGTGGCTGTGAGTGAGCAGCTCATTGGGAATACACAGCTTCCAAAAAACATTGCCAGATTTGAAAAATACTCAGCCTCTAGGTGATTAACTACCACCAAAATTTAATTTTGAGTCTTGTCTTTATTTCTGTGAGAATACCCACTGGAATAGAATAGACCTGTGTTGAAGTGTGTTTAATCCTGCTGCATTGGCTTCCTCTGGAAGACAACATGACCGTGTATTTTGGCAGTTACTTTGTGCAGAGATGAGTGTGTTGGGTCTTATGTACTGTGAGATGAGGACCTGATCCTGTGACTGCAGATGAAGCAAGAACAAGTAAATGCTTAGGTATTTGTGCTTGTGAACTTAATTTCCTTGAAAGATTCTTCCCCCAGCCACCACCTGGGACACTGGGAAATTGGATGGGGGAATTCTTGTTTGTTTTTTACAGTTCGTTTTGCTCAGTGCTGGTCAGTCAAGTCCCATATACTGCTCTAGATTTGTGGGTAGAACTTTACAGCTTGTTCTAAAAATAATCTCATACACTCTGAACTTGCAACTCGAAAACTTTCCAAGGCTTAAGACAGTGGTAGCTACAATAGTCATTTCTTCCCTATACTTAGGTCAGTTTGTCTTGATCTGTATTTTCTAGGTGAAAATTTTATTTCAAGAAGGAGCCAGGAATCCTGTGCTGGTGAGATTTTTGAAAAAACAGATACTTGTTTAGTAAGCCTGCTGACATGGTAAATAGAATGTTTAGTAGGATCTTGGATGATGATGGTCCAGTTCTGTCAGTGTATGGATGTTCTGGAAGTAGCTGCTTCTAGAAATCCTTGGGCCAAACTGTGTGGGGGCAGTAGTTAAGGCAGTGTGGCTTCAGAGTAGAGGCATGTTGTCCTCTTAACTTCTGGTGAAGAAATCCATAGGTTTGTAGATCAGTTGCAGTGTATCCTTGCATCTGCAGACTTGAGAGTTTAGCTGCACAGCACTGCAAGCTGGCAAGTGATTGCTGTGATAGTCAAGCTCAAATACTTTTAAGCACCTTAAGATGTTGTAGGGGGAGATGCTATTGGTTTTGCTTCATTAATGGAACTGTAAGCTAGCAGCAAGAAATTAGCATAATTTATGTAAACTCTTGTGCATTGTTGTCATGAATCTGTGCAATACAGGCTATTCAACAGTGAAATAATTTTTTTAAAGTCACCTATAATCATGTAAGGCACCAACCTTAATAATGTCCAAGTGGAATTTATTTTTGTTTCACTCTACTGGAAAAAGTGCTATGTAAATAAAGGCCCAGTAACTAAAGTAAAACAAATACTGTGAATGGGTTTGATAACGTCCTAATCTGAGATCTGAGTTTGTAGCATAGCGTTTTTCATCCACCAAAGACTACAGCTAGAAAGGTATGCTTTCCCTTTTTCATTCAAAACCTGTTGATAAGCATGTAGACTGAGAACTGGTTATGATCACACTTCTCTTAAAGGGTTTCCTTTTGTCTTGTTCCTTAGTGCAGAGGATACTTGTCGTGTGTGAAGAAACACATGTGGAGTATTTAAATGGGAAAAAATAATTTGATCTCATTATAGGAAAGTAACCTATTTTCACTGTTTTTGAAGCAAGACTAGTCTTTCACTCTTTTGAAGAAAGACTAAAGCAAGTTGAGGAGATACCAAAACCTCGTTCTCTCCCTTAACATGACAAATTTTGTAATAGGAAGAGTGTTTTGAATGTGGGGGAAGACACTCTTTTCTCAGTTAATTTGTAAATCTTAGATGGTTTTCAAGATTGCCTTGAACTTCTGTGCTCAAAATCACCCAGATTCTCAATAGCCAGGTTTCATTGCAGTTTGAACACAGTGGGGCCAGAGGACCAAACTGAACCTGATCTAAACTTGATCTTGTGAGACTCTGCTTGGTGAAGATGTTTCTCAACATATAATTCTAAAGCAAGAGCTATTGTGGACAGTGGGATCATTAGAGGAGAGAGTTATGGTTTCTTAACAGTACCCATAAAGCTTAGGCTTTTCAGCAATTACTCCTTTTGGTTAGTAGTTTTTAATCTAAGCAAAACACAGCCTTTGGCAGATTTGTACTTTTCATGTTGCTCTACTCTAAAAATTTTTGGTGCCGCTTGTTGTGATAGAAGTGATTAGTGCCTGGAAGAGAGAGGGCATCATTACTTTTTCATTGCTTGTGTTTTGTTGGTTTTTCCACACAGCTGTTGCTTTTTGATCTACAATTAAAATAAATGGGATGTACATAGATAAAAATTGTCCTTTTTATTTTTTTGTGACATGACCTTTGGTTTTGTCTGTGCACAATATAAATGAAAGTAAAATGCTTATTTCCACAGACATTTTTCATATGCTGATGTTTTTGAGAACGCTACTTTCGTTCTTTAGCAATGACTAGGTTCCTTAGTACAGAGCAACAATCTTAAATTATACTAAAGTACAGAGGCTCTCAAAAGGGAGCACTGGAATTGTTGTTGCATTTTTTTGTTTGATGTTGAAAATAATTTGCTTGTATTTCCTGTGTCATACTGTTTTTCTAAAAATAGCTGAAATTGCTCACTGTTTGCTCAGTGTAGCTCCATGATGGAATAGCCTGTTTAAAGTTGCTTCCTCTCAGCTATTCTGCCCCTCCTGCAGCCTGAATCTCTCCCTCATGGCCTCCCACAACAGATGTTCAGTGACTTAAACTTTGCTGAGAGAAGGTCTTTTACAACTTTAGGAAGCTGATTCTCTTTTTTAAAAAACAACTAGCACCAAACCAAACAACTCCCCCTCACAAACGCCCCACCTCAGAACAAAAACAAAAAACCTACCGAGAACTGCACAAGCCACAGTCTAAACAAAGGTCACAATTGAGAGGCTACAGAACAACCTGTAGCCAGTCCCTACAGTACTGCAACTGGTAGGAAAAACCTCTTGAGTCTCTACCAAATGCAGCTGGGAAGTTGCATGAGATGTCTTGATGCAAAGTACCATCTTCAAAACACAAGCTGGATTAAGAAATAACATGTATGTGGAACTGAGTCTAACTTTGTATCAACACAGATAAAGAGACAGTCTAGCTGATTCATCAGTTTTTCTGCAGCGATATGAAAAAAAAATCACATCAAAGCAACTTAGAATGCTAACCCCAGAATGCCACAGGAAAACTGAATTCAAATGTAAACTCCTTGAGAGCACCTTTTTCCTGGCGGTTTTCTACTTTAAAATAGTGTCTTCAGAGCGTCCTTTTATACAGAATAGCTTCAGTCTTGTTAAAAAGCAGCTGGACTGTGTGGTTTTTATTTTGTGGGATTAAGTTACTATTCTAAGGGGATCTTTAGAGAAACCTGATGCCTGCTGTTGACCGCAATATTGGCAAGTAGCATGCAACCAGTTATTAAAGAGTTGAGGAAAATTACGCTTCTCCTCTTGTACAAAATAAAGTCTTAATTTTGCAAGGAGCTCTCATGGAACTTGCTTTATAGGCATCTTTCCTCTCAGCCCCGGGATTTGATTAACAGCCCTTGTGCTGTAAGCACTTAAGTACTTAAGATTATGACAAGATCTTTTGAGCCTTCTCTGTGTTCATTCTTCTTACAAGAAAAGTAAGACTGTCAGCCTGCAGCTTCTCATTGCTCTCCAGTGAAAATATCCTCAGCTGCTGCTGTTACACCCAGAAAAATAAAGCAAGATATGTGGACAGTTTATTGGACTTTCAGGGCTGCAAAAGGAGAACTGGAATGTCTGATCACACGTGTATAGGAAAAAGGGAATTTGGCTACTTTCCATTCTGAGTGATAGGTCTGAGTCTGTTCACCATGCAGGCTGTGGCTGATTAGACTTAGCAATTGTTACAGTGGACAGAAAGGCCTGTTTGCTGTGCCAGAACAGGTTCCAGATCAGAGGAGGATCTGTATGAAGGTTCCTAACTGGTATAGAATAAGTTTAATCAGGTGAGGGGCGAAGGAGGTAGTTAGTAGTATGGCACTGGGTATACCAGTGAAGTGGATTGTGCAGATGGGATTTTAACAGATGCCAAATGTTCCTGTCACTAGGCTGTGAATAGAGGTATCAGCTGCTACTGGTCTTCAGTTTCATGCCAAAAGCTTTGGGGTTGATGCTCTTTCCCTGAAGTCAAGAGGGTTTCCACGCGATACTCTTGTCTAAAAAGCTGTAATTAATGTAGTGTGCTTTCCTTGATGGCTGCTTGCTGAAGCAATGCTTGTGGTATCGAGGCCATGGTATCGAGCTGCTCAGGGGTTGTTGCTAATGCCCAGGTCTTCAGTATTGTTTCATTGAGGATGTGCTTTCCCTGAGACTTAAAATGTGATGACCATTTCACGTGGAAAGAGGCTGGCAGGCAAGGGCTTTTAGATTAAGAACAGGTCATCTAAAAATCTTACTTTCCAGATCATCAAAATCTGTTTACAGATGGCTATTTTTGACCTGGTTTAGAAATCTAATGCAATCTGTCTCTCCATGAGAGGAAAGTTGTGTGTATGTGTGTTTACATAAATGCCAATGGTCAAGGTAGAGAGAGATTGTTGGACAAGTAGTGTTTCTAGCCACATCTATTTTAAAAGAAATAATTTTTTTGAATATATCAATTTTCTTTATTAGATATTTGATTTTTCATGTGTTTTTCTTATTTTCAGGCTGTGAGAATTACACATAGAAGTGGAGGGAAAAGAACATTTTGACACTTGGCATGTATTGCTTAGAAAGTATTCATTGTTTTTATTTTACTGCAGAAGTACAAGAGAGCACTAAGCTACTTACATAGCTCCATAGTTGCATGCTGGGTACACTGGTTCTTGGAACTTCACTTTAAAAATTGATTTTATTTTATTTCTATTTTCTATTTGGAAAGGCAAAAATTAATTCAAGCTTTAATTTCTGAGAGGTACACACAGTGTATCTACATAGAGGAATTATATGCAAATGTAACAATGCTTTCAAACATTACATTAATGTCATATAATTACCATATTAGCTGTTTGGTAACAAAATTGGTTTCTAATGTGAATTGAAGTTTTTCAACTGGAACCATTTCAATACTAAAAGGGACTATTTTCTCAGTATATTCTTTCTGAGGTATTGCCGTCATATCCCTCCTCTAGTCCCCATCTCATCTACAAAAAAGATGATCTTTCTTTTGCGAGAAAATGAACTGCTTTGTCAGCATTCAACATAAATGCAACTGTTTCTGTTCAGTTTAAATTTAACGCATAGGCATGAAATTCTAGGTATTTCTCTGTGTTTTAATCAACATTGAGTGGTATTATATTTCTGTGTTAAGTAAAATTAAGTATTAATTAGAAACTTGCTGGCATCTTGATATTTTACATTAAGGCTGAATTTTGTGCGTGAGTAGCTTTTTAAGCATAAATTGTGATACTCAGAGCTCTTTCACACATTTTTCTTTTTCTGTTTTTGCTTGATCTGTGGATGTTCAAGCAATAATGCTTTTTCAGAAGAAAGAAAACTTGAAAGGAGTACTTGAGATAATTTTTCAAGATTTCCAGCATCTCTATTGAGATAGAGAGCTTAAAGGAGAACGGGAGAAGCTTTTCATTCTTGACATACATTACTGCTCTGTTTTTGTTCTTGAAATGCTTCCCTGCAAGCTTCTTTGGAGAGTGTGCTCCTGAATATAGCAGAAACAAAGTGGATTGTTGTGGGTTTGGATACGATGCCCTTTACAGATTTTAGGTATTTTGTTTCTGTACTCAAGTCTTTCAGCATGCTCCCTGAAGTCAAATGCTCTGGCATTGAAAGCTCAGCTGCTTTTATTGGATTTATTTTTTTGGAGGTAGGTTTTTGTTTGCTTGTTTGTTTTCTGAAACAGTTTGAGAAATGGTTCTCTCATGCCAATTTGATCAAATATGTTGCTGCTAGAAAACAGCAAGCTAAATTTGTTAACGAATTACAAAGTCTTCCTTAATGCATTCAGATTGGCAGATGTGTGCTGGTATTTGGCAACTCAAGAGCAGAAAACTTGTTGCAAAAGGTAGAAATAACACCTGGCTGTCATGCATTCTTTACTTTTCAGAAAGTTGCCTCTGGAGAAATATGTTAGAAGCAAAGATAACACAATGGCAAGTGTCTAAATTCAATTAAAAATACTAGCTGCTTCAAAAAAAATTCAAGTGGCAAAATCTTAAGGAAAATTATGTACGTATTTGTTTATTCCTAGAAGCATTCTCAAAGTTTTTTTAGTTCTTACAAGTTGTGCTCCCAGTGCCCTTCCTTGCCATGTGTGCGGGAGAGCCCTTTTTACTTGCTTTCCTTTTACTGGCAGTGTTTTAGCAGGGCAGGAATATGCAACATTGGAAAGAACAAGGAAGGTGAATACAATTTTGAGTTTTTCCTTCATCTTTTTCCAGCTTGTTGCATTCCCTGTGCCTGGCTCAAGCTAAGCTATCTGTGCTGCCGTGGTGATGTGTTTTTGAACTGTAGTGACCCTGGAGTAATTCATGGGGAGAAGATAGCAAGCCAGTGACATATTCAGAATTTTATAGTCTATTTTTTAAGACTTGTCCGAAATACCTAATGTTAACTTTTCCGTAGCTGAAATCAGCTTTGCTAGGTTTAAGTACTTAGTGCTAAATTGAGTTCAGCACACAGTTAAATTAGGACCCATGTACATTAGAAGTGCAGGGATAGAGGAAAAAGCTATTGCAGACTTGAACAGATTATTCTGCTACTGTTGCTCCAAATGGAAGCCTTATGCTCCAAAACAAAGTGTTTGTGTAGTCTAAATTGTCAGGGTTTTAGACATCTTAAGCAACATTCCATTTCTTCTTAGTGGAAGTGGAAAACTGAAGGTTTTGAAGGCGAGTGTATTGACCTTTCATCTGCAAACCCTCTCCAAGTTCTCTAGGGTACCGGTACTTCACAGAAATGAAGAGGGGGGGGAAAAAAAAAGTGGAGTTGGCATTTGAAAATGCAATTGATAAAGGTGCCTCTTCCATGCAGATAGGTTAAGTGGTTAAATTCTTGCCCAAAATAAATGATCTCATTTTTGAGAAAATGGAAATGACTGTATCATGTATTCAGGGCTTTCTTTTTTTTCATTTCAGTAGTAGCAAAACCAGAAAATTACTGATCAAATTGTTCAGCTTCATTGTAGATGGCAAAACAGTGCCACAGAGGGAACTTCTTTGTCTTGGAGGAATCTAAAGAGCAACTGAAGCTCTAACAGAGCGTGTTTGTTGACATAAAATGTCTGGCTAGAGAGCTGAGTCTTTAGCTATGCTTGAAAGCTTGATAAATTTTTCTTTCTCAACTGCTCAGTGCTGGAGGAATCTGAACAGCCATTGGCTGCTGCTGGTGTTGGGAAGAAGCAGTATGGTTTTTTTTTTTTTTGTAAGCTACTCAAGTCAGTAACATGATTAATGTATTGGGTTGATCAATTAATCCCTTGTTCTAGTCTCGGTGGTTTTTCAGGGTCTTTTTCCATTTTGAAGAAAGAAATTACTGTAAAATGTCTTCTCCCTTTATCTTCCCTCTGTGCACTTTCTAACATTGTGATGGTGGTGACCTTTAATTTGCTCTACAAACTGTGCAGGCAGCCATTTTCTAGTGATGCTAAATGGTGTCTTCCTTCACATTGCATTTATGTTTCAATATTGTGGGCTTTCCTATTGTAGGTCTTTTAACAAAGAAGAGAACTGAGTTTTCAAACGTAGTTCTTACAGAGTACTTGACATAACTGTTACCTTTAAGTGCTTAAGTGAATATTGTGCACATCAGAAAAAGGAAATCAAGATGAAAAATTGAGATTTGGTTTCATGTGATGCATTCATCTTGAAGTAGGAAGTGGAAGAGTGCAGAAAAAGGGAAGCTGTTATTATTTTGGTTTGATTTTGAGCTTGAAGTGTTTTGTCTTTCTCTTGGAAGAACCGTGAGAACAGTGTGCCAGCCCCGAGGAAGACTTCCTTATCAGTCTGCTATTGAAACGCTTCCTGTTGACAGTCTCTTTGGGGAACTGTACCCAGTTATCCAGAAAAGAGTCTGGTTTCATGTGACTCTTATGTGAGGAAAATTAATAGAAATTTGATTGCTTGGGGAGAGGAGACAGCCTTGGAGGCCCCAGTCTGTGAGAATAGTGCATTTGATTTGTAACTTGCTTGAACTCAGACTAACAAGAATAAAACTTGAAGGTTTAGCATGGCAGGATAGGCTTCAATGCAGACTGAGCAAGCCATCAATAATCCTCAGTATATTTTTGTCTAGAGCTGCTGCAGTTAAACTATTGCTAACACTTCAGCTTAGTTTAACGCTGTGTTGGGCGCACCAACAGATGTTCCAGTCACACCTTCAAATTAGTGGAGACAGCTTTTTTTGATGCAATGTCTCACAACTCTGAAGGAAGTGGGAAGAATGCTATCAAGTTGTATCAGCTGAGCTGAGACAACAAACTTATTTAGAAGAACTCTGAAGTGAGGCATTACTGTCTGAAGCAATAGTTTCAAGTCTCTTTTTAGTGCCTCTATATATGCTCCATGGTTAGCTTTAGAAAACATATGCACATGCAGTCACCCATATGCAAGCCATTTGTGAGAAATGTGGATATGTGGTGTTTCCAAGGGCAGTTAGCAAAAGCGTGCAAACAGTGTGCCAGAAACAGATCACAGGCAGGAAGACATGCAGTCCTGTGTCATTTTGTGCCTTTCCTTTGTAGCTGGGGATGCAGGTTGGCTCAGTATTTCGTCACTACACATCTTCAGTATTTACATGCACATGCATCAGATTGCTGTTGAACGAATCTGCCAAAAGGAAGAAGTATGTCTTTACTGAAGATAGGGTAGAAAAAAGCAAGGCGATTTCTGTTAGTAGTATAAAGCTATTTGGGAGCTGGGACTGGGAAACACGGTGTCTAGGAAAGTGTACTTGAGCTGAGCTGCAGACATTGGATAGAAAGTTATATTTGTTACCATCATTTAGAGTTTCCTTCTATACTGGCAAACAAGCCTGTGTTCCCTTGGTCTGTGCAGGTTTAGTTCTGTTTTGTTCCTTGTATTTTTACCAGGAGAGAATGATCTAGTTCCCATGGTATGTGCTAATAATCTTCAGCTACTGGAAGACTGACGGTAAATAAGACAATGAGCATTGTAGACTTGCATTTAGGTCTGAGTTTTGACTTTAGAATTAAATCACTCATCCACATAGTGTTAAGTTGCTTTAGCACAACGATGAGGGGCATTGTCCAGTTTCCTGTTGGAGAGTTTTGATTTTTATCAGTCAGCCAAGGGAATTTAGTGCTTGGCTTTGGTTGTTAATAGATATGTAGAGGGGAAAACTGTGGTTTTGTTCTTGTTTCATACGCGGGTTTGATAGTCTCTTGGTTACCCTGAGTTCCTCAGTTCTGTCCTTTTTGTTGTTGTTGTTAAATTTAGGATACATGCTTCTTGCTGTAGTTTTGAAACAAAGGTTTATTGTGAAAAATATTCATTACTTGCATGGTACCTTTGTGCAAGGACCTTAGACAGCTTCACAAGTGCTAATTATCCCATCGGAGTTCTTTGAAGTCCAGCTTGTGATCTAAGGCTGGTGGCTGTAACTAAAGTGACGGTTTTCCATCTCGTGGAGAGTGGTGAAGCTGTGATCTGCACAGCTCATTCGCTGTGTTCTGGTAATGGCTTTAGGATAAAATCAGTGGGCTGTATTGAAAAGCTTGATTGCTATGTTGTATAGTGTTCCTGGTATCTTATGGTAACGTTGATCAAAATCTAAGTAGGAGTGTGGAAGGAGATAGTCTGCATCCAAATACATGTGAATAAATTGGATGCAACAGACAGTTAAATTGTTAGCTGAGCTCTAAACTTGGTGACTGTCAGGACCAGCTGGAATGAAAACAGGAGACTGCTGCAAAGTTTAATAGAGACTTCACATTTGAGAAGGAAAATATAATACTTTGCTTTAGCCGTGTTGCTGACACTGCCTTAAGTTGACAGATGGCTAATTTATGGATAATATTATAATATGTAATCTTTCTGTTTCTTTTCTTTCTTGTCTTAGGTGAAGCCAAAAATCTTCCTACATATCCGGGGCCAAACAAGATGAGGGATTGCTACTGTACTGTAAACCTGGACCAGGAGGAGGTTTTCAGGACCAAAATAGTGGAGAAGTCATTATGGTAACATATGCATATATAAATGTTCTGTTAACTCTTCTCATTCTCTGCTTACTAGGTGTGTTTAATATTCCAAAGATACTTTCTTGAGGGGAGAGGAGAGGATGAATAGGATTCTTCTTCCAGTTTTAAAAACACTAGTGGTAAAACCAGTAGTGTCATGGTAACTATCTGTATTTATGGGAAAATGCCTTCACCAATGCAACCCATATTAATTTTTTTTTCCTAACAGTGTACAGCCAGTGCTCCTTTCTTTCTGCAATGTTTGTTTTGAACTTCCCTAAGCTTTTAAAAGCTCGACTTAGAAAGGGTGCACTAAACTCCATTTTGCATCTTCCTGTGCTTAGAATTTTGCATTGGTCTGGCTGCTCTAGGGAGTTAAGGATTTTACTTGTTTTCCTGTCATGGGCTGTAATTGAAAGGAGAGAAGGAGAGGTTTGAACATAAGATGCCTGTCTGATTATCTTGGACACTTCCTATGAGATTGCAGAGGTCAAATGTAGAATGAAACAGAATGAGAAGCATGTAGTAAAAGTTAAAATGCTTTCTCCTGGAAATCCTTAGACGTCAGAAAAATGAAGGGAATTGGGCTAGGTGTATATGTATATTCTGGTAAGCAAGGCCTTTTTTTTTTTTTTGAGTGGAGAGGAAAGAAGCTGCAAGGAACAGTCAAGTTTATAACTTTTATCTTAAGAGATAACTCTCACCCTTTTCCCAATTTGAGTAATATGTTAGGAATTTGCTATTTGTCTTGTTATTGCAAATAATGTACTTCAGGAAGAATCTCTAGACCTCAGTCCCAACCACTCAGAAGTACCCGATACATTCAGGAATGTGAGTGGGATTTATTCCTCTAAGTCTCTTTTAATTGTTCTTTCACATAAATTTTTGTCATCTTTAAGCCTTGGTGTTTTTGAATGATGATGCTAATGCTTTCCTATTTGTAGTATACTATATTAACAAGGAGCAAAAATTGGTCTGTATGCCTTCTTCCTCACCCCTGTAGCTGACATGTAGTGTCCCTAAACCTAATATCCCTGAACCAGTTGTTTCTCTAAAAGTGATTTTGTATGTCATATAAATTTTGTTGTTGTTTTTGGGACTTTTTAAAAAATTTTTCTTCTGGATGGTCATTAATGCTTCACAGGGAAATGGAAGATGGGAAGTGAGGATGTGTGAGAATAGTTGATGTCATTTCCTTGAATTAATCCAAGCATTTTTCTATTGAAAAAATAAACTCTTGGTAATAAAAATAAGCAACAAGTATAATTCCTACAGTGGGAAAAGTTCCATCTTTATATAGAGATGGAGAGGTACATTGGGGCTGTGCAAAACCAGAAGTTTTCTGGTTTCCTCATGGGGCTAAGTTCAGTTTGTTAATTGAGATGAATTTGGGGAGAGCTGAGCAATGATCAGAGGTCTGGAAAACATAACTGAATAAATACATAAATAAAAAAAATTAAAACCAAAAAAACTCCAAACAACCCCCCCACCAAAACAAAAATTTGAGGAAGGGAACTGGTCTGTCTGTCCGTATGGATATTGCAAGTAACAATGAACTCAAGTTGCAGTGGGGAAGGAAGTTGAGGTTAAGGTTTACTGTGAAGAAAAAACTCTGTTAAAGGTTCTGAAGCACTGGAGTAGATTGTGTTGTTTTTTGTGTTTATTTCTTGATGGCTTTTAATAGGTTTTATATAATCAGTCCCAACTAAATAGTAGGGATCTTCCAGCTTTGAAACAGTGGTGGGACCAGATGACCTCTCAAAACTCTATTACAGACCTGTTTTCTTTGATCTAAGGCTTGACTAAAGATGGTCTCCTTGGTCATTATTTCTTCTCCTGGTAAATTCCTGTCTTCAGTGGGAGTCTGCCTTCTCCCTGTGTGAGCTTCTGTTTTCAAATGCTATTTTTGGAAAACTTGCTGCTTCACAGTCTCTGAATATCCACTTATAGACATTGATATCAACTCAGTTTTGCGCTTAGCCATATAGGTGTTTCCCTGCCTTTGTTTTTCTGGGGCATAAAAGAAAAGCAGACAAAAATCCCAAATACGTGAGTGGTAATCCTGTGATGTCTTCCCAATCTATGGGTATGAATTGCTCTTACCTATTGAGGCACACTCGAACAGCTGCTTTATCTTTCATTACTGTGTTTACATCTTTTAAAACAAATGCATACATAAACTTCCAGTAGAAGATGTCTTTCAAATGATACCAGATCCTACTGCAGTTGCCTAATTGTTTTTTGTAGGATTCTGGGATGAGCTGAGGAGCCAGTCATGCTGTTGCGTTCTTTACTGCTTGTTTGCAAATTGATTTAACCCATCGAGTGAGTTATTGGGCAGGTTAGGCTTATGTGCCCTATGGGCCATGTAATTTCTGTGCAGCAGAGAAATTCCTGCTCTCATGTACGGTGCTTCTCTGCCAGGCACTTGCCAGCTTAGTAGTGAATCATGTGTTGGTCCCTTTTTCTGAGGTATCGCTACAGTGATACACAATGTTTGGGAGCAGGGATGTGAAGCTGGGCCAAGGCTTGACTAAATTAATTGAGTCCTGCCTGAAACTCCACATGGCTGGCACTGGAGTGGGTGACACAGCTTGACACAGATCTCCCCTACAGTTTGAAGGGGAGAGCACTGGCTCTGATCTGTTGTTCATGCCTGTTTTCTACTTCCTATCACTTAATGTCTGGCACAGGGCTAGCTTGCTATAAAGTTTTAAGAATTGCTTGTATTTTTACTAAGGCTGATAATCCCCTCATCTTCCAATAAGCTAAAAAAGTTACATTTATGTAGTCTATAGAAAACAAAATGCTTTGTATGAAAATCTGAATTACGAGGTCTTTCATGTGCAGCCCCAGTACTGATTCTGGAATGTCGTCTTCTTGTTCAGATTTATGCTGGAGAAGCCAATCTTCTGCAGCTTTTCTGAATATTTTTTTCTTCATCTGCATGAAAAGGCTTGTAATTGACACAATGTCTTGTGTAGCTGGGAATTACTTTTTTTTTTCCCTATCCTTTTTTCTCAGTTGAACTTCATTAGGCTTCTACTAGGCACTGCATAAATATATATTTTTCCATGCAGGCCTTCTCGGGGTGTAAAGCTTAAATACAACTGGCAAACGGAAAAAAAGAAGCCGTTATCTCTCCTTCCCAGAGGGACTTGGATGAATGTCCAATTCTGGCTTGCTTGGAATATCTGTGATAGAACCTTCAGACTCTGACTCATCATCTCCTGTTTTATACTGGGACAGTGTAAGAAGTTGCCTCCCTGAGCTTTGTCTCAATCTTCTGCAACAGATTTTCTTTTTTTATTAGACTGTAGCAGAGGCATGAGAAGACAGCTGAGAGCAGTAACCTTTTAAATCAACAATGCATGAATCATTCAGAACTCAAAAGAACTGAACCAGCACATCCTGTTGTCCAGCAAAGTGCCCTTACCAGTGCTCTGAAGAGAATCTCTATGAGCTTGATGCCCTTTATCTAAGTTTGTGTTTCAAAAACTGAGAGGAGCTAGCATGGTGAATCTTACCTCCTCTGTTCAGCAGTCAGGTGGGACTCATAAATTAAAATGTGAAATTTAAGTCATTCCTGTCATCCAGCCTCTTGGCTGCTGTTAAACTGGGTGGTGGGCACTGCTGCCTTGTGCTGGAAGATTTTGAGGGCTGCTGCAATAAACTTAGTAGTGTCTGACTGAAACACGTCAAGGGTTGGTTACCACCAGGGCAGGCCTTCCTGTAAAACCACAGAGCAACATGAAAGTGTTGTTTATATGGGTAGTTCAGAATCATCCCACTTCTCTGGAGATCTTTGGGCAAGAATAGTGAATGCGTGAGTTGGTCAGAGCGAGAAATCCAGGTTCTCAGGGAGAGAATCTTGAGCTCTTCAAGCAGCACTGTTTTTGTAAACTTGGCACAAGCTTTTACTAAATTCTGAGAAGGTCACATGCAAGTCATAAGATATGAGGGAGAGGTCAGAGCCAGGATTTAATATGCTTCTCTGTTTTGTATTTGTCATTCAATATTTATATTACCATCATCTACAAAGACACTGAATCGATTTGGATCCATTCCATATAACCTAGCAAAGATGTACGTGAAGGTAATGTATTTTATGTCCTAAGGAGCATGTTAAAATGACTGTGTTTTTATTAATGCAGAGATCTACAAATTTTCTTTAGTTCTGAGCTGCAAGTGAACAGCCTGACAAGAATTTTGCCTATTAATTCCCTTTGCTCAATAAACTACTTACCTTCCCCCACTAGTAGTTTTCCCTACTTCAGGCTCCACCATCCTGGAGTGCTTCCTAGCTACAGATATTTCCCGAGGATGAACTTTCTTGGCTGGTTGGTGTTAAGACTGACTTTGCAGTTTGCATCAAATGTGCCCATTCACTTAAAGGGCAGTGTCAGCTGCAACAGGAAATCAAGGCAGCTTCTCAAATCATAGGTGAAGAATGGAAGGAATGTGACATCTCTAAATTTGTTTCAAGGATATGAATAAAGGCAAAATCTGTCGTACGCTAAGAATCAAATGTCTGACAGTGTGTGCTTTAGAGAGGTGAGCCAAGCATCTTGAGTCTGTGATTATTTAGTTCACCACTATTTGACTGAGGAATTTTTCACATGCTAAACATAGTGATCAAAGCCTGAATGAACAGCAAATGAAGCCAGAGGCACTTTCCCCACTTTCCCACCCCCAGGTTTTTTTGGTTGGTTTTTTTGGGGTTTTGTTGTTTTGGTTTTTTTTTTTTTTGCTAGTCTCGGGTGAATGTAATAGTGAGAACTACAAGTCTGCTGTGTACTTGTGAACGTATATTGAAATGTGCTGTAAATTCACACTTAAGGCTATGTTCTCTTTAATAAACGCTTGCCCTGTCTTTGTTTAAGAACTAGATCAGGTAACAAATTCAGCCAGTAGCTCTCAGAACTTTAAGTTATTCTACTGCCATATTTAATGTTATTTTCTAATTCTTGGTTTGCTTAAATCCTTTTCCCCCGTATGTTGGGAGTTCATGGCTGCACAGCTAAACTTCTCATGTTCTGATAACATCTTGGATGCAGGCCTCTTCTCAAATTTTAAACACAAAGTTGTTTCCCTTAGTTGGAGTGTTGCCAAAATTAGCTGTTGTATTTGAGTTAGCTCCATTAGCTGCTTCTACATTCTTACATTGCCAGATCACCTCCTTGAAATAACAGCTTTGCCCAGCCCAGGGGCCTTAAGCAGAGAGGCCTTGAGGTGGATGTTGCAGTGTGTTCTGCAGCTTCACCCCTGCGTGTTCCCAGGATGTGCCATCTTCTGCCTGCGACAGCACCTAACTGTGGCTTGAATTCCTAATAAACTTCAGTTCTGGAACACCCAAGCCTCTAAGAGAAAGGTTTAAGATTCGTTGGGGTACAACTTCAGCCTGGTCAGGGATATTATTGAAGCCAAGGACTGCATGGCTGTGCAGGGCAGTAATATAGCTGGGAAGGGTGCCAGTAAGGGAAGCCAGTCTTAATGGAAGAAGGAGAGTGAAGTGAACCTTGAGACCCAAGGCAGGGTTTATGAATGAGAGCATTTATCTATATGAAAAGCCACCCATGTGAGTAACAATTGTTGGTGTTTAGGCTGCTTTGAGTGATTTAAAAAAAAAGTAAATGCAGCAGTAATGTGACTTCTGCTGTTTGTATGTGTCATCTTACAGAATATTTTGGGAGGTGACCAGGGGCCAAACGGCTGCTGCTTCAATTTATCATAATCCCTGTAAGCCTCATTGAGCCAAACCAGCAACTGTCAAGTGAGGTTGATAACTATAGCTCATGTGTCTGTCTGTCTCTTCTGAGCACAGGATTGAGAAAATGCACACTGCTTTATTTTTTCCTCTGTGTAGTAGGGCTGGTTATGGGTGTAACAAAGCACTGTTCATCGTAGTGTCTCCGCACAGTGACATGAGAAAAAATTCACTTAGGCTCGGTGGGTGTCTGGTAGACTGCAGCCAGCACTCTCAACAGTGGGCATGAGTGATATGTTTGGATTTAGATGTTGCCTCCTGTGCCGTATACTTCCTGTTGCATATCCTCTGCCAAATCTGTGCTTCAAATATAACATTAGTTATTTTTATTAAAATGTATCAGAAAGCTACCATGATATCTGCCAACTTTGGCTTTTACTTGCCTGTTGTCTTCTAGTTCTGTGTCTAGTAGGAGACTGAAGTACATTCAGATTTTATTTGGCTTGCTGTATCTGCTTTGAATAAGCCTTCTCTCTTCTACCCCACTCCCTTTACATATGCTGCAAAGCACAGCATAAAAAGTATTAGCCAAGTAGTAGAAAAAGCTTAGTAGTAGAAACAAACAAGTGTGCTCCTTTGTACAAGACTGATTTTGCTTCCTGCTCACATGGTGATGTGAACTCTGGTGTTCAGTTCATGCAGCAGGATGAATTCAGTATTTCTAAACCTTTTAAAATAGTCAGAGGATGTGGGGTTGCCTGTGGCATGTTAATAGCCCCTACTTTTAATCACAAAAGCAGTTAGAAAAAAAATCCATACACAAAGAATTCTGGTTTGAGGGGTTTCATTATTATTCATCATGCAACTCTTTCACTTCATCCACTGAAGTACTGCTGCTCACACAAAACAAAACTGCTTTAGCAAATCCTAAGTATTGAGAAACAAGCACAAGATTTTGTAACACAGCCTGAAACTAAAGAAATGTTTTTACACTACCATTTGTTTTATGACATCTCTTCCCCTCTGTTAATATTATTTGTGAGGATATCAGTAGATATCTGAAGCTATGAAATAAAGTTGCAAGTATGCTTCTGGAATTTAGTAAAATATGTAAATGTGAACAATTTTTGAACCCTTTCTGGAGGGTTTATTGTGTTTGAAGTAAGGATTTTCTTCCTTATTTGCTTTCATTCCACTTGATCTGCACAGTAATTTTTGTTTCTCTTCTCCTTCCCTGTCTCCTCCTGAAAATATCCATTGCCAAAACATGCATTAGAAGGGATTCAAAAATAGATACCTTGAAATGGGGAGGGCTGGACAGCTGTAAGTAAGTGAAACAATACCTAGAGGGATCTTTTTTAGTTTTGTTTTCTTGGTATTCCTGCTCCCATGCCATGAGCATTCAGAACAAGCAAGTTTTTGGTGAGGAGAGAGTGAGTACACCTGAAGATTCAGATCCATTGTACTATTTATGTATCTATTTGACTTTATTTTTTGTGTGTATCTCTTCTGTGATGAGAGCTGTGGAATCCTACTAGGGAAAGTGTCCTGAGGAGGGATTGATCAGTGTATGTATTGGTGGTCAAGGCTGTACAAAAGCTGTGCAGTAAGAGAGCCTTGTGCCTCCTGAGGAAGAAGGACAGCTTAGGTTGGGCTTCCCTCTTTCAGAACATATTAAGGTGATGTGCATGTAGTGGAAAAAAAAATGAGAATGTGAAGTGAGAGTATGTGGAATAGAAGGTTAGTCAGGCCCTTATGTGCCTGAAAGCTTGGAGCAAGGATTTAAAAATTGGTACAGGTCTTTCTCAGTTTCTAAACCCATCAGGAAAATAAGAGACAGCAACTTAAGAACAAGCCCTGTTTCATAACTAAAGAGTAGCTGATACCTGCACTGATACTCTTCTTGTTGCTGTGATGGCAAAACTAAAACGAAATTAGCAGAGCTGTTCTAAACTTTACTGAAGAAGCTGGGTTTGAAAATGCAGTTATGTGCAGCTTGGAAGGAGATGAATTGCATTTTCAAGGGAGAGCCACTGTTTCTGGCCTTGCAAGTTCCTGCTCTCAGCAGTTATGTCCTATCACTTGTTTGAAGTCCAGAAGAAGCTGAAATAATGACAGCACTAGTCCTGTCCATGCCCTTCCCTTCTGATCATATTGATTTGCAGTCTATACTGCCAGGGTTGGGGAGGAGGCGCTCATTGTTACTCATCCACTTTGAATGATTAAAATTTCTCCTGAATGTAGGGCTGATTCATCTACATCGAAAGTTCAACTCAAAACCTGTACATTGGATCTGAACTCACTTGGTTCTTGAAAGATTTTTGAGTTTTCAGATGGGTTAGTTCCAGTATTTGTTTTGGAGGATGTTGTCAGACTCCTGAGGGCTGTGTAGGCAGATGTTGCTGCTTTTTATTAATTGCTCTGTCAAAATAAAAGTACTCACTGAATCTCCGTCAGACAAATTCTGGCTTTTCGGAGAGAGGAGACACTGGGGGAGGGATTTAGCTGTTCTTTTGGAAAAACCATTCTGGAGCCCTGGGGTTCTCGTTCAAGATAAGTTAGCTTGGGAAATAAATCATGGGATTTGACTGCTGCGACCTCTTGCTCCTCAGGTCTGGGTGGGAGACAAAGCGAGTACTGTTCTGAAGAGATACATGAAGAAAAAGCACACATTTAAGTGGAAGCTGGAAGCATTTGTGTGGTTGCTTTTGATTCCTTTAGAAAGAAGTTACTGTTTCTGCAGAGCTACACAAGATTGGGTTGGGGACATATCGGATTTATCTTGATGTATATCCTTACAGTTAAAACTTTGCTGGCTAATTACCGAGTGCAGATTGAGTATGCTTGTGTTGGAAATCTGCTTGCTTAAATTAATTAAGAACCAATGCGCCTCAGGGGTGTTACCTGAGTGATGAGAGGTTATGAATCTACAAGGGGTTCAAGATCTCGGAGGGGAAAAGCCAAGAGCAGAACAAAGCTTCTCCTCTGGGCTCAGACTGCACTGCTAGGACTAATAAACCTTGTGCCAGTAGTGACCTGATATGGTCCCTGCATGGCTAAGTCAGCCTTCATAGCATTTCTTCTGTTAATTAGCCTCTTTCTGTTTCCGTGCATTGGGCTAGCTACCTCCTGTTGTCCACTCTGCTTTTCTGACTCTTGTTTATTTTGCTGTGGTGTGATCTTAATTGTCTTCTGCCTCTGTTCAGCACCCATAACAAACATTAATAGGGGGACTTGCCAAAGGTCCCAGTTGATGTCTCTTCCCTGCTCTTCCCCCCAGAATCAGTAAATTATGCTCAGTGTAAATCATTTGTATTTATATTGGATTTAGCCTTGCGGTATACCGAAGCTTCCCTCGTATTTTTGATAGAGGATTGGATACATAACCCACAGTTCATTAAGTATTGTTTCATTCTAAGGTCATTAGTGAATAAATTAATCTGTCATGTTCTTCCAGCAGAAAGGACAATTTTATGGCTGAATAGAGTATTAAAGCTCAGAATGATGAAAGTGTTTTGCATGTATAATGCACTAGTTATTTGGGCAATATTAATGCATTTGTGTGGCGCCCTTAGGTTAAGCCTGTGCGTGAAAACTTGCACCAAGTGATGTGCACAGAATGAGGCCTTCGGGGCTGCCAGCAGAAGCATGGCTGCTGGGACAGTCATATAGCTCCCAGTTTGGTAGAAGCTGCTTGTAACAAAGAATTAAGGTATTTTGTGCCTGAGGTGTGGCTGTGAAATTCTTGCTTCCAAGTAAAACCTCTCAGAACAGAATGTAAAGAGGATGTAACAAAGAGTGCTGAATCGGATGGGGCAGTTGGGACAAACAGTCAAACCCCAGCTGCCATTTCCAGCTGTCAGATTTGCCTTCCATGCCTTCACAGTAGGGATGACTGAGTGGGTCTCACATTAGTTTTCATTACTTATGGGTGGATGCATTTATTGCAAGGAATGGGGTTTCAGCGGTGGAAGTTGAGCCTATGGGTATGCCTTGGGCTTTGTTGTTCCTCCAGCATGTGCTCTTCCTTGTGGCTAGTGGAGTAGTGACTTAAATAATGTTCTTGGTGAATATTGAGTGATGTCTCTGGATTTCATGAAATTAATGTGGCATTTTCCCTTCAAACACAGACTGGTTAGCTAATTTGAAGTGCCTGTGTGTCGCTGTGAGCGGCACTGACGATGAGGAATGGTACAACAAGTTCAGAAGGGAAAGCAGTTTTGATCTTTATTAATTAATTAATTCATCTTTTATAACAGGGTTTGCAAAGAGTGTGTTGAATGGCATAAGACAATTGGGTGCTCAGCCATCCACCCTTTGAGGGGATTAGTCAAGCTTTAAGACACTTATTCTAAAATATTAGAAAGCTAAAACCATAACAATCTTGCACAACAAACCCAAATGCAAGATAAAAAGTTAGTTTACAAAACCCATAGCAGTGTTTTTCATAGCTTCTGTGAGAACTGCAAAGTTCTCACAGAACGCTGCAAAAAGCTAAAAGATTTCTCTACCAAAGCTTTTCAGCATCCACACCTGTGTGTTTTGAGGGAGACTTGTCAGCTAGCTCTTGAGGGAATGTGGTTATTCTGGGGGAGCGTATTTTTCCTGTAGGCGGAAATACAAGCGAAAACATATGTTGGTGTAAAACATCCTGAAAGAAGCCACGGGAATGACCTTTCCTGGCAAAATTCTGAAAAATTTAAAGTTAATCCAAGGAATTGTTAATAACTTTTGCATATCTAGTTTTCTAACATAAAAACCTTTTAATAATCATTAAAACTACAGCGCAATTCTGTCTCATTTTTGAGCTCAACCAAGGCAATAAGGAGGTCTGTGTTTAAGAGGGGAAGAAAAAAACTTGCTGGCTTTTGGCCTGTTGGAATTAGATTTAAGTCTACATCTCCAGTGCTCGCTGTATTTGTCTATGTGACTCAAATTGCATCCACTCTTTTAGATCTACTGAAGCATGAGTGACTTGGAATGAAAGGTCTGTGTAAAATGGTAGACCTGTCAATGAATAAATAATGTTGATATATGCTTATAGTTCCTAGGAGTAAATCCTTAATCATATAATTCGATGGAAAGAAAGAGAATGGGAAAGCCAGGTTTCTGAGGTTTGTTTTTTTCCCCATTTAAATTGGTAGGATCCAAAGAAAGCCCCTTAGGTCCCTAAAGAGCTTTTCATGCTGAGATAGTATTATTTTTTTTCAAAATGTGGTCTTACTGTAAAAAAATTATTCTATACAATTCCACTATGCAAAAATAGATATGCAGTGCTCTGAGGTAACAAGCATGGTGCCAGCTCCAAAGCTTAGTTACCATCAGTTGGCTGAATCTGACTTTAAATAAGAAACTTCGCAGGGGATGAGAAAAGATGCAATGGCTGTAGGCATTTTATTTTAAGTATACTAAATGCTTTTAAAAAAAATGCTATGAGCCATACTGTATTCTGCTCATCCTGTTCATGTATGCTTTTGTGGTCTCTATCCTAATGGTCTACTGTGGGCATTCTGTGGCAGCAGGGGCCTCTCTCTACCGTTCAAGTCACTGTACGTTAACAAATAATGTGTTCTGTGCCCCCTTTGTAAAGGGGCACTTGTTTGCCAGATAGAAAGAAGTATCTCTTCTTTTTTGCACGTTAAAAAGTTGTCTTCTGTGGGCATTTAAGATATTTAGGAAGAGTCAAAATGGAACGGTGCTTGACAGTGCACATTCATTGGTGGGAAAGACCATCACAGTCCAGAGTGATGTTCTGGGTGTGAAATATAAACACACTGGCTTGTCCAGGGTACCAACACTAATCTATTTTCCTTTTCTTTGTGTGTGTGTGTGTGTGTTTGTGTATGTTGGTTTTTTTTTGTTCACTCAGCCCCTTCTATGGAGAAGACTTTTACTGTGAAATTCCTCGGACCTTTCGCCATCTGTCATTTTATATTTTTGACAGAGATGTTTTTCGAAGGGATTCCATCATAGGTACGTGTTCATAAATTACTACTTTCTTTACAGCTTATTTCTCTTGGATTTTAACTTTTACATCATATATAGTCTTACGAATTGGGGGTCTTCATAGGACTGATGATGGTAGTGGTAAGTGGTATTGTCCTTTTGTCAGTTGACAAAAACACCTTCAATATTACATATTATATATAAAAAAGCTGGGGAGATAAGTGCTGTCTGTTGTAATAGTGAATACAGATTGTAGATTAACTGAAAAAGGCTATAAAACCTTGTTTAAATGTTGACAACATCATTTGTTACTGTGAATGTTACTTTTTAATTTTTTTTCCTAAATTCAAGGCCTTTAGTCTCCTAGTTTTCCAGGGTCCTCGCACTTGTCTGCGTGCAGTATTGTTAAACTGTGACTACCTTAACAACAGGCAGAGGAATAGCTACTGGCCATAGGTACCCCAAGTACAATGATGACAATTTTATGGAGTGTATCAGATCAAGCTGTCACCTACAGAATAGGTCTAAAAGACTTCCAGTGCCTGTTTGTGATTGACAAGATTCCTGCTTTTCAGGTGTTATTTGGTGTGCATTTCATCTGCAGCAAATTGTATGACACTCCATTTATCTCTTTGGGGATAAAAACCTTGTAAAAGTTCAGTTGTTACTGAGGGGAACAGTTTCTATTTTAAATCACTTGAACACTTTGGACTTTTTTTCTTAGTTATTCATCTAAATAGTAGTGTATGACTACCATGGCTATAGCTATCACTGAGATGTATGTCTTGATGGAGATTGTAGAGAGGAGATTATCAGATGTTGAACAAGTTTGTATATGGCATAGAATTTATTATCTTAAACCATGGAGTGATGGTGCATATATTTTGTATGTGTCTTTACATTATAGTAATTTGTCATGCAGTCACAAGCTTTTTCTTTAATTATTGTTATACATAGGAGCTGGGAAAGCAGGTCATCATTCTCTTTGTCTATAAGTGAGCTCATGTGTTTAGCGTCCTGGAGAGGAGGGAGTCAGTTTCTGATTGTTGAGTGAGCTTTTGGAAAGCTTTTTGGCCTCTCTAATGTCTAGTTTCCCTTGTACTTTGAAAGTGTAACACCTCTCTTCTTTAAACTGATGAGTTTTTCATTGTTGAAATTATCTGATCTCTTCTGTGTCACCAGTTTTTAGCAGCTGCAGTGACTCATCAACAGGCCAGGGACTTTACTTGCTCAGGGCTTTACTCCCTCTCTTGGAAAAACAGTCTCTTGAACCACTTAATACATGTCAGACACATGAAATTGAAGATAGAGAAGTGAAAATATTTTCATTTTCTCTCCTAAGTTCATGTTTTGATAATCAAGCCCTGATGTTGGAGGGGAATTATTCAGGAGCTGCTAGAGTAATGTTAAAGGTGCTGGGAGCAGTTTGTGAAAAGAACTTGCAGAAAATATAAAGACTTTTGTTTGCATGCTCGAATTATTGATCAAGTTTTCATTTTTCACTATCTCTTCAGGAAATGGCAAAGTTAACTTTTGCATGTGTTGCAGAATCCACAGGTAGGCAAACTGGTATGTTGCCATACTGGTCTTAGGATCATAGAAAGGGCCAGGTTGGAAGGGACTTTAAAGGCCATCTAGTTTCAACACCCTTGGTTGAAACATGGTGAAGTAGACACCTTCCACTAGACCAGGGTGCTCAGAGCTCTATGTGACTTGGCATTGAACACTTCCAGGGATGGGGCATCCACAGCTTCTGGAGATCACTTGTTACATTGTGTTATCACGAGACAATTCTGTTGAAGAAAATGTGGTTATTCCTGCTCATCCAGCAATGAGCTTTCTCAGAGGAGGGAGTTGGGGGGTTGTGTCTTCCATCCAGGAGAGACTAATTTTAAGTCCATATGTTACTGAGCTTGTGAATATACCTCTGTGTGATCTGCAATGTTTGATGTCTCTTTGCATTGTTTTTTTGGCTGGTTTTGAGACAGAGAATGGAGTGTGTATATGTCAAAATGGTGAGAATTTGGCAAGTAGCTCTTTTTTGAAGATGGCTGGTTAGCAGAATTCCTTTTGGTTCACTGTTGATTGTTTCCAGGACTTTCTCTTGGTGCTGCAATACTGACTTCCAGGGTTACCGGACCTCAGGCATGCTTTTATTTATTCAAATATGAAGTATAAATTTGTGATGGTAAAGTCTTTAACTTCAGAAATGCAACTCTGTGTGTGACAGATGAGAATGCTTAAGCTACCAAAAGCAGAAGATGTGGGAGCGAGAATATGAAAAACAAGAACCCCCTGAAGCCTCTGACACAAACTTCCGAGAAGAGCCAAACAAACTCAAACTGGAACATGTGTAGCAGATATGTTTTGGAACATTCTGTAGTATTTTGGCATACAGGATGGGAGGATTGTGCAGATAAAGATATCTTTGGAGTTTGCATGTTTGTTTATTACATTTGCATTTTCTTAATTGTAATTGCTAAGTCATCTGGGATTTTGTTAGTTTAACAGACACAACTCTTGAACAACTGTGTCTTGGAACGATCTTAGATGCTGGTTGAAATGCAAATATAATGAAGAAAATGCGGAGTTCAGTGGATCTGAAATATGATATTTCTCTTTTTTTAGATAAACTATAGCAAATAGTTACTGTGAAAGTAAACTAGTCTTAAGTTGTTTAATTGATACTGACTGTTCCTGGATAGAGTTTATGTACTGATTAATACAGTATGTTGAGATGCTTTGAGTAGGAAATATACTACTGAAAGCAATGGCAAATGCAATTTAAAATTGCATTTGTTTGCTTCTGAGTGATCGAATTGCAGTAGTAGGCCAATTTGCTGTAATATGTGTCTATAATATGTAGAATAGCTATTTCCATCTAGTTGTTACAACTGGAAAAACATAGAGGAGATGGGACTAACTTGAAAAACTGTCAATTGGTACCCCTCCAGTAATAACGGGGAAACAAGATGTCTCTGGCTAGATGCAGCAGAAGGAATATTAGGATAGTAGTGCTGCTATACCGGGCAAACGTTCTTTAATGATTGTTTTGATATTTTTCAGCTTTTTAGAAATGTTGAATGAGACATGCTGTGACAATAAACTGGGCTTCTCACACCTCAATAACAGAGCTAGATTTAGTGAGGAAAACATGTCTGTGATAAGCCCTGAGCTGGTATTCTTGTAGGTGTGTAATGAATAGCTCAGGCTGCCAGGCTGTGACCGTAAACATACAGATCAGTTCAAAACCAGGAAATGTGCCACACCAAGTCACTTAACAGTGCAGTGAGAGATTAGTTAGTATCGTCTGTCCTTCAGGTGACAAGTGCACAATTATTTATCCTCTACTAAAGTCAGTTTAGTTTTTTTCAGCTCAGCGTTTCATTTGTTTTGGTAAGAGATACATGAGACTGACTTGCCAATATCTGTGCTAAGCAGGAGGTGAATAGAACAAAATGCACCCCTGTGAAGTTCTGAGGGGGAAGAAGTGCTGCACTGTCCCCGTACTGCACTGGGGGGTAAGAACTTTTGTAAGTTTGTGGTACTCCTGGCTGAGGAGAGCCTTAGTTGCTGTGCTGATGGGGATGGAATGGTGCTGAATAAAGCACAGGTGTCTAATGTTGAAGCTTTTCAGTGAAGGAGCATAAAGCCAGTGCTAGAAGACTGGTTCTTCTGTTAATTGCATTTACAATAACTTCACTGCCCTAAGTCACCTTCATACAGGTTGTTAGGTGTGTTCTGTGACAAACTGAAACTCTTGTGGCTATTGTATCCTGGCAGGTTGTAACTCTCTTCCTGCTTAATGCTGGATGAGGTGAAGCAAAGTAAAGCACTAAAGCAAATTTGTCTTCAGAAGTAGTTGGACTAAAGTAGATGAAACCAAATCGTAGCTCTTGGAGACACTCACAAAGTGAAAAAACCTTGGAATTGAAAGTTGTTTAAGGCTTGCATGTTTGAATTACCTGTGCCTTTGTTAATGGCTACTTCCAGAGCTGAGGAGGTGTGTTGTAGAGTTGCCACAATTTATTACCAAACATCCAAGCAAGCTATCTACTGTTATTAGGTAACTGTTACCAGATGTAGCTGAAGCATCACCTTTTTTATTTCGTTATTTTACTGATTTAAAAGAAAAAAAAATTAAAAGAACCATTCCTGCTGAACTGTGCTTCTTGCTAGTTAAGTGCGGGAAAGATCCTCCAATACAGCATGAAGCAGAGATCAAAATTTGAGTAGAAAATAGTGTTCCTTGTTTTCTTCTAGCGTGACTATGGCTTAGGAAGTGGTTTACCATTTCCGTAATGTACTGTTGGATGACATGGGAATAATGTATCTACTCCGTATGGTATAAATATAGCTACTAATGAAATAAAAGGAAACAGATGACTCTTCTGGAATGACAAATCTCAAGAAGCTATAAACTAGAATTATCCTGGAAAGGTTCTCTGCAGCTACATAGAAAGTAAATACTCTCTGCATAGAATGAGTTGTTATGATGCACTCACAATATCTTTTAACCGATGGGTGGTCCCAAGAGCAGGAAAACAAAGTTGAGCTTTCAAAAAGTGATATCTGTACTTCTAGGATGAAGAAGAAAATATATGAACAAAACTACTGAGCATAATGTTCTAGGACCTGGACTGTACTTTCATGCACCCCTCCTCCTTACCTACTGACAAGTGTTAATATTGTCTGTGTGTAGAATGAGGGAATGAAGGCGGTGGTTGCTCAGTGCAGGCAGCATGCTCAGGGCCTTGGTGCCTGCTGTCAGGCCAACAGCGGTGACTGCAAGTCTGGAGTTCAGGACGGCTGTCCCATTGCAACCAACCACAGGCTATACCCAGTGTCTCAAATGCAGGGCCATTTTGAGGGCCCAGAGAGCAGCTGGCAGAGAGGTGCTATCAGAGGTGTGGTAGAGGAGGGTTCTTTTGTTTGTTTAACAGGAAGGGAGAGCAGAAATTCTGATGGAAGCTGGGTGAGATCTCTTGGGTTGTGACCCGCAAAACAACCCTGATAGAAGACAGTTCATGCAGTGCTGCAGCTTGCAACTGTTAAGGATAGAAGCTATGTGTTGTCCACAGCCTACTTTTCTCTGCCTTATTATCCAAGGTAAATCCCACAAAGGGGAAAAATTGATTTAATAAGTGGTATTCTTATTATATTTGGACTAGTTTAAAAAACCCAAACAAATGAAATTGGGGTCATGAATATCACATACCTCAGTACTCTCTGTAGGATGCACTGCTGCTGTGCTGGAAGCGTTCTGCCATTATTGCCACTAAATTCTTACCCATTGTAGCAGATGGTCTAATAGGGCTTGTGCTTCATGGTGCACTGCACAGGAGCCGTGAGGGAGCAATTCTGCTGCTTCCAAGGCTCTGAAGCCTTATGTTGCCCCTAATTCTTGTCCTTATCTCTGTAATTCTCAAATAGGGGGCTTGCTTGTTTCGATCATTTTCTGTGTTTTGGGAGAGCTGAGTGAATTTGTGCTGTTCTTGAACAAAGCAGGCAAGGTTTCTGTACTTCCATTTAAACACAAATAACGTTTCATACAGATAATTATAAAATTCTAGGTAGGCTGGAATAGCAGTGATGCTTCTTGTTTCAAGTTTGTTAGGCTCTCACAGCCTAAAGTGTTGATTAAAATTGATTCTGATTTCTCCTTAGTCTTTCCAAGAATTGAAAGTGACTTTCTTTGTGCACCTTCATATCAGTTCTGTTAGATCAGTACACTGATACAGTGTGTCTGTGCACTTAACATACTAACATGAAGCAACTTCTGAAGTAACTTTGAGGCTCGCTTATTGCCTAAGACTGCAGCGTATAGGAAGGAGACAAGGTAGTCTCTGTTCAGAGCTGAGAGAAGACTCAGTTAATTAGGCTTTTGGGGCCTTTTAATGTGTGACTCAGACCTAACCCTTTGCTGTAAACTAACTGTACTGCAGTCATTGTTAATGGAGGATGTTATATTAAAAAAAATTATGTTTTTATTGTTTCAGCTCACTTGGCAGCAGTGTGTAAAATTCTGTTGTTTTCACTGTGTAGATATTCCAAGATAAAGATTACCTAAAGAGAAGATACAAGGGCTCCTGAAATGCTCTGATTTTAGGCTTCTGTAAAATAACTGTTGGATCACTTTTCAGGTAGGGCCTTGTGCCCTTTTAAAATGACAAATTCCTGTCCTGTTGCTACTGTAACTACTTTTTCAGTAAAGAAATCTTCTTCTAGTCTAGCATCTATCATAAATATTCACATATCTCAGCCACAAACTGGAAAATTAATATTAAAAGGTGGGATGTAATCCTTTAACCGATGCCTAACCCTTTTGTCACCATCAGGTAATGCAGACAGGAGGTGGTTGTGTATGGATGGAGAATGCCTGAGCCAAATTATCAATTTTGTTAGTCTTTGTATGGAGATGTTGACCCTAACTTAACAAGCCTAGGCATGTCCAGGGACATGTTAATGGGCTGCACTGACTTGCTTTGGAAAAATGTTTGTAACCAGTGAGGGATGGGCACTGAGGGTGCGGTGCTTCCACAAGCACTTTGCCAGGTGGTATAGCCAGAAATTCCTACCCTTCTCTGTTCAATATCTCTGCCTCTGTGCCTAAATTAGTGATCTCCTACTGTCTCTAGCAGTGTTAATGTGACTCTTGAGTGGGGAAAGCACTAAAACAGGTTAGTTGAAATGACCTTTGTGTTAAAAATGCCAACACCACCCACATGTGACTCCTGAAACTTATTTCTTATTCCCTTCTCCTTGCCCAGAATGTTTATTTTCATTGTTTGGGTTTTTTTAGATTCACTTGATTTCCTCAACAGTTTCAGTATGCCCTCCTGAGAGGACAGGGGTGCATGGGTAAAGAACATAGGAGGCTCTTAAATCAGTTTGTACCGGGGATTGTAAAGTGGAATTTGCAGCTTTAAAACCATCCAGGGTAGTAACTTTATTAATCTGTAAGCTCTCTGCTCAATAATAGGTTATTGGTATATTGTTTTTTCCCTTTAGAGGAGTTCACAGAAGGAAGAGCTCAATTGTGGCATGTTACACCTTTGTTTTAAACACAAAGCTTAGGATTTAAATGTTCCAGTGAAGCTCTGTTCAGTCTGCAGTGGGGGGGAGGGGGGGGAAGGTCATAGGGAAATTGCTGCCNTTCAGTGGGAGGGGGGGGGGGGGGGGGGGAAGGTCATAGGGAAATTGCTGCCGTATGGGTGGAAAACTCACAGGAGTGTGTGAGGTTTTCCTACCCTCCCCCAGTCTGAGGTCCTGGTGAGCGTCAGGCTTCAGAAAGAAATTAGTTCAGATAAGAAGAATGTTTTTACTTCATCATTGCTAGTTATTGCTGAGAATCTAACTTCTAAAAATGTAACTTATACTAAGTTTTGACATTACACCTTATATTGTTCAATAAGCTCTGCTATTTCCTGCCTCTTCCCATACAGTCTCTAAAAGCTTAAACAGATGCAGACTCTGCAGCCTGGGGCCACTCTGAGGAAACCAGCAGGAGTGTCTGGGTGCCTCAGGTGCAAGATTTAGAGTTTCTTGATGCTGTTTGGAAGCCACCCAAGTCTTGAGAAAGAGTGCAAGACAATGGGCCCGAGTTTGGGAACGTGCTGAAGAACCACAAAGAGGAGAACATCCTTTAAATGAGTGGTGGTAAATCTTTCTGACCTCTTGTGTCAGATTTATCTTCAGGGAGAATTACAGGTTCTTATCGTGTAGTGTCAGGTCAAATGACAGGTGCCAACAGCTTGTGATTATTGGCCTAGATTTAACCTAGTTCTGGTGTGGCTGGAAGTTGTTTGAGCCAGGTCAGACTTAGGTCAGCCAGTGAAAGAGCAGTGACTGTGTAGACTAGGTCAGAAACATGACCATGCTCAGCACCAGCACTGTGTTTTATGTGGGTTGGGTGATGAGGAGGAGGAATGTGAGCTGGATGACCATGAGACATGGCTGGTGCAGGTGAAGAGTTACTAACAAATTGTGAGGGAAGCTCCTCTGTGTGTATGCAGAGAGCTGTTTAATAGGGCAGCTCAAACATTCTGCCCTATCAGTAATATATCTTTGTATATGTTCAGACTGGCCAAACTGTAGGCCCTCTTTTTATTGCTACCCTTTTTTGTTTTCCTAGTAGATTTTTCTTCTTTGTGAATCATTTGGTATGCAGTGAAAACCCCTGGATTATAGCCAGCCCAGTCAATAAGTTTCAGTCATTGATAAAACTTGTTTGTGTGCAGAGCACACAGTGCTGTTCAAACAGTTTCCTAATCAAAACAGTTGCATCACCACGTTAACTCCCTCAGAGCTGGAGGCACGTGCCATTGCCTGTGAACACTCTGTGCTGCAATCATCTACTGACTTTGTGGCCAGACCCATCTGGGTTACCCTGCCATCCTTGATGCAGAGAGCAGTGGAACTCCCTGCTGAAAGAGGGGGCAGTGATCACACTATTTATCTTCTGTGTGTGGGTGCAGGTATTGGGAAACCATCCTTGAGTTTTCTGCAAGGCGCTCCTTACACGGGAGGTGACTGTGAATGAGACTGATTGTGAGTGACGGTGTTTGGAAAGTGTGTGCAATGCTGCAGTTGAGTGGAGGATTTCTGCAAGAGATTAAAGGGTACAGTGAGGATAGCAAGCAGTGAAAGTAAATAATTTCAAGTGAGGTCCAAAGCAATTAGTGGAAGGTCATGCATTTAAATGCATTCCTCTCAAAGTGTTTTAGAGAAACTAGGTTCCCCACAAGCCACTATAGTTGGAGAGTGAAAATAGAAGCTTTGAAAAAATAATCATCCCATAGATTCTCAGCAGAGTAACTTGGTGTCTTCTGTTCACCATAGTTCAGATTTCTCATTTACCCTTCCTGCCATATTATTTTGTAGGTTTGTGTAATTTAATTATTGCTTTTTTGAGAAGTTTTAAGTGGCTTGCTCTGCATATCCAATAGAGTCTGGTAATGAGTCTCCCTTGTTAATCTCTAGTTAAATGTTTGCCAGGAGATGGATATGATAATCTCTAAAGGACAAGCAGTGAGAGGGATGGTGCTGAGGGCAGAATGAACAAGACTTGGGAATAATGGGTCAGAAGTTCTGAAAAGGAAGCTAGAGCAGAAATCCTGGCAGATACTATGGAGGGCAGCTGTGGAAGGATGGCAGGGTAGTTTAGGAACTGGGACTGGAAATCTGGAAACTATCACCAGAAGCAGCCCGAGGTGACAGAAGAATGCAGCTGCAGCGTGGTATGGGGTGTAGCCCAGCAAACAGGAGGGCTGGGTGAAGCCATCCAGCTGAAGGAAAAGGCCATAAATTGAGGGAACGCTGGTGTGTAATAACTTGCTGCTAGGACTTATGTAGCTTTTAGATTTCAGAAGGGAGAGTGCTTTGTGTTTCCACTTTGGTAGTCCTTGATCATGTGGGTTTTTTTCTTTGTAAATTTGTTCTATTAGCGTTTGCTGGGGTAATGTATTACTGACATTTGGTCAAACTGCATGAATATAGGTAGTGGTATTCTTTTTCCCACAAAACTATATCCATTGGTGAATTTCATCTAACAACATTTGGTTAAAGAAAGTCTGTGTTTTGTAACAAAGCAGTGGTTGCAAACTGTATGTGAGCAACTCATCTAGCAGACAAAGTCTACCCAACCACATTGCCAAACCCCAGCTTCCTCGAGCCTTGTGAATGTCTCTGACTGCCCTGGATTCTTTCACTTCGAACACGCGGCTTTGCTCAGTGTCTGGGGAGCCACCCAACCCAAAGCAGCTTTCTGAGGATCACGAGCTCCTCAGGCATGCCACGCTCAGCTTTGTGTATACAAAGAAAGATGCTTGGAAGAAGTTTCATTGTCCCTCAGGGAGTGCTTTACATACTGCCTGAGAGATATTGGGCAGGACAGAAGTTTCTGTGTTGACCCTTCGCATGCACGTGTGCTGTTAGTTCACAGCATGGAACTGGGTGCTGTTACCGTACCTACCAAAACAGGCTGATTTGGTAGTGGTAAGAGTGGTATAAAAAGGTGAGAGTTAAAGCTCTTCAGTGTTTTGGGGTGGGTTTCCTCCCCCCTGCATTTCGTTAGTCAGGGATAACCCTTGGGTGGCTCTGAGTTGCATAATGCGGAGTCTGAAGGATTTGAGTGAGAGAGGTTGACAGGGCCTCAAAATGCAGATGTGGGAATCTGCTGTGACTTGACATCTCTAGTTGTTTTTCTTCTCCTACAAAGCTATATAGTGAAGTGCCTCATCCTGAAATATTGTTGGCAATAACTTATGCATGGAACCTTTAATTTAGGGTTGTTACAGACAGCAGACTCAAAAAAATGTTTGGAACAGTTTCCAGGCTTTTCTTCCCACAAGTTTAATTGCATGTCAGAGAAGTAATGATGACATTTTTGCTATAAGCATATTTACAAGCTTGTCCATAGCGTCCAGTGCTTCACTCTGTTAGGTGAGTAGGACTTTATTAATTTTCAAGTCATTCACAAAATGCAGTGGAAAAAGATGCTCATCAGAGTTGTACAATCCATCAGTATTGTGCTCATCATTATGTATTGTGATAATAATCACAATAAAAATATTTCCTTGCTCTAAGGCCTTTCTTGAATAGGACAGGCCCTAAATCATTGTTTTAAAACCTGGTTTTGATGAAAATATATCTTGGGAGAGCTACAGCATGTCTTAAACTGTGCTTCTGGTTTGTTTTATTTCAGGAAAAGTAGCTATACAGAAAGAAGATCTGCAGAAGTATCATAACAGAGACACCTGGTTTCAACTCCAGCATGTTGATGCTGATTCAGAAGTACAGGTGAGATGGTTAAAAAAAATGTCTTGGCAAAGGAGTATTTGTAACAAGGCCATGGCAGTTTTATGGGTTTCATAGCTCTAGGACAGATGTATTGCTTCCCTACAAAAAGAAAGCGTTGCCCATTAGTATGGTTTGGGTTTTAGTGATAAGTGTAGGGTGCATTACAAGTGTGCCTGAATCACGGGGGGGTCAGGATTCTGCCTGCAGAAATAATTAAATCTATGTGAACTATCGGGGTCACTGATACAAGGAGGGGTGTTTATCTCAAGTATCAAATAACTTCAGGCCCTAAAAATAACGGTTGATTCCTCAGGGAGCGGAGCCATCTTGAAAATAGTACCTGCAGGTACTGCTTTAAATAGTTATGTTGGCAGGTTGCCACAGGAATGGCAACAAGTACATCTTAAATGTGAAAAACATTCCTTGCCAGATTTCTAGGCCCTCTGCCAAACAGTGGGAATGCTGATAACTGTATTACTTCAGCCCTAAATTACATTTAGGGTTTGGTACTTTGCAAATTTTTGTACACAGACTCTTTTTTTGTACTTGCCCTCTTTTGAAGTAGATTCTGTTTTCTGTTAGGACATTAGGTCTTGTGAAAACAGTCATTGTAACAAAGCAAGAAATCAAAATGATGTAGCAGGATACTGTGGCAGTTACTTTTTTTTTTATTCTCCTGTAAGTGTATATTAGAGATCACTTTTGAACCACAATATTTGTTTAGGAGGAGACATGAATGTGCAAGGGGAAATGCCTCCTAGATAATTCTGTATGGTAGGGTTGGACACAGTGTCTTGGCTTTTCAGTCTGCTTGCAGGTCTGCACATACCGGGCTGGAAAATGACACTTAAAATGCACACACATTCCAACATACAGTATGGTCATGTGTGGTGATGCATATGTGAAAATACATGCAAGATTAGGTTTTCTTTTTGTTTGGAGAGACAAATAATACACTGTTGTGCGTGTGATACAAAGAGAGCCTCAGGACAGCCTGTTCAGCCTGTGACATTCTCTTGTAAAATATTGATCCTCTTTAATGCCACATTTCAGTGTCACTAGTGATGGAAAGGCTGTTAACAGGCTTTTAACTATGAGATCTATTCTGTTTACCCTGGTCTCCCTCTCTTCTTACCCCAAAGCCTCTTATGACAGTACTTTTAGAACAATAGATTGAGTGTTTATTTCCTGTAGGATATGAAAACTTTCCCTTTGTAATTTATCAGTTGAAGAAGGCCAATATTTAGATAAGCTTCTGCATTGTTTATTTTGTTACAATATTTATACAGAGTGAGTTTGTGGAAGCTTTTTAGACCAGGGTGCTTTCTAGGGTGGCACAGTAATGTAAGTTGCAGGCAGCTCTAGCTTTTGGAGGGATGAGGAGCACAGTATTTGCTGGAAAGCATGTTCTCTGTTTGTAATTGTACAGTTTATCACTTCCTCTGTTTGCATCTTTGCAAGAGCCCAACTGTTAAAAGCTGTTTCTGGGCTCCATGATAAGCATTTATTACAAGTAGTGTAAATATGATTACATGATACTCTGATTTTATCCGTTTACTTAAATGTTCCTTGGTCTTTATGTTGACTCTGCAGGAAGGCTTGGTTTTCCATAAAAGTGGGAGCAGATTTGTAAATATTTTGTATGAATTCTTATGCAAGTGAAGATAGCCAAATGAAATATTTTTGTGTTTGAATCTTTTACATTTGCAGTATCTCAGTTGTCCTTCTAAGCACTTTTTCATTTGTAAGAGAAAATAGAATACTTGTGTTAATGGTGAGTATTTATACAATGTTACTCAGTTTTCCTCCAATTTTAAGGAAAACAGTTTAAGAAATTCTTAGTAGTTAAAATTTGCAGTGAATCATGCAAATGCTGGTATAAAGGCAGTTTTAACGTGCCAATTATCAGTTTTGTCATTCTAGCAGTTGTTCCAATGTAATCTAATGGATTAAACATTGAGCCAAATTCCAGGGAACTCCTGCATCTTCTGGTTTTGTCAGCCTGCGGCTGTTGTACTTTTTTCCATGTTGTAGATCGCTTCATGGCTATTTAGTTATGCATCACAGCACTCTGTTGAGGTAAGCTATTGTCACTCCCACACTTTGAATGCAGTGAGAGTAAATGTCAGAAAGAATGTGACTTGCTTGAGGTTATACTGTCAGACTGAGAAATTAAAAAAGAAAAAAAGAGACCAGGTTTCTAATTATTTCTAATACATGGCCGTGATATGAAAGAAACTGGGTAAGAATAATAAACCTATGAGGGACTTATCTTTACCCTGTGTGAACTCTGAAAATACCCAGGTTTTAAGCAGACCAGCCAGCACAGTCACAAACTGAAAACCACCTGAGAAACAATGGATTGTTCAAATATTGGTGATATTGGATGCTGTGTTTCTTGTGGCCTGCTGCTGGGACACGTTACCTCATTTTTTCAGAACAGAAAGACTGATTTGAAATTACAGATAGCATCTGTGATGTAAGAACTGATATTTTGAGCTATATGAAGTTTCATGAGAAGAATTTAAAATTTCAACATGGTTTGTACCTCATTTGTATGAGTTCCTGTGTACGTAAAAAATGAGAATGTAAGTGTTAATGTTGTATACCTTCACATATTGTTTCCAAGGTGTTTAGCTCGAGACTTTGAATCCAGTTTTATGGTTTTACAACATTGCCAATGCCTACTGTCTTATAAAGGTGCTTTGTATTGTCAGGAGTAAGATTATGGCTTCATAAATTTTATTGCAGATAAGGATGTTACTGACAGCAGGACTCCATTATTTGTCAGACTACACAGATATGAGTATTACTGTCAGATGCTTTAATGCCACTTCCATTTATTGCTTGACAGCAAGTAAAGGAGTCTGGCATGATTGTTCATGTTGAAGAAAAAATGAGGGCATTGTCTGTCTAGGCTGAGTGAGTGCTGCTAAGAGGCCTGTGATCTCACCACCACGTCGTGTTCAGTGTCACGTGGAGCAGTACAGGTGGGACTGTGCAGCTGCTCAGCCCACAGATGCAGAGCAGGCATTACCCACATGCCTTTTGTGGGTTTGGTTTACCATTTGGTCTAGCAAACCTACCTAGTGAGATAATCAGCATCATCAGGTGCATCTGAGTTTCCCTTTGCCCGAGTCGGTGGGAAACAGCAGCTACCAGAACACAGTGCTGTGTCATTCAGCAGTGGGCTGCAACTGCCCCTTGAAGTTGACAGGCTTTTACTCTGTTGGTACATCAGTGCCCCCACATTTTACTGGCTGGTTTTGCTCTCACTAGTTTGGAATAGCACATTGCATATTCTGCTCTAGTCCTGTCAGTGGATACCTGGCATGCTGTTGAGATATAACTGGGTGACAAAACAGCAGTTGTGCTCTAGGTGATAAAGTTTGAACTGCTCTGTGGAGAACAAATGATGGAACTGCAACTTGTATTTGTGTTTTGGCATACAAATATGAAATGACATGATATCTGAAGATTTTCTTTTTAAATATAGAATAAAATTTTAAATGTGATTGGGAAGTTTTCTTATACAGAGTGCAGAATGTAAGTTGACAGCAGCCATTAATGCATAAATTATGGCCTAACTTTCCAGACTGAAAAACTTGTTCTGAAAGTATGAAGCTATAACCAGGTGGGTTTGTGCACATTTAGCTGAAGGAATTTTAGGTTCCTGTCTTCTGATGGAGCCTGCCTCCTCCTCAGTACTGTGCCCAGAGTTAAATGCCCCGTGTCTGACAGTACAAGAGCCCAAGCATTTCAGTGAGAAGTAGAACAGGAATTGAGCCATTACTGAAAATGGTTTAACTTTTGCATTGAAATAGATTATGAACGATCAGGCAGCTTCAGCTGGAGGGAAGGGGCTAGCAGCGGAAGAGACAACGTTGTAAGCTGCTTGAGGTCAGTACGAGCATGATGTTGCACACTTTACATGGGATGTGTTTCTTTTCTACTAGTCATTTGTCTTTCAGGACCTGCTGTATTCTCATTGTCATGCTTTTTGAGGTCTGGAAGCAAAAATTGCTGTGCTATTGTGTGTACATCTCTTTTGATCCATGAATGTTTTCTTTTTCTTCACAGAAGGAAGTTTACCCAACAGTAACTGATTCAGATATTTGCCTAGGGCTGTAGATGACAGATGCTCTCAGTGGTCCATGTGTTCTCAGTGGAGTTTAAGCCCACGTGCACATGCAGTCTTTAAAAGGCCTTTCCTGGTTTTGAGTAGTTCTCCCCTTAATTTTTTTTCACATCAAGTTTATAGTTCAAGTCTGTTTTGTGAAGTTTGAGCTTTACAGCCTAAATACCCTTTGTGTACATATAATCACTGAAGTGGTTAAAGATCCAGAGATATTCTGATTAATATCTATATACACCAGCATACTCTAAACCATGTAGTCTGTATATGCCAAAGTGGGGGAGACTTGCAAGGAGGGTTAGATTATTCTGACATCTTTTCCTGTGCAGGCTCTTGTTTTAAAAGTTCCCCTTTTCAAGTGTGCTTTGAGTTACTTTTTCCACCTCATTGATGAACGTGAAATAGTCATGTCCTCTTACAGCTGAGTTTTCAGTATTAAATGACAGAATGCTTTTCCAAAGGCAGTTATGCTCAAGGTCTTATGTAAAAGTCATTGTTGGGGCAAAAAAAAGTCTGACAAAAACTTGAAAATTGCTCATTTCCCCTTCCTTCTCCTAAGAACTTTGATGTGTCTGAGATATCTATTTGGCTATCAACTTAATAAAAATAAAAGGCATGTAAAGGGCAGATAACCAACACTGAGGAAGCAAATTGTCTCACATTTTAACCTTCTGTACTCTAAGTACTTTCTTCAGACACCAAAAGCCTTTCCTCTTCCTTTCACCACATTAGCATTTTGTCTGTGCAGGCCTTTGACTATTGTTGATTGAACATGCCTGGACTGGTGTCATGTGGTGTACTAGACTTCATTAGTGGAAAACATTTATGGGTATGTTTGGAGAGTACACCTAAAATCCTCTTGTCCTGCTGGACATTAAGTACTGGCTCTGAAATGCTGCCTGTATATTAGCTAGCAGAATCTAGCTAAGGCATGGTGTGCTCCTCAAAAAAACCTTTCCTTTATGTCAGCACCTTCCCACTGAATGCAGAATCTGTATCCCAAGTGTCAGGCTTCATGAATGAAATCTTGGCCTTCCCAGGGAGGGAGTTTTGCCATGAGTTCATCAGAGCCAAGGTTTCACCACAAGCTTTTTAATTAGCTCTTCTTCATTCAGTCTTGTGTGGCAGAAGTTTATCCCAGATCTGTGGAAGAAGCTAGAAGTGTTATTTTGTTATTTTTATTCACCTTGTTGAAGTTTCCAAGGTCTCTCCCATATCTGCTTGCTTCCTGTTCTGTATAAATCAATGCTCTTTGTGTAAGTGGAGTGAGTCATGTTGAATTGTGATGGCTCTGTTGCTAATTGTTAATTAAGAATATGTGTTTGAAGATACAAGATATAATTGTCTTTAGAAGCAACTGTATATGGCAGTTTCACTCTAGTAATTGATAGAATTACATTGTCTATTGGACAATTAAGAGCATTGCATGCCCACTGTCCAACACTGGTATTTACTACCTTTGTGTAGGTACTTAAACACTTCTAGCATAAAAATGAGTCGTTGACGCATTTTGTACAACCTACTGTAAGCATGGGTAAATGCAAATTGTAAAAAGAAGCAGCTGCTTCCAAGTTTGGTATCAGCTTTCTACCACACACAGGAAACATGGGTGTTGCCCTCTATATTTTGAACAGTTGGCACTTAAGTTTCTATCTTCTAGTTGTTTTGAAGAGAGATCACATGTCTGTTTGGATCGGGTGGGGAGATTCTCAAGGCTAAATGTCTAGTGACAAAATTACTTGAGACAACTGAACCCTGCATCAGCAATGGTAAATAATGTTTGTGGTAAGGAGAAAGAGCAGCTATTGATCAGATCTTGCTTTGTGGCAAGACTTCCTCCCTATGTGAATGTAAGAGCACAGTACTCAGACTTATCAGCACAAAGGGCTAAGACAGTCAATCAGGTTTTGGTCTATTACTCTTCAATAGCTGATGTCTTGGGGTGACTTTATGATGTGTATCCCCTATCGCTGCTCTACCGACAGCTAGTCCGTAACGTGGCATGTGGTGAGGAGCACCTATTGCTGAACAATTGAGTCTACGTGGTTTTAAAGTAACATGTGTGGGTTTTGTATCTGCAGAACATAATTTGTCTGGGGAAATGAAACCCTTTAACTTTGAACATCTACATATTATATCCCATCAACTATTTGAGAGGAAAATGTGATTAATCATAAGGATTTTGACCATATGGCAGTATTCTTCCTTTGGAGAAACAGGAAGGTTAGCATTAAGCCATGTGAAGTTGTTTGCCAGTTACTGAGCAATTCTGACATGCTTGCACATATGGAGAGCAAGCAGATATCAGTTCCGCTTTGCTTAGCATTTATGAATCCATGCAGTGCTGAATAGAGCTGCTGCACTTTTCTCAGCAGTCAGCTGGGTTTTGTTCCAGTTTCTTGTGTGCTGCACTGTGGTCCAGCAGGCAGGCTGTGATCTCTAGCATGATCCTTAGACCTTTCCCAGCTGCCTGCTGCCCTCTGCTAAAGGAAGGAGCAGCTGTTAGACGCAGCAAATGTAGACAGCAAACAAACTCCTTCCTCCTCCTGCTCTCAAACCCGCTGTTAGGCCTGACCTTATGTGAGGCTGCTGATAATACTGCAGGGCTGGATTTACCTAAAGCAATAGCTGTGCCCTTGGTCTTTCCCACTCCCTCAAGGGCAGTGTTTAGTGAGCCCTTATGGTTTGTCTCAGTTTTCTTGTTTGCTTTTAAGTTTTACTGATGGCAGAAAGTGACTTCTCAGAAAGTTGGCTGAAAAGGTTTCAGAGTAGACAGAATCTGCCTGGTAACATTTGCTATATCCTGAAATAAAATTTGGAAACACTAAGAAAGCAATGGCACGGGTTCTTCCCTAGTTTGGAAAGGTGTCTGTGCAGCACTGAGTTCTTCCAATGCTCATTTCTCCAGACAGTTTGGAGGAAGGGAAAAGAAACCAACACACTACTGTTATCACAGTCCTGAATTTGACATTCCAAAAAAAATGTGGTGCTGGCATGAGTCAGTCATGAGCTGTGGTTCGTGTCACCTGCTTAGCCTAGTGCTCTCCTACAACTCATGTCTGTTACATCCCTTCCCTCCTCCATCTCCAGGAGCTGGGGTGAGACTGCTTGCAATCACACTCTACCAGCAGGATGAAGAGTAAGGAGCCAAAACTGGGTTCCAGTCCCTCTTTCCACACTACTGAGCAATGAGCAGAGTTGAGTTGTGCTGGGAAAAGTGTCTCCATATGGGATAAATGTTTGGAAAAACTTTCATGGAGGTACATTCCCACCTTGGAAGGGAAAGTTCCCAGAAAAACTGGGTAGGCTAGTGAGAAGTAGGAAGGTGGGTGACCACAAACCTCTTGTCCAGCAGATTTAATAGTAAACAATATCTTATTTAGGGTTTTTTGTGCAATCAACTGTTGTTCTTTTGTAGAAGAGAGAATTATTATGCTGTGAGCCCTGGATATTAAGACAATTGACTTGATACTTAATATTCAAGCAAATATTCAAGCAAACAAAACCATATTTTCTGGTTTTGTTTAAAATCAGCAGTGAAGACTTGTTCTTTTCATTTGATGTTTTTAAAAATGAAAGATTTCTAAAAATTTGATAGTAACGAAAAGGATGGAGGCCTGCTTGATACTTGCTTAAAAATGGTTTAGGAAATGTCAGTAGATTTGGCTCCTGTCTTTTGAACTTAGGCAGACTGACAGTCTTCTGTGCATCTTCTAGAACCTCAGGCATGGATGTTCCTGGTATTTGTCAGTGCTTTTTCATAAATATTTCTCTGAAAAACCAGATTGCATCTGTTTTGAGCTAGGTCGGATGTTGCATATCAATCTACAGTCACTGGTTCACATGGGGAGTGTCAGATTCCAGGGCAAAATGTGTGCAGGTGTCTGCACTCTGACAGGGCTCCCAGGGGTGTCCTGGTGACCTTGCAAACACTGCCTCTGAGGCCTTGGTCAGGATGCTAAAATTGGTTTATGCCAGGATGGCAGAACTTTGTCATAAGAATAACTTTAGGATAATCTGTGGTCATGCATTTTCTTTTCCTCCAAAGTACTGTGGTTAAATTAAACCACAGATTTGCAACTGCTGGAAACATGATACAGGTAGGTAGGGTTTGTATGCTTTTATGTGCTTTATAACTGTTTTCTGGTGTTTCAGTCCAGAGTGACTCACAGCTCCATCCCAAGCAGAAAAGAGGTGGTTGGAGACAGGCTTTTCCTGTAGCTATAAAACCAGGACTTTAGGTCTGCTTTTTCTTTTCTTTGCCAACTTGTGATCAGTTTCAGTTTAGTTTTTAGATAATGGAGTGTGTAGTAAAGGTTAGATTTAACAAGCATAGTATAATTTATGTTTTCCTCAGTAAGGCCTTTCACAATGTTTTTTTGTTACTGATTTCCTTTTGAATACTGTCTGCTTCCCTACAAGAAATTCAGTCATCTGATGGCTTCTTTAATCAATAACTGAAAACTGGAAGCTGACTGGCCCCATTGTGTGGTGTTAGATGTGGTTAGGAAGGAGGTGCGACCTGTGAACCCACCCTCCGTATCAGCTGGAGCTGATGGAAAAGGAAGTGTTCAGCAGTTGAATTGGCACTCCTTCAGCTTGTTCCTTGAAAAGGGGTCCTACACTTTCAAAGGAGAAGGTTATGCTAATAAGCATAGCTGCTTCTAGGAACACCCTGAAATATATTTGTTAATGGAAATGTTTTGAGTAATTAATACATTCTATTTCAGAATTGTCAAAGCTCCAGATTTTTTCTCAGAATTTTTTTGCTCTGCTAAAGGGAAAAAAAACATTATAACCTTATAATGCAGGACTGAGCCTAGACTCAACCCCTGGCTCCAAAAGAAGGATTCTCTCTGAGCAGGATGAAGCCACTGTTTCAGCTTTCGGTAAAATGGATTTTTTGTTGTTGTTCTGTTGCATTGTCTAATCTTTCCTGCTTGTAAACTCTGCAGATCTACTACAGTAGAAGACTCTTGTTATTATTGCAGTAGTTCTTTTAATAATAAAAATATCAATTTCTTTCTTACAAACTGTCAGTCAGAGATCATGGCAATTCTGTTTCTGTGGTACATTTAATCTATTCTAGGTTGACCTTCTTGTTGATTAGATTAACTTTTGATGTTCTGATACTGATTTATTGCAGTTTTCTGTCTTCTCTTTGCTAAATGAATTAGCTGGTATTTTGTAAACCCAACTAATGCCATTGCTCAGGAGTGAATTTATTCAGATGAATTCTTATGTTTTGCGTAATGGTATAATTGATTTGGGAAAAAGCGTTCTGTTTATGCAAGAGTTGTATTTTCTGTAAATTAAGCCTGCAAGTGGGTTACTGTAGCCTTATTTCAAGGTATTTGAGTTTTTAACTGGAAGTAAAACACTGGAAGGTGTTTTGGGAATAGTTGTAGGCTGCTGTTCCCAGTGATCCCATGACCTCTGTTTTGCTGTAGGAAGCTTGGAGTCACTTCTTGAACAGCTGACCATTTTCAAAGCTTTCACAAGAGAAAGATGAAAGCTACAAGAAAAAATGGCTTTTAGCCCAGAAGAGGCAACACTATCATTTTATGCTTCATGTAGCTAGGAAAATGTGTGAAACACTGCTGATTTTTATAAAGATCTTTTTTCAACCTGATTTCTGAAATGAGGAGCTTCCATTTTACTCAATCTATGTGAGACTGAGCAAATGGCCACTTGAAGTGTGCTCTCAGGCTCATCTAAGTGCATTGAAGCATTCTTTCCTGAGAAGGGTCAGTCTCACTTTTAATACCAGCAGAAATATTTCTATAAAAACATTTTCATACCTTGGTATTTTTCTACAAAGGGATATTTTTTCTGAACTTGCAAAATCTCTGTTCTTGACTCTTATTTTCTTCAAAACTTGTATTAATGTTGATTTCTCTGGTAAAGGTAGTTTGCAGGATATCAACAAAGATTGCAGTAGTGGGTTTTACAGGTTCATAATGAGTTTATTCTCCAGAGGCTAATGGTTTAGGTAGGTCCTGTAATAGAGTATGTGGTCAGTGGAAGAGAGAACATTGAAGAGTAAGGAAAATATAGTAAAACAAAAGCCAGAAAGCTGTTCTGCTTAAGCAGAGTTCTTAGCTGGTTATGTGCCCAGCCCTTGTCATGTGCAGCTACAGTGGGTGTTGCAGTGGGACTGAGTCCTTAAGAGCTGGGTCTAGAAGTGGCTTTATGCATTTGTGCAGAGAAATCCTGTTCTTATGCATGAGGACTGGCTTCAGTTTGGAAGCTAATGACAGATGCTGACTTTGGCACATGCTGACAGGGTGAAGGAGTGACCTGTGTCACTGAAACCCAAATCAGGAGTGGCAGCTAAATGCAACATGTTTGCTTTGTGCATTGGGGGTGGTGGTGGTTTAATTATTTTTGTTTAAAATGATGCAAAAGACACATGGTAGAAGCCTTGTTTTAAACTCTCACACACATTTGGGTTCTTCCCTGTTCAAAATGCCAGCGAGCTGCTGTGGTGCCTCTGCAACTTTCTACAGATTGGAGAGATTGTCTTCCTTGTTTTCTGGATGAACACCAGTATCATATGTGACATGTACCTGAAGGGTCTGTGTTCCAGCCTTCAGAAAGGAAAAAGTGTTACTGAGTCAGAGTACTGAAGGTGTAAGTAGATGATAAAGGTTTGTGGAGTGAGAGCGTGAAGTGTGCATTCAAGGTAGTGCAGAAAGAATGGTACTGAATAAGGGATATGCACTAGGAAGGGGAGAGAATGACTGTAGCAGGAAGAAACAGAATGTCTCATAGGCTTTTTCAGGACAAGTATTCACGCACTGAGCCCATTGTTTGTGCTTCTTAACGTGAGAGGAGCAGGGAATGACCTTAGACTGAACTTCTGCATGTCCATGTTCCTTAATTGTTGCTGCACTCCTTGTGGTGCTTTGGACTGCCTTCACCAGCTTTTGTCTGGACAAACCTGCTGTAGAGAAAGAGAATCTTAGCAGCAAAGTTGCAACTTGAGGCTAGAGTTTCATCTTCGCTCTCTTCTGTTGCCCAGGATAGACATCCTCATAGAGCAGGAGGTTGCCGTAACTAGTCACAAGAGATAGGGAAGTTGCTGGCAAGAGTTTTGGTCCTGTGCAAAAAGACCAAAGGTTGAATCTGGAACATCTTATAAAAGGGTTGGCAAGAGAATTTTGTGTGATTTGAGGTAAAGATAATACCCACATTAGAGCTGTGACTAATTAGCAGGGTGGATTTTAGCATCCTTTATTACAAAGGGTGGAGGGGAGATAGTTATGAAAATGAAAGGCTCGATTTTGGCTATGATGTTTTGCAGAAGATGACTGGGCACTGCTGACATGTCAGATTTGGTCAATAACAAAATGTATTTTGCATTTACTGTATACACACTGTAAAAGTGATGCTGAGTTTTTGTCAGTGGGAGTGGGTACTCACATTTTGAAATTTAATGGAGTTAAGAGGAATGCAATTGGTATTAACGTTTGCCTTTATTTTCTTAGCGTATTGAAGGATAATATTTTGGCCCAAGCCATAATAAAGTTAATGTGATGGTATGGAGTTGGAGACTGTAACATTAGATGCTGTGAATACTAGCAACATGATTGAACATTTTTTGTGGGTTTTTTAATAGTTGTTTGATATAGTTTTATTGGTACTTGTCTTACAATTTATGTTGCTTAATAGATTTTATTTTTATTATGTTTAAAACGTGTAGGTGTTAATTTATAACACGCTTCCATGATACCATTTTTAACGGTAGTGTTGCAGATATTTGCTTAATATTTAAAATGCTAATTACGGATAAAGCTCCAACACAACATTTCTGTGTCAGACCGTGGACAATCTGTATCTTTCAATTAGTACAACATATAGAGATAATATAATGGTGGAAATTATGCATCCAAAGTTAGTTAAATGACTACTAGTCTGGATTCTCTGGAAGTTAAGGACCTTAGCTATACAGTTTTTATTTAATCTTTAGACTTCTCCTGGAATTACTTGCACAAACTGGCTTGCTTTGGTTGAAGTTGGAACGGTGACTGCCTATACATAAAACTAACTTTTCATATGGTGTTTTTGGTGTGTTTCAGGGGAAGGTCCACCTTGAGCTGAGACTGAGTGAAGTCATAACAGACACTGGTGTCGTCTGCCATAAGCTCGCAACACGGTAGGACTTGAAATGTAGCAATGAAGTTATGAGAAACACATTGATTGCAAACAGTGTGTAGTGCTTCATTTAAAAAGAGTTGGAGGAATCAAAACATTTATTTGGACACTGAATGTTCTTAATCAGAAATATCCGTATGAATTTATAGAGTGTGAGATTGTTTTCATTTTCCTTTCTCCTTCTCTCCACAGAATCTATGTAATTTTCTTCCTAATAGTCTTAAATGTTAATAAATCCCTTATCCAATTTAGTCATGGCATAAATACTAAAAAGACATCAAAGGGTAATATTAATGTCCTTCTAATTTGCATTAAGGACCTTACCAGCTAAGTAAATTTGTAGCACAACTTGTGTGGTGAGAGAGTGTTACAGAGCTGGCTTAAAACAAGTTTGCCATCGATTACTGAGGCAGCCTCAGAATCAGCTAATCCAGTCTCATTCAAGTTGAAACAGAGGTGCCACAGGACTCAGATGGGCAGTAAAGATCTCTCTGTCCTCTGAGGAAGAGTCTGGAAGACCACTGCTCTATCGCCACACCAAAGCCTTTCAGGTTACCTCGGAAGTAGTGGCAGAGCTGGTTGGCTTCTGTGAGGAATCTGCTTTGTGTTCTCTGTCAGAAGAGCTGTCAAAATCAGAGTGGTGGCATCATACACTTCCAGTTGTTTGGCAGTCATGTCAATATGATAAATGCTCTGCTAGGAAAATTCTGACCAGCCCAAGTGTCAGACCAATATTTAATGCAGTAATGATGCATGGGCAGGGACTTTGCACACAAGATGGAGAAAGGAAAAGATGTTTGTTTATTGTGCAGTCAGAATTCCCTAAATACCAGCACCCGACGGGATATAACATCATAGAAACAGGAAAGATGTTCACCACAGTGTCCCCCAATCACCTGGGGTATTGCACAGTTTTTACCTATTATGGTAATAGGCAAACAATGCCCTATAAGGCCACAAACTACAATTAACACTTCTCATAGGCCCAGTCTGTCCATAAACACACAATCCTCTCTCAGTCCATCCCCGGTGACCTGGATGCACTCCCAGGGTCACCTCCCAAGAGAGAGGCCCTCTCTCTGGTCCTCAGGGCCTATCTCTCTACCACCACCTAGTGCACTCCAACAATTTAATATTTTATTGGTGCATTTGCTAAGGCTCTGTCCTGGTAGTCTTCATATCTAGGACCTGTTAACAAATGCAGGTGACCCATATGGTGACCTCCATTGGTTTAGGCCCACTCTTGATATGAGGATGTGCTGGTGTAGGTGATCCTGCCTGCCTATGCATGTACCCTCTGGCCATGCCGGCCCTACCAGAGCTCTGCAGTAGGTACATTCAGACTCTTTCTCTCTGCAGTCTGCTGGGATGAGGCAGAGCAAATACCAGGGATAGTCTGGTGCAAGGTGCTGTGTAGGCTCTGAGCTCCAGTGAACTTGTTAACCAGGGCACAATGCTGCTGGAACACAGCTGCACCTCTTGGAGAGCAAAAATTGCCATGTCAGTATAGCTGTGCACCCCCCGGAGGTCCCAGCTTTCCTCTAGCTGCCACCTGAGGACTCTCATTATGTCATTTTCCATTGCACAATTTGAATATCACCAAGTGATGATGGTCGCACACGTTCTGAGAAACCAGAGCTCAAACCTGTATCTACCAAGTCCTAGGCTGGCATCTTGTGTTTAAGTGTTGTTTGTATTGCTATTGGTCCTAAGGATTTGCGGGAGAGGGGGAAAGAGAAGGTGGGAAAAGGCGATTTCTTGCCGTTCTGCTGTCAGAGAGGCTGTATGTGTGTGGGGCATACAGGACAGTGGGTTTGTCACTGGGCTTGGACTGTCCTCGAAGCAAGCCTGGAGGATACTGTGCTTAGAGAGGGAAAAGGAGCACAGTTGTCCTGATTACCATGTTGAGGTTTATTTTTTGCTTTGGCCTTTCTGAAAGTGTCTGCTGCGCTCCTTAGATGTGATACAGCCACAGAGCCCTCTGTCCATGTCCTTTGAACCCTAATTGTGTGTTGTCACTCTGTGATGTCCGTGACTCTGCAAACATGGATTAACTGAAACATCCTTCTGCTCTCGTCTGTTTTGAATAGTTAGGTGGTATATTGAAGGACCTTCAGAAGTGTTTGCCTCTGTTTTATTCTGAGAGAGTGTGTCATACCACAGCCAGCTATCTTTTAAAAGTTTTGTCTTCACTTAAGTGAGACCTGGTAACATTACAGTACCAATACATTTTTCAGTGGACTTTCTGAAGTGCTAGAAATAGGTGTCTGAAAATGTCCTTCTTAATATGAAATACGTGCAGCTTCTTGCTTCATGAATAGCAGTAAGGCAGTGACTAGTTTAACAGTGTGTTTTTCCAGCTTTCTATTCATTTTGGCCAGGCAGCTTTTAAATACATATTCAAATTTTTGCTTATATGTTCTTGATTTGAAGACTACTCCATTAACTTTCTACAATGCAGAGAAAAATACTTAGATTGGTTTGCAAAGCATTCTGTAACCATTATTTGCTAGGTATTGTCCACTGTATTAGCTTCAATGCGTGTATTATAAGGTTTTACTTAAATGCCACATCCAGGTCTCTTAGAAACAAAATTTGAGAATCAGAGCTCAAGCAAGCTTTTGTCTGCTGAAACTACCTTTTCCCATTGCCACCTTCTCTTCAGTATCTGACCTGGACACTCTGGCTTTATCTAGTTTTCACATTTATTTGTTATTTGAGTGGTAAGTGAGAGTAGAGCTTAGCAGTTCAAATAAGAAAATTGTGAAAGAAGAATGTTTCTAGAGTATGTAGTTCTGTTGGTGCAGGTTTTCATGGCAATGTGTCTTAGGTGTGAGAAAGAAGAAGGGAGTGATGAAGGGGCATGATTACATTGGGGGGGGAAAAAAGCGGTTCAGAATGTCGTCCAGCATTTTCTTTATGCCACACTGCTTGCTTCAGGAAGGTCTACAGCAAACTGCAGCTCTTAACATTTTTCCACATGATCTGAAATGTCTTTCAGGTTTGTTCATAGATATCTTGGTTCTAGTGCTTTAGCACGTAAGAAAAGAGTGTGGTAATTAAACAACACTCAGCTAAATGTCTGTGTAGCTGGAATTTGCCAGTGAGGAGAGCAGCAAAGACAGGAGAGGCAGAACCTTTGTTAGAGGTAGGTCATGAGTGAAAAGCAGAGACTAAGTGTTTTAGGGAAGTGCAGCTTCCAACTAAGTATTGTGAAAATAACTACTTTTCTTGTGAAAATCTCGTGAATGTTACAGTAAGCAAATAAGACAAGGCTGTAAAAATACGTGCAAGAATCTAGTATCACTTCATCTTAAAAACTGACTTGTTCTGATGAATCTAATGCTCGTCTTGTGAAATTCCTTGACTTTGTTTAAAAAAAAATATAGTTTTTTTTAATGAAGCATTTAGCTACACAGATCAACAGTACCCTGCAAATGACCTCATAGATATAACTGGTTGAAGAGTTCAGGTTTGCAAGGACAACAAAAGCTGCATCCAGTGGGCAGCTGTTTAAAAATACCTTAGAGACACTCGCTTTTTTAAGCCCCAGAATAGTGCTTGTTTTCAAAGACCACGTATGTAGGCTAAATGAAGACTTGGCCTAATCAGGAAACTTTTTTACCTCTCCAGAAAATATGATCTTACCCATAGGTCTTTATCAGTGTGCCCTCTGAGCCTGTTCACATTGCTGCCACCTCTGCATTCCAGAAAGCCTGGAAAGCAGCTGGGGCTGAGCCAGCCTGCAGTCCCGTGGAGCATGCTGTGAACAGTCAGCTGGATGAATGAATGGAAAAATTCATCTGAATGGAAGGGCAAATTGAAATATTTAAGTGCTGAGCTCTTGAACATTAAGTAGTAGATTATTGGAAAATGCAAAAGGCAAGTGTGCTTCCTTAGTCCCTGCAGAGGAAGCAAAAAATTCAGTTCAAAAACTGTTAACTAATAGCTTCTCCTTAGGAAGCGTTCAATACTTTAATTTACTCTTAAACCACTAAGCTGTTGTGCTTCATCAGAGGCCCTAGTCTCAGCCAGCTGCTACAGCACAATCTCCTGGACTGAATCCCCAGAAAAGAGATTAAAAGGAGAAGTATTAGTGGATTTAAAAGTTACACTGACAGTACAGATGTAAGCACCACACTCACACTGCTTGTGTCCCCTGGCAACTTCTTCTGTCATACTGTGTGAGAACCACAACTCTCACTTTGGATGCTCCTTCTGGGAACACTTTGCTACTTGTGGGCTCTCTCTGTGGGACCTGGTGCAAAACCTGATGGTCCTTGTGACTGGCTGCCGTAAGTGTCTCGTATTCCAGTTACAGGACTTGGGATGCAGGCTCTTGATGTGTATGTTCACACTATACGGAGAGAGCAGACCTACAGCCTGCTGACCACAAACCCTTGCCCCGAGTGTGTCAGATAAAGAACAACATGCATGGGCTTTGTGGTCTGGTACCTTTCTGTATCTGCGTTTGTACTAAATACTGTTGTGCTGTGTTGTGAGTTTCCTTGAATGTTGGGAAAAATAAAGTCTTACTAAGTAGGTCTGGCTTCTCCCCTTTTTGTCTTTCACTCTCAAACGATCTCGCACTGTGTTCCTCCACAGTTTCACAGCCTCAGCCTTCCTGGCCCTCTGCACAGTCAGCTGCTGCTTGTTGTGACTACCAACATCTGGCCTCACCTTCCACTGGTTGTGAAGGCCATCTCCTGTTTGTCACCTGCCAGGAATCTATCTGTAATTTTATGAACATTTTTAAGATAGGCCATGGAAAGAAGTGGTCAAGACTTTCCCATGCTTCTGGCTGCTTGTGTCCATACACACCCCTTTGTGCTGACACACAGCTTCTGGCAGCTGCTTGAGCAATGTTGTATTTTATTTTTTTTCCCCTCATGCTTTTTAAGCTGAAACAGGTTTGAATCCTGTGTATCCTAGAAACTGCACTTTCCTTTTTCTGTAATGCAGAGGAAGGAAAATGACCAGGGAAAGATTCTGTTTCTGCAGCCATGGTGGGTAGAAGTGTTTGAACTAAGTCATGAACAGTGTGTGTCTAGCCATATTACATGAATACATCTGAAAATCAATGGTGTGTACTTCTCCCTAATTTTTTTTTATGAGACACTACTTCCCAGATACAGAAACTTTTCCTGCTTTACAACCGAAATACTTGGAAAGGACCCCTAGACTTTTTGTAAACCTTTCCCCACCATTGCTAGAGCTGTTTTTGGGCAATGTATTTGTGTTTAGCACAGAAAGGTTGTTCCCCAGCGGCTTTAAAGCCTCTGGGCTGTCCAGACAACTTTGTCTCATCTGTCAGAGCCACACAGGCAAGGAACAGCAGATACATGCATTTGTATTTATTTAATAAAGAGGAGGGCTCCTGTAGATGGCTTTGTAACATTCTGTAGGCTTTGCTGTGGTTAAGCTACTAGAGACAACATTTAGAAGCAGTGTTCTGTATTTAGCAAGATGACATCTTGCAGCATGCCTGAAGGAACAGGCCACTGAACTCCTGTTGAAAGTCAGAGTGAGCTGGGAGCTTGGCTCCCTGATCATCCTTTGAGAATTCCAGCATGTGTATGTAATTAGTCACATTTAAATGTCTGTATTTATTCAGTGTCCCCAGCTGCTCCTTCAAGTGTTGTCTTATGTCTTGTCTGTTAGTTTTAAAAAAGCTTGGAAACATCTGCTTTGGAGAGCTCACCGCTCCTCCCCCCTGCTTCTTTTATTCTCCCACCCAGTAAATCTATATAGTTAAATAACAAGGTATGTGCTTCAGAGGCCACTGCTTTCTTTCATACGTAATGACACGGTTTTCCAGTAAACAATTCATAAGTTTACAAATACATTATCAGTGCTGAAATTTTATTTGGTAAATGAAGCTTTTGTAGCTCTGGTATGGAAGACATGGCTGCTCTGCATTAATTTATGAATTAAATGCTGTGCAACTATCTCAAGGGCTCTACAAAATATATTCCAACCACGTGAAACAAAGTTGAATGGGCAGTTTACAAGAGCAAGCAGGGAAGGAGACAATAAATAGGTATGACATCCCTAAGATGAGTGCTTCAGGGATTATTAAAAGAACAGTGACTGATCTACGGGCTTTAAAAACCTTCTGAAGAGAAAGAAGGAGGTAAGGAAGAAGGTTTTATTTGTCAGGTGTGGTTAAAGCAGAAGGTCTCTGCCTAGGGGTGGGAGTCCTGGGAATTGGTGATGGTTCCCCAGCCTTCCCTGCCATGTGAATAGAGCACAGAGCGTGCAGTGAGCAGCATCTAACCTTCCTCTCTGATTGCTCACATTATAGATCTGAATTTCCTTGTCCATGAGCATTGCTGCTCACTGGTTGACAACCACTGCCCTAAATCAGGTTGACTTTATGTAACTGTTTAAAAATCTCTTATGCAATATGATGTTTCTAAGGTTAAGGTAAATGATGCTTCATTTTGCAAATTTCAGAGGCTCAGCTCTTCTGTTTTGTTGGTCACAACTCATGAAGGGCAAAGTTACACATATCAAGTCTGGTTGGAAGGATTGAGGTAATGGCCATTCCTACTTTTGGATCAGCAGTCTGGATCCTAATCTAAAGCATAAGAGGAAAACACGATCCCATCTTGTCTGGTGCAGGTTTGCTGTTTTCTCCTGTGACTGCATTTGGAGACACCGTGAAAAACTACAGGAATGTAGCTAGTCCTTCAGTCATGGTACATGCTTAAATGCATTTGTGTAAAATTAAAACATACAGGCATCATCTTTGAGTCATCTGAGAATTCCCCTTTACTAACTAGCTTGTTTCCTGCTGTCCTCATTTACATTGGAGCTAGTTTATTTTCTAGTACATAGCTATCTTAATCAAATGCTAGGAATTGGTAAAGAATTCGTCTAAAGGGTTGGATTAAAGAGAAAGCTTGGAAATGCATGGCTGTATTTACCTACTGATGCTGAAGACCAAATTTTCTTGGCTTTCTGTTGTGGCCCTCCCTCTGATGCTGTTAAAACCGGAAAGCAGGAGTGCAGGCAGAGTGACCAGCGAAGTTTTAGATAATACTTTTCTCTTCTGTTTTGTTGGGAGGGGTTTGTTTGTTTGTTTGTTTGTTTTTCTGAATTCAATTTTAATGCAGGAAACACTTGGACTTACTAGCTTGATGACATTTCTTTAATCTCTCATAGTAATCTGGTTTTCTTTAACAGGTGGTGTTGAAGTGTAGTTACTTGTCAGTGGTGTAGAGCAGGGTTTGCTCCTCTCTTTTGAGTGTGGTGTGCCATGTGCAGCATTTTCCAAAATGGAGTTGGTGTTCCGTGAAAGCGTCAGCAGGAGCCCAGGGGGGTGTTTCTTCATGGAGGCAATGTTTTGTCGCTTTGTGAGGCAGTAGTGCTCAGTCTCAGGCTCTTGATGGTATGTTGGTGTGGTGCAAGGCTGCAACTCCTGTTGAGTGTGGAGATTAGCCTGAGGCCAGAGCTGGCAGTGGCTGCTTTTCCTGTGATGTTACAGCTCTCGGCACTCTTTGCCTACATCCAGAATGGGTCCATGAGCCACCCAGCCCTCTTGGGTTTGCTCCTTCCAGTTTACAGAACATACATTTGTGTTGCTTTAGAGAAGTTTACTCTGCTGCAGAGACATACAGCCAGCTTTGAGCTCACTTCAGGGTCAAATGAAGCTTATTTTCCTGCCTAAAATATGACCTGCATCGATTAGGGGGAAAAAAGGTATTGCTAACCAGAAGAAGGCCAGTTTGATGTATGCATCAGTCAGGTGAACTCACAGTATTTTGAAAAATTTCAACTTCTGTTTGCTCCTGGGAGGGAATGCTAATGGAGGTGTAAAGTGGTTTCTCGGCTTCATTTTGAATAAACTCATGCATCCATTAAATGCGTTGCAATCTCCTTTCTCTGGAGAGCAAGCCCTGCATCAAGCTGCGCCTTTTCCTGCAGGATTGCATCTTGATCATGCTTTTAATCTTGTGTGGGTTTCATAACAAACTGATGGGGGGAAGTGCTCAGATATTAAATCACATAGTATCTGGTACTTTTATCATGAAGTGCTGCGGTGCTGTGGGTTTTGGGAGTACGGAGGGGAAGAGAGAACAGGTATGTATTTTTATAAGGCTTTAACATGGTGCATCATTTTTTTCTTCTTTTCTCCCAGCTCTCGTAACATTGAGTTTACACTGCCTCTGTTGTGCTTCTCCATCCCCACCATAGCCTCTGTTGACTATTTTGTAACCTAAATCGAGTTTCAACTGTTCACTCTCCATTAAACCTCTGTTATATGGAAATACTATCTTCTGCTACTGCTGTTTCCCACTAAATGAAGTTTGTTTCATGCTTCTTTGTTTCTGTATGCAGTGTTTCTTCAGTGCTTCGCCTCCGTTAATGAAATTCTTTGTTTATGCAAATCACATATAAGTGTTGTTTTATCTGTAATCCCAATCAACAGCAACTTCAATTAGACCCTCCTCCAACAGAACATGTTTTAAAGTGTTCACCATTTGGAGACTGAATAGTCATCACATGACTCTCTGGAATAGGTATAAAACTCAGTTTGTAATTACAGAGTCAAATATAAGTCTTAAGTCATTCTGTTTCAGCAGTAAATGCTGCTGTGTAAATGACGTGACAGTACTTCCTGTTTTACACAGAATAGACATAAATCCTTATGGTAAATGATTTCATTTCTAAATGTGCTTGAGATCACAGTGTTGGGGTGTTTTGGGGGCATTAGGGAGCATTCCTGTAGCATCCATATTTGTANTGGGGCAAATTATTCAAGCATAAATCCTTATGGTAAATGATTTCATTTCTAAATGTGCTTGAGATCACAGTGTTGGGGTGTTTTGGGGGCATTAGGGAGCATTCCTGTAGCATCCATATTTGTAAAAGGTGCATGGATTTTGAGAACTGTGAACTGTTAGCACCTTTGATAGGCTGTCAGTGCCCCAAATGTCTGCAGTTTTTACTTCACTGATGTCCTTTAATGATGATCAATGGGAGCAGTTCAATTACATTTGAGGTAGGGCCCTAGGAAAAACCAGCTATCTGTCTTGCAACATGACCTATATCAAAAGGTTCTTTGGAGTACATGGTGTTTAGCATAATACAAGGGTGAACTTATACCCTGTTTCATTCTGAATGACTTCTGGGATTTCTACAGTTTCTGTGGCAGGCACCATCCAAAACCAATGCTGGAGAAGTTTCTAAAGGAGCAATGTGATGGGGCACAAATTACAAATGTCACTTGCCTCTGCAAATTCTTTTGTCTGTTGCTCTAAGAACAGCACTTGCCAATATGATATTTAGGTAGCAGAATGGAACTAGGGACAGACATCAAGGTGGGATAGACATCAAGATAGAAATAGGGGAAGCTGGAGGGTAAAGAGGAAGTTGCAGGGCCCCAAGTGTTGAGGTTAGATGATTTTTTTTTTCTGGTGTGGTTTTTTTTGGTTTGTTTTTTTTTTTTTTTTTTTTTTTTTTTTTTTCCCCCCCAGATATAAGGACAGTAGAGACGTGGTACACAATGCCTAGGAAACACTTGTCATTAACTTCATTGTTCACAGAAGGACTTGTTGAGAGGAAGTTATTGCAAGAAGTCTTACAGTGGATGTGGTAATAGTGAGAAAGTATCTCTTGCCCTACTCCAGTTGGATGAGCTAGTAATCATGTTCATGCTTTTGGGTACATTACTGTACTGAGAATGTAACTAATTATGTGCTATGACCGAGTACTTTTCAGAGTCCACAGTGCTAAAATCACCTGGTATCTACTGTGCGTCCCCCTACTTGTCTGTCTTGGTGTCAACCTTTGATTTTGATGCCACTTTCCGGAAATTTCAGTAAGAGTTGAAAAGAGTGGAAAAATTAATCTATGTTGCCAATTATATATTTGTAACATAAAAAGCACTAGTGAGTCAGATTAGAAGTCTTTCAATACACATTTTTAATGTAATAGCACTTTGAGACCTGTCATTTTCACTGTCCCACTTCTTTCTGCCCTACAAGGTAGGTTGCTAGTTTCTCTAATCATTTTGTTCTCATAAATACTAAGAGAAAAGAGAAATATTCTGAAACTGCAGTAAGCACAGAAATTGTCAAGGAGGCTGTGCTTTTGGAGGCAGTCATGTCTGCAATTAATTTTAACTTATTTTACAGTTGACTTGCTTCCAAGCTGATTGTTTTGTAATAATTTCATACAAGCTTCAAACAGAGGCAACAATTCAGCTAGACTGTATACAGCTGCAGATGTACTCACTGCATGTGGTTTTGCCCTTTTAGTTGTTTGACAGTCACTGCTGTATTGTCCAGTTTTATGCCCCACCAGCCCAAACATTGTGTTTGTAAAAGGTGGCACAGTGTGACAGCAGACTCTCACTGTTTATGTGCTGCTCAGTCAAAAGCTGCTGAGAACTGCTGTGTGCAGCCCTTTCCTCCCTAGGGACATCCAGGGGTGCTTTCTTCTCTGCATAGCCATTGAGTTTAATAAAATTAGTAGAACTGGAGTATCTTTTGAAATCTCTACCACTTACTCGAATTTTGTGGAAAATGCCAACTGAGTTAAAAAAACCCGTCAGCAGGAGATTGATTGACAAATATAGGCAGAAAGCATTTTCTGTTAAGCCTCTATCTTTAGGAGACCAGGCTAAAAAGGTTGCTGTTCAACTCAGAAGTGTTCATGGAAGAGCTACAGGAAGAATAGAAGAGCTGGTAAATGTGTCTTACAGTGAGTGACTGTTCGATTTATGCAAGAAAAGCTTTGATGACACCAAGTTGGGGGGGAGTGTTGATCTGCTGAAGAGTAGGCGGGCTCTGCAGAGGGACCTGGACAGGCTGGATTGATGGGCTGAATCCAATGATATAGGCCACACCTTGAGTACTGTGTCCAGTTCTGTGCCCCTGAGTTTAGGAAGGACCTTGAGTGTGCCTAGAGAAGGACAACAGAGCTGGTGAAGGGGCTGGAGTGCATGTGTTATGAGGAGGAGCTGAGGGAGCTGGGGTTATTCAGCCTGGAAAAGAGGAGACTCAGGGGGGAGACCCTATTGCTCTCTACAGCCACCTGAAAGGAGGCTGTAGCCACGTGGGGGTCGGCCTCTTCTCCCAGGCAACCAGTGACAGGACAAGAGTACATAGTCTTACGCTGGGCCAGGGAAGGACTAGGCTGGACATTAGGAAGAAGTTCTTCACAGAAAGGGTGATTGGGCGTTGGAACAGGCTGCCCAGGGAGATGGCAGAGTCACTGTCCCTGGAGGTGTTTAAGAAAAGACTGGATGTGGCACTGAGTGCCATGGTCTGGTTGACAAGGTGGTGTTAGGTCATAAGTTGGACTTGATGATCTCGGAGGTCTTTTCCAACCTAGCTGATTCTGTGAAATCTCAGTATGCACAATATTTAGAAGAGAGTCCTTCTGAATTTGTGGTTACTTATTCCTACCATGAGGGATAACCAATGTTTGGAAGCTCAAGGCTACTGGGAAACAAGTGGTAAAACCATTGGGGTGGGGGGTTGGTTTGTTTGTTTTTGTCATGATCATTAATCAGCAAACAATTCCACATAGAACATTGTAAGGATATTTTAATAGTTGTGATACCTTTGAGTTAAGCCTCTACTGCTTTTAAGAAACATACTCTCAAAATGGAGTAGACATCATGAACTTGTTGCGCAACTTTACTAGGTGAGACCTTTCACCACTGTCTTGAAAGAGGCCAGACTACATGATCCAAAAGATCCCTTTTGGTCCCAAACTATGAGGATAGATGTAACACAAGTATGAACTGTTTGTGCAATAACTGGAGTTAAAAAGCTGATGTGGGCTACTAATTACAGCTGGTTATACCAGCATGCCTATCTGACTATGCCCTAATTTGCATCTTGTTTTTCCATAAGATGATCTGAAGTCACAAGCCACTAAAAACTTTATTGAAGAGCACTTTACATTGCCTTTCATCTCTAGAGATTTAGTGCTGTACAAGCAGTGGTATATCCACCACTTGGTGAAGCAGATTCTTGTTTGGATGGGATATCATAGGTTTTAGCTAAACCTATGACATGACTGACCTTTCAGAGTAGAAAGTTAAATGGGACAGTGTGCCAGTGGAAATTGTTTACAATTTGTGTAATGCTTTGCTCCTGGTAGAGACTACCAGGTTTACCATTTGGCTGTGCTTTCATTGTGCTGGTAGCCGTAACTGGTGCTTTTTCCCATCAAACAGATTAAAGGGATTTTGTCTTCCATCAGAAGCCTGTGGCTTCCTGTCCAGGCACCTTCGGGGTTCTGCTCTGCAATGACTCAGTAGCAGGCAGTCCTACTACGGAGTTGTAGGTGTTTTCCTAACATCTTAAAAATTGTGGTGAGTCTTAAGAGTCTGGTGCTTTACAGTTGTAGCATTGCAGAGGATGATGCTTTATTAAGGAGGTTTCACTGCTTATGGAAGATTTTGTCTGCAGGATCCACTTTCTTTGGTGTTGCCACAGAGAAGCCACAAAACGTCCTTCGTGGAATTTCTGTATTACATTCACAGTGTGAATAGCACAGAACACTATTGGACGTCTCTTTGTAGGACCAGAGGAATGATTCAAATTAGGCAAGTCACCATCCTGTGACAGCTGTTTCTGAAATAAATGGTTTATGAATCCAGTTTGATCTCTCCTTTTGCCAGGTCAAGGACATTGATAAGGGTTTTTCAGTTAATTTCATAGGAAAGCGTATTACAAAATGTGCCTTTTGATGCCTGTGATGATTGTGCTTCTTTGATGGGGCTTTGAGCAACTTGGTCTAGTGAAATGTGTCCTTGCCTGTAGCAGGGGAGTTGGAACTTTATGATCTTTGAGGTCCCTTCCAACCCAAATCATTCTATGAATACCTCTGTCTGCATCAGTGTAAAAAATTTAGGTAAATGAAACTTAACAAGCTTGTTCTGTATGTTGCTATTTGCTTTACTAAAGAAGACTCTGTTCTGCTTCCTGCCTTTCACAGACTTGGTGTATCTGATTTAAATTGAATGTTTCTGGTTTGGGTTGGGTTTATTTTTTTTAAATAAAGGGCAGTTTTTGAGGATATAATGCCGTGATTTCAGTGTTAAATACTGTGTGCTTTTTATTTTTTGCCTCCTGAGTTTGATTACTTCATTGTCCGTAATCGCAATGAGATACATTAACATCTTTTTAGATATGTAAATCTTGACAGAATCAAGTTATTAATACTATTTTGTGAATTCTAGTTGGAGAGCATTTTTATGTTCACTGTGACACAATTTGTATAACCTTAGCCCAGTTCTCTTATCAAAACAAGTTCAGTGTATCAGCATTACTTTGGAGCTTAGTTGGCAACATAACTGCCATCAGGGTTCAGGAGGGCTGATGAATCAACTTAATTTGAATTCCTAATGAAAGTATTGCAAAGTGTAGCAAAGATCACTGCCCTTTAATAATAACTATTGTTAATCAAGATCCAAGATTGTCTGATTATTCACATGAATGTAATCAAGAGTTGTTCTGAGTTGTTTCAAGTTGAGTTTTTTAAAGCATTAAAGGTTCTGCCTACCTCAGGTGTGCCAAGGCATTCTCATTACAGAAGTTTGTAGCCTCTGTGAAGTGTTTTCTGAAGGCACCTTTGATTGCTTTCTAGTTCCATGAATAATTACTTTTCTTTATAAATTACAACCTATTTTTGTTTTGCTTTCGTTTAGAAAGGTGTATTTGTTACTACATCTAATTAAATATATGATGTGAAAATCTATGCGGAAGAGTATTCAGGAATTTATTTAGTAGAGAAATCATTATACTTGGATTGGGTAGGGACGAGAAGAAGCTGGCTGGGTTTGCATTCTGTTGGTGCTATGGCTTTCACTAAAGCATCTCATTCCCCTGTCTTCCCTTCCTGTGTGCATCCTCCATCACCCAAAAGCTGCCTCTTAGCTGATGCCTTCTCTTGGCCCAGGAGTTCTGGGTGGTTGGGCCCTGTGGTTCAAATGTGTCATGGCATGTGATTTAGATGCTCTTTTCCAATTTGCTATACTTCATGTTCTCCCAGTTGTTCCAGGTATCTGTCAGTTCAGATCACTTACAAGCATATCAAAATTTTTATTTAAAATATTACTGTCTGTGGCCAACCTGGGATATCTGTTTGACTTGACCATATTCAGCACTTGGGAGAAACTTGCTTACCAGCTACGTAGGAAAGCTGTAGGATGAGCTGCTTCTGTTTAACTCTTTTGTTTCTTAGAGTTGAATACCCCCACTGTCACACACCCACACCTACGCACTCCCCACCAGGTGCCTTATTTCCTTCTCTATGTCATAAGTTCTTTAAAGCTTCTGCTTTTAACCTTTTCCTTATCTTTTTACTTCATCATCAGATTCCTACCAGTAGGCTCAAAAGCTTTTGGGTGATTTCTTGGTAACTTCTGCTCTGCCATGTATCACACTCTGTCTTAGGGATGAATGTCAGTCATTCTAACAACTTCTTCATTTTGTCTTCTTTCTTGTCATGTGGGTATCAAACATTTAATAGTTGCAGATGCTTCTGGCCTCCGCTGGCTGGTGGAGGGGATAAGTCAGGACACATTTGTGCAGCTTGTTTTGTTTGCTTATGTACTCGTGCGTGTACACAGTGGCAGGAGGGATTGTGCTGTGTGCCTGCAGCTCCTTCCTGGAAGCAGGTTAAACTTGGACAGGTCTCAAGTCAGATCTCACTGCAGTTTTCTTTCCATAAAACCTGTATATCCCATACAGAGCACTGAGACCAATATACCTTTCCAAGCAAATAAAAATTACATGTGAGATTTTTGTGTCATAGTCTGGCTTCATTATTTAGCCATAAGAGTCTTTCTGCCTCTGACTCCCATGCTGCTTTTTGGTCTTTCTTTTCTTATCAGCCTGTACAGACAGGATCTCATTGCTTCCATTTAGGATTGCCGCAGGCCGCAGTCGGCTCAGCTAAAGCTGCTGGCTGGGCTCTAATAATTTGCTGTGTATTGTAATTGTTGCTGTTCTGTGCTCCACTCCTCTTGCATTTCCCACTGTGCTGCTTTAGCTTGTGCAACTGCCTTGATATGTTAACCCATTCCTTGGCTTCCAGCCATACTGCATGAAATTCAAATTTCTTCACTTGCCCCTACAAGAATCAATATAGTACCATCATTAAGCACATTTATCCTTTCCTGATTGTACCTCTTCTTTGGTTTTGCTATTCCGTTATTATTTTTATATACTACTTACTTTGCTTTAACTTTTATTTGAGTCTTTTGTCTTCTCTGAATATCAGCATGTACTAGAAATAACTTCTCCTTGCTTAGCCTTTTTCTTTTCTCTCCTGTTGTTAAGCTCTTGTTCCCTGTTAATAGCTGGGGTTGCCAGTGTGAGACCAAGGCAGAAGGAAATGATGATGTCAGTGCCAGGAATAGTCACTAAATCAGTGTGGTTCAAAATTTCAGTGAGCTTGTGTCTCTGCTTAAAGCCTCAGGGCACTGTCATAAAGGATAATTTAACCATTTTTTAGTATTGATATAGCTGAAGAGTTTTCTGAAGAGGCTTTTAGGAAGCTTGCAACTCTCCTGTAATTGGCTCATAAACTGGCTTAACTACTAATGGATTAACTCCTTGTCCTGTGAGAACAGGATGGCTGACACACACGTTTTAGTCTGGTCTCTTTAGTACACAGTACAGATGGTGCTCTGTAAATGTGTGCTTTTAAAGGTCTTTCTAGAGCGGATATTGGGAAGCAAATGGGATGTTTTGAACCATACTGTGGAGGACAGCTCCCATATTAATAGCAGAAAAAAAAATCTGTTTTTAAATGTGCAGATTTTTAATGACATGAGAAGTTTGCAGTTTATTTGAAGTGATACTGGTTTTAGGGATGTATATGTCCCTTCCTTATATTTAATGAAGTAGGGTTTTTTTGCACTGGATGTAGTTTTACTGTAATATCTGTAATAGGATTTGGTTTAGAATGGGGAAGTAGGGGCTGTGCTCATTAGCTTTCACTTGCTTTCTATACGTTATTTGTTGGCTTTGTATGAATATTTGTCCCTGTTTTGCTATAAAATATCTTCAGTAAAATACCTGCAAAAGAAATTTTTGCTTGAACCCAGACACTAGCAGTCAATTCCTCTTCCTTTGCTCTCTCAGAAGGAAATCACCATTGACAGCCTTGTGTTAACAAGAATCGTGTGTGTGTGACAGAAATTTTGCACATACAGAGCTTTCCACTTAAGACCAAAAGGTAATCTGTGTGGTGCATGAGGCTGCAAAAACTGTTGTAGGTCAGCTTAGGAAGGAATCCGTTCAGGGTAGCATGGGTTTAAGAACATGTTTAAATAGTTAGCTGGACTATGACTGTTTTCAGTTGAACTGGAAATGAGGAAGAAAAGGTAGTGCTTACATGGGGTTGCACCTGTAATCTCAGTTTCAAGGTTTCTGTTGTGCTTTTGCCATAGAGGCTTTGGGGAAAAATAACCAAAATAGTTGCCTGCACAGCCTATTCCTCTGATGTCCTTAAGGCCTGTCAAAATGGGAGTAGTTTTGAGTGTATAATGTATTTTGTATGTAAATGTTTCAGAGTCAAAGCCTCAAATGCTGTGCAGTCTTCATTCTAAGGGAATACACATTGAGTAAACTTGCTGGTCCAGGTGAAGTGACATTTGTGTGAATGGGGCAGGATTTCATTTAGTGCCACAGACCTTTGTGGCAGAATGAGTTGCCACATGAAGGGGGGGGAAAAGTAGCTCCAGTTAACTGTTAATCATCTCCAATGTTAAGGAGATGGCAAGTGTTTATTTTTGCTTGTAAGCCAGAACTTGTTTGTTCACCAAAATAAACTCAGAAGGAGGAGGGTATTATCCAGAGAAAACAGGGTACTGCTGGAGTTCCTAGAGGAGAATGGTTTTCCTGGAGGGGCAGTAAGAGTTATCAGAGGATAGACTGGAGAGCATCAGTGTGGATGAGGATTGGGTAAAGAACCTGATTTCAGGTTTCCTGGAGAAATGAAGTTATGTAATGGGAAAATGTCTTGAAAAATCATGATGATAAAGCAAGTGTTGATGTATTTTGTTCAGTATGGCTATACCCACTTGGGTGTTGTTCCATCCTTTCCTTTCCCTGGTTCATTCTACTGTGGTGGTGTGGTCAGTGGTCACCAGACACTACACAGTGCTGTAGCATTTTGTGTCTGTGCAAGACATTACTTGAAGGCGAACCAGAGCATATCATTGCAGGCAATTCCCAGGATGTGAGAACTGCTATCAGAGGAAACTGGTCTGTTCCCAGTACAAAACAACATTCAGGTGAGAAGAATAGTAGGCAATCTCATTTTGGTACAAATAGATCACTTCTGAAAGTCAGGGAATAGGCACTTTTGAAATCTTCTTTTACTGGAGTTCACTTACTGGGAGTGGGCATGATCCTTCCGCTTCAGATGATCATCCAGAGGACAAGGATTTGATTGAATATGTGGATTCAGTATTCTTAGCCTCCTTATTCCCTGGGGACAGGGTCAAGTTAAAGTCAGAGTATAGATTGGTAAAGAAATTTTGAGAAGGTTGGGACATAACAATTGTAGTATTTTTGATGAAGGCAGAGTGGAATTTAAAACCAGGATTTAGTCAACTGTAAAAATTTTTGTCTTATTCCAGAAGAAACTGGCCACTTGGTCAGCCTCTTGACAAAAATGGGTTGTGTGTTTATGTTAAGTCCTCAGTGGAGATCCAGTAGATTACTTTGTGGAAGTGAAGAGGAAGTGCAAGGCTTGTCTGAAGGTGCGCAAACAGCAGTTCAGATGTAGCATTTGGTCCAACTCAGCCCAGGATGCTGAGTCTGTCTAGGAGTTGAAGAATTATGAAAGCAGTCATACAGTGACACATTCTCCTGGCCTCCGAAAATTTATGATTCGGGGAATTTCCTGAGCTAGACATAGCTTCTGCCCTTCTGCTTATTAGTGGTGAATGCAGTTACATTGAGACAAAGCCCCTCTGAAACATGTGAATATTTAGGATTTATTAAGGGTGTGATAAAGGGAGTAAGAAGGAGGCCTGGTAATAATTCCTGCTTGCAGTGGAAGACATAAGTCAGTTCACTGGTCTGAGAGCAGCTACCATGTGCCCACACAGATGTGAGGTTGGCCAAGGTGTACATGAAAGTCTGTCATGCAGCCTTACATTGAAGTTCCTCTTAAACCACTGGGAATGAGTAAGGAGCTCATCTCATGGTGCAAAGCTGCACCAAAAGAAAAGAACATTCAGGAATGAACTGAACATTGCAAGGAAAGGACACCACCTCTTTGCTGTCAGACTAGGAAAAAAGACTGGACTGCTCTATTATGAAGTTTAAGATTAATAGCCTTATTTTATGTGCCATGAGAAGCCCAGTCACAAGGAGAGACTATTTAGAGGTGTTCTGTTACCCCTGGAAGACTCAGGATAGTATGTATTACAAGATGACTCTAGTCAGTAGAAAATAAAAATTGGGAAGGAAAAAAAGGAGAGGTCTAGAGAGACTTAAGAAGCTAAGTCATATACCCAGCTCTGGGGAATGTACTTTACCAAACAAGTACTTAGCATAAGCCAAAGATGCATTGTTTTGATGACAGTTCTGACAAATCTACCACAAGTTTGCTTTTAAGTTGGTACTTGTCTGGTCAGGCTTACCTCACAAAGTACTGAGTGTTCAAGTAATCATCAGATCACTAGAGCAAGCAAGGAGGAAGTCTCTCATCTTTAAAATGATGCAGAGAAGAACCTGAGTATGGCCAAAAAAATGTGCATATGAGATGGAACAAAGTCTCAAGATAAAGAAATGAAAGAGAGGTGGAACATGCAGAGGCTGGAAATAGAGGAATGGCAAGACAGATGAGTAAAATTGGTGAGTGTATATATTGATCCCAGAAACCAAGCAAATAAAATACATGGTACAGCTATAGAAAGCAGTTGTATAGAAAAAAAATGATGTATTTATTTCCTCTTGAGGAATCACAGTGAGAAGACAGTCTGATTTGAGAAAAGAGAGTGGGACTGGTGTGCTGGTCCCTACCGTAGGGTGAAAGTGGGGAAACAAGTGAGCCTGACTCGGTAGACTGGACGTGATTTATTCCGGAATAACAGTAAATACACATACGAGTTTTAAGAACAGCTATGTCCCTTCTGGTTTCTTTTCTTTGTCTGTTTTTGCCTTGGTTGTCCATTCTGACACACAAGGAGGCCGATGACACATGTGCATCTTGAACTAATTGCAAAGCCTGTAATTTTTAAACAATTTTTGCAGTTCCAGGGAAGGAGCATGGAATGCCTGTGGGCTTGGATCATTCTGATGTTGCTCACCTGTGTTGAGACTGGTTTTGACTATGTTTGTATAGGGGCTGTCAGAGATTACAGCCCACAGCGCTTAGTTGGCTACCCAGAGGCAGAGGAAATGCCTGTGCTGTCAGATATGAGCTGCTTAGTCTTTGTTGAAAAATCTTTCTTTTTTTTTTCCAAGACCTTCTGCTCCTGCCTCCCTCTCAGCTTCTGTAGGCACAAGGGCATGCTTATGGTGTGTTTAGGTTTTTGAAGTTTTCTGTTACCCGCTGGGAATTTTCCATAGCTTATTTACTCTTCTGAAGGTTTGGTCATGAACCACATTGAAAACTGAACTGCCTTGTTTCTTGAAACCTATTAATTTCATAAACCACAAGCAAAATATAGTGAGGCAGCTGCATTGAGAGTTTTCTCATATGACCCCGCACTAACCTTAGCTCTGCCCAGCCAGGGAAGCTGTGAGGAGTGGCTCACTCTACCCTCTACCCCAGCTGAGCTCCAGACAGCTAACGGTGAGAAATTACCAGTTGGGTAGAAGAGATTCTGGTAGCCACCAGACATTTTTTTTTCCTCTAGGGTCTGATGAGTTGACTTGTAATTCTTGAATAATCTTGGTTGTCTAGGCTTTTTTTCATTATTCTAGTACGTGTAAGTTAAGTTAATTCTACAGATGGGTAGAGCAAGGGTGTTTTCGTTTTACTGGCTTTGTTCACTGCTTCCCACTTTGCCCCCATTTCCCAAGATGATACCTTTATTACACAGTTTTTTTCCTCTTTCATCTAATCCAGATATGAACTGTCAGTCTAAATAACATGATGGCCATGTGGCAGAATTGAGATTCCATTTTATTGTCTCTGAGTAGCTGACATTTTTTTCTAGCCCTTTTCCTGCTTGCCAAGTAAAGCCAGTGTTTTGGTACCAGGCTGGGAGAGGAGGAGTGTTAATTGACTTAGCAACTTTCCCATGACTGAAGAAAATGGCTGTAACAAAAGCAGCCCTGACATTACAGTATCCTGTAGCTAGGAAGAGTGTTCTAACAGGAGGCAACCAGACCTGTGCGTTGAGAATTTTATTGTTTCTCCTCATAATGCTTTGTAAGAGACAAGAACCAGGATGAGTGTCTCTCCAAACACAGTCTTCCTTCCTCAAAATCCTAAGTCTTCAATCTTTTGCCTGATTTCTTCAACATTCTTAAACAATAACTGCTTTTAAATTACCTGAAAGGCTTGTGATACAGTCTGTTGGCGTCTGTTTCCTGTTTTTCCACATTTTGTTTCTTTCAAGGTTGTTTTTGCTTTTCTTATTCCAGCTGCACACAAAGAAGCATCTTACTCTTAAGTCATCATGACTGCGCAAGAACATCTGTGTATTTTGTTTTATTCCTCTTCTTTTTTTCCCTTTTGTTTTTGCTTTTTCCCCAGAGAACAGAACAACTTAGCTAGTGTGTAAAATGCCCCTCTAGTCTAGCCTGGTACTGTTTCTGATACTCTCTGGTGAGTGATATTTCAAATGGTATGATTGCTCCAGTGTTGCACCCTTCCTGATCACCAGTTTGGGATTTCCTGAGCTGAAGGAGGCTTCTGAACCATTAAGCTTTAATAGCTGCCTACAAACCTACACTCCATGAGTTCTTGTAGTGCTGGTTTTAATCCACATATTCTTTCAGCCTCCACGGCACCCCATGGCAATAACTTTTGCAATTTCATTGTGTAGAAGAAGTACTTCCTTTTGTTTATTTTTAAACCTTCTGTCTGGTAATTTCATTGTGTGCCCCATAATTCTTATTTTGTGAGGAAATATTCTTCACACCATTCATGATTTTGTAAGCTGTTTGTGGATGGATAACTTCAGTTTTCTGAACTGGAGAGTACAGACCTGGGAGAGCTATGAGTGATTAGAAGCCATCTGTTGTTCTTCTCCATGTGTTCTGGAGAGCACACACAATTCAAATCGTAAGCGCCCAGGGATGTACCTTGCTGTGTTCTCTCCAACCAGCTCGTGATACTGCTTGCCTTTTTAGCCATCGCTGATGATTGATAACAGAGGGCTATCCACAAGAAAAACCTTAAATCCTTCTATGTGGCAATATTAGAATATATCCTGTCATTGTATATGTGTACAGTTAGGGTATGCATGTTTTTTGTTTGGGTGAGTTCACACTTTTCATCATTCAAATTCATCTGTGATTTTTTTTTTTTAAATTTTCTGTTTTGTTTGTGTAGTGATTTGCAAACTGTATGTCCTCTAGTGTAGATTATGCTCTCTGGGATCACTTTCTATTGTCTGCGTACTCTCGAAAGAACTGCTTTTACTAAAACAGGAGTCATGCTCTCTCTGGCCACATGCTCTGACTGTTTAAATTTCACCTAGTTCTTCCCGTATGGATGAGAGCTCGCTTGGAAGCCATTCATCAGCAGCAGAAAATTGGCTGACTGCTATAAAGCCATTGAGCTACTATTTCATTTTAAGGAACTTCCAGACTGCTTTAAGGAAGCACTGGAACATGGGGGTTTGGTTTGACACTGACACTTGGTGTGCAGTTGTTCTGTTAAGTAGGAATATGTTCAAGCTACTTCTGCCATCCTAAAAGAATTATCAGCAGTCCTGCTGTAGCTCACTGGCAAAGTGTTTCTGCGGTGGATATGGTCCTACTAGTGTAAAGACCACTGGAAGGAAAGTGGTCTGTCCCTTACTTGTACGAAAAACAAGCTGCACCTACCTCTCCATAAAAACTTTCTTCTGGTACTTACTGGTTTTTCCTCATGCACTGACAGATACTTTATAAGATGGCTACAGTGTAAAGCTCCCCATAATGTTCTTTCTGTTCTCATCTGCCCTTTTTAGATTTAAAAAGTGGCATTTCCCTTACAATTTTGAGTATTTGTATTATTACATGTGCAAAAAAAAAAAATGCTTATTCTACTCTTTCTCTGTAAGGTAGGCTGGGTGAATTTGGAGTAGGACTTGGCTGCTTGAAAACAGGAACCTGGTATATTTATGAGGCCTCTGAGAGATGTGGAGCTGACAAATTTACATGTTTCATGGGTACCTCCTGTCTCTCCGGAGCAGCAGCAAGGGATGGTGGAAGAACCTAAGTCATCTCAAATGGCACTGTATGCATTGCATCGAGGCAACCAAATCACATGTTTTGTGTGTTGCTTGATTTTGAGGATTCCTGAACCTTGCACCATGTGTTTCCAGCTGGTGCTGGGATAGAATTTGTGGCTTGAATTTCACTGTCTGTGTTGTAGCACTCTGCAATATCAGATATATGCTTAAACTAGGTGGTTCAGAGGCTTCTAAATTCTCTCTGTGTGGATGGTAAACTTGTAGTGAAATAATACAAGTCCAGAAAGAAAAGCAGCACATGGCCTATGCAGTCCTGGCTTTTTCTAACTTTCTTTGTGGTTTTGATCTATGATTTCACTTGCATATCCAGAAAACAGAACATAATTTTGTACTAGTGTTAGTGAATTAGCAATGAGTCATCTAGGTTAGGGCTGTGCAATTGAGAAGCTTGTGAGTGAGAGTGTTTTTGGGGGCTGTCTATATTGAAAGACAGCTTAGCCTTCGTTCTGAGAGGCCGTGGGTAGGACGGTTCAGCTATGAATGTAATGTATTATTCACCTGTGTGTGAACCTATCTAGATTGTACCATCTGTGGTACAAAAATAATTCCTGTATTGATGCAGAATATTACTTTTTTTCTCCCTTTATGGAGAGTAAGTAGTAATAGGCCTGTGGTTAAACTGTATTTACAGTCTACCTTGTGTGCTACCAAAGAACTTGCCTTGTGGATGAAATTGTGGAACACTATCTGTTACTGATTTTTTTCTCTATTGATCATCTTAATATTCTTTTGCATCGAAGTTACTGTCACTGAAAACAGTAAAATGGATATTGGTTTTCGTGTGATGTTATAGCACCCAGAATTTTGCATGGTACTTCACACTGCAATGGTAATATTACTCACTTGCCCAAAGAGCTTCACGGTTTGTCTTCACTGAAATTTTCCAGTTAAAACTGTGCAAATACGTCAGCCCAGCAGGTTACCTGTTGGAAGCAGAACTTGTTGCAGGAGGGAGAGTCCTGGAAACTGGCTTGTCTGTCTTTCTTTCCAGTTGGTGCTGCGTTCCTCAGTAGGTTTTAACTTCTGAAACATGCAACATTTTTTCACTTTTTGGGGCAGTTGTGTTGGGTTTTTTCTTCTTCTTCTTTTTCTTTGTTTTTCTTCTCCAAAGAAATGTTGAAATGAGAGTGCAACAGTGTGGCTTTCCCAATTTGTGTGCAGCAAACCCCAATTTGTTCCATTTTGTCCCTCCAGTGTCTCTGTTACTACTTGAGTGCAGAGCTGCTGAACAGGGAGAAGGCTGGCTGTGTCATGTTGTTTCCCGATCTGAAATTAACACACCTTTACAAATAAACTCACACCAAGTTTTGCAAAAGCACTGAGGTCTTCATGAATGTTATTCTGAGAAATTGCTTAACTACTTCTGGGATCTGTGTGGGGTTTTTTTAATCTTCTGTTACAGAAGTAAATTCTGGTTATGTATTTTCGTGAATAAGTTGTCACAGAATTTTAAAGTGCTGACAGCTCCCATCTTGACAGCAGACTCCTACTTCATGAACCTTCAGTTGCTGAGCTTGCATAATAAGAATCCTTTGACTTAAGGTTTCCCAGTGATTTAACAGTATTTTTGACCCTACTAAAGTTAGTATTTAAGAACAAAATCTGTTTTTAAGTTCAGGTATAAATTAAATGTTTCTGCTTAGTGACATTTCAATTCCCTAGTGTAAAGTATTATGAAAAGAAAACTATGAATATGCTTCACTTTAATTTTCAGTCCAGTCTCTTTCCATTTAATTAATTTGTCTTAATTTTCTTCTTTTCTAGAGTTTTGGAGTGCCAAGGGCTGCCCATTGTGAACGGGCAATGTGATCCCTACGCCACTGTTACCTTAGCAGGACCCTCCAGGCAAGTATTGCAAATTCAAGAGCTTCCACTTTATAAGGATGGTTTCTGTTTCCTTTGTCTATTGGAAATTCGCTTTCTCAGATGGACAGCTGGGAGTATTTAGGCACTGCTAGAGTATGTTAAGTGTTTGGGGGGGTGTGTATGAGCTACTGAATTATGCTAGAGTAAGTAATTTGAGACTTGTTTCAGTTTTGATTTATGTAAAGATCTGAATAATCTCTGAATAATTTGAATATCCCAGAGTATATAATTTATGGTTAGTCTTAATTTATGCATCTTCTCACCTCACAGTTGGAGGCCAGTTTTTGAGCAAATTCATTGCCTAATTTTGGGCAGGGTGGAAGAGAAATGTGAATACATCAACATCTTGCCGAGTATGCACGTTTGCATGTGAATATTTAGTGTGTCTTCACTTTCAAGGTGTGACAAATCAATGTGTATGTCAAAAACCCTCAATGGCTCAGTCCTGTAATTTGATATATGCAGACATAATAGCATGGATAAAACTTGGAATGACGTTTTAGTGATGAGATTCTGCATAATACTCTTCAGTTTAAATTTGGGATTCAGTTTTCCCATCTGTTATAAAAATTTCGTGTGCTGTTGGATGTCACTTTTGTATCTGCTTATCTAGTCATCTTTTATGTCTGTGTCATTTTAGAAACAAAACAGCTCTGCTGTGACCTCAAAGAATCACATTTGGTAGCATGGGTTATTAATAATGTTTTACAACAGTTTATTGAAAATACTATAAATAAGAAGCATTCTTGGCAAATATTTGCGTTGCATGCAGAGGACTCTTTGAGCCTGTCTGTATTCTTTGTCTTTGTCTAGGTGTGCCTTATCTCCATTAATGGACTTGGATATTTGACTTGTACACTTCATTTTAAGCTTGTAACTAGTTTCAAATGACTGGCTGGGTGGCCATTACTGAAACTGTAAGGAGATTGATTGACTTGCCCTCAAATCTCCAAATTTACCTTCATCTGCTTCCCTATGCCCCCCAGTCTGGATAATGTATGACTGTTGATAAGGTACTCCCTTCAGAATAAGGAGCATAGCCTTATCCTATTCCTGTGTGGGTTTTTGTGGGGGGAGAAGGCTTGCCTCCGATCTCCAGCAAGCAGCATGCAGCTTATTCCCATTCACTGCTTTGTAATTGCTCAATAATTGTGCTGCCTTAATCACCTCCCGTTCTACATCCTGCTTCCCAGTCCCCTCCCAATGGGTTTATCAGTAAAGAGGCTGATTGGCAAGTGTGACTGATGAGATGGGGTTGGCAATCTGTCCTGTGTCCTGGAGGAGATTAGTCTCCCTTATCTCTCAGCTTCTCCTAGGAAGAGTGGGATATTCTTAATCTGTACATCATTCTCCTCTCTGGATTTTCCAGTGCCTCTCATTTTAGAGTAGGAAAGCTGCTTTATTCAGCTGCAGTTATGCAATGCCAAGCATAAAAATTTCGACAAATGTGCTGCTGTTCGTTGTGTGATTTGTACTTAGAGTCACCAGACTTCCTGACCAAAACTCTTTCAGTGCCTGTATTATAGATGGAAAAATATTGTGTACTGGTGGACAGGCCCATTCAATTCACACAGGAAGTCTGTAGCAGCACTGGGAATTAGACCCAGCTTTACTTGACCTCTATGAAATACATGGAGTTCTCCAGTGAATATCAGCAGTCACAAGCTATCTAAGCAGCTTTGGTGTATGAGAAATGAGCCATAGATTCTGGGATGAAATGATTAGGAGGTCAGTTTTCCACATGGCTGATGTGCCTTTCCATCTGTAGCTGTTTTATCTATGCCTGCAGAGCTGTAGGGTAAGATTGGTTACACCGGACAGCTTTTCTCTTGCAGGTAGCGAGAGCAAATCAAGCATAGGTTCGTATCATTTGGAAGCCGTCAAACAGCTGTTGGATGGCCTGTGAGAAATGCATTGGCTGGCTTGAGCCCAGCACCAAGCAGTCAATGTCTGCGTTCTCAAAGGCAGGCACAGACGGATGGCACGGCCCATAGGGGGTGAATGGGCAGTGCTGAACTTGGTCAGGCCTGCTGAGTGGCTGGGAGGAGGTCTTCCACGTGTCACTCCTACAGAACAGTAGAAAGAGAGACTTCTGCTCAGCACTGCTCATAATAATTCACCACCATATTGGCTTAGTGCTGCTGGTGCTGCAGGAAAAGGGATGGTAAGACAGCAGTAAAAATATTCTTACTGAAGAAAGCATTCTGGATTTTTTGATTGTCACTGAAAAGCAGTGATTGATTTTTCAGACCAGAATTATAAAATATAAATCACAGAAATAGCTATGCTAGTCTTTGTCTCCTCTGCTTTTAGAGTGTGAGGAATTTTTGAGTCACGTCAAGACTGAGACCATCCTCCAAATGTTGCTGCTCAGAGCCCCATTCTTGCCAGTTGCTTTGTACAGATAAAAGATTCTGCTATGTCAAGCAAGTGATAGAATAAGGGTTCAAGGAGTTGTGTTTAAAATAGGATAAAATGTGATTGCTGCCACTTTAGAGAAACAGGAATGCATTGAATCTCTCTCTTAAATGTGTGCAAGTGTCTGTGCTTTGCTGTGCTGGAGCCACATGGCATTCCAGTTTTATCAGATAAATCAAGTGGATGGCTATTTCCTCCTCAGTGGCTCTGTTCTAGGGTCACACTTATACTAATGTTTTTTCTTAACCTTTTTTTTTGTTTATTTTGTTTCCTTAATTCAGATCAGAAGCCAAAAAGACTAAAGTTAAAAAGAAGACCAACAATCCACATTTTGATGAAGTGTTTTATTTTGAGGTTGGTATTTCAAAGGAACGGGTGATAAGCTGAAATACTATACCGTGGATAGTTGGCACGGCATCCCGCTCCGTGTTGTGCCAGCTGTCATCTTTGAAGACTGTTTCAAAGCATGGTGCAGGGGAAAGAAGTACCCGGGCTCAGACTGGCCGTCTGCTGAAGGAGCAGTATCCAGCTTCACCTCAGGTGCTCTGTAGGAAAAGCTTCAAGTTGGGCACTTCTGAGCAACAGGCTTTGCACTTAACCACATCTTGCTCCACTAGAGTTTTGAAAAAAGGACATTTAAAAATGAGTTAAAAAAACCCAAAGAAGCCACAAATACAGAGAAATGGTATTTTTTTTCTTAATCTGTGTTTTTATAGCTGCTCCACCCTGTGTTTCCCAGTCAATGGGAGGAAGGCTATCTCCTTAGGAATACTGAAAACCGCAGAGGAAAAATACACTTAAACTGGTTGTTCTGGCTGTCTACCAGTCTGCTGCAATACCAGTGCTTTTTCTCCAAGTGGGTGAAACCTCTACAGCTTTATTTAATACAGAGCATTTTCAACAAGTCCAGTTAAGATAAAGTATAACTTCTATGAAAGTACTCATTTCGGTTTTTTCTGGCGGGAGTAGCTCTAATTGTGGTGTTTCCATACGTATATGTGCATGTGTTTATACTTTAGATCTCTCTTGAAACTTTTCATTCTGTCTTCTAAAGCATGTGTATCATTCTCTTTTTCTCTTGGATATCATAGTCCTGGTCTATGCTTGACGGTTCTATTTCAGTAGATGCCTCAAGAAAGTATCTGGAATAACAAAGCCATTGAAAAAAAGCCAGAGTAGCTCAGTGCAGTTGGCATAGATTGAAAAGCCCTTTCTGCTCATATGGCTTGCATCATTCAGGTCACATTTGCATTAGAAATTGTTGCTGGCATAGGGATGGCACCTAGGGATGTGGTTTCTCAAATCCGTTCTGGGACACAGCCACATCAAGAAGGAGAGCCGGGCAGAGAGGAACCATACAAGTGCTGTTGCACTGTGCAGATCTGAAGGGCACGTGTCATTCTTGACATTGCTGTCTTCCCGCTCCCTCTACAAACCACCATCTTTGCCTAGAAGCCAGTAGTTGTACTGACTAATCTAAAGTCTGTCATACCAGCAGAAACATGCTCTTGTTGATGTAATGTGTTTGGATATGAGAAACAGATTTAGCAAGTTGCTTATTGGTAGGAGCACTTTCTGTAGTGCCTGAAGGGCTGGAAGCCATGAGGGTAGGCTAGGATAGCTATCTAAGGTATTCTTTGCTCTGCCAACCCAGCATGTCTCATTCTAGGATGTAACTGCCCTGCTAGCAGTGAGCTTGTGCCTGCTTCCTGGCTCCATGAGACTACATGGAGTTGCTGCATGGGCACAGTTGGAGGGGCAGAGATCTCATGAGACCGAGTGCTGAAACTGCACTGAAGTGTCTGTGTGTTTACCCAGGATTTCGGTCCATCACCTGGCCCAGAACTGTCGTCTTTGGCAGTGTGATACAAGAGTGATGCTATATGTAAGTAAACTAAAATGGGCTTCCTTATTCTTAACATAGGCAGTTCTGGAGGAGCCTGTCAGTGAGAACTATTTAATGAGAATGTAATCCAGGAATTCAGACTGTAAGCCACAAAAACTTCACCTGATTACTCGGCCTTCTGTGTGCTGCAGAAACAGCGAATGTTTGGTATTTAAACACCGAACTTGGCAGGTGGTGTCATACTAGGAGAAGAAGGAGAAAAACAAAGCATCTTCCAGCTGGAGTTGGGAGGGAGGGGGCTGGGGGCTTGCTCAGCTTGCCTTTATCCTGAGAGCTGGGTTGCGTGCAAGTACCAGCAAAAGCAAAAACCTGAACTCAAGCCCATGCCCCAGTTGTTCTGCTAACTCAGAGCAAAATGAATTCTGCGTGGGTAAGAGCAGAGCTTGGGAAGTGACTGAATCAGCCAGAACTCTGAAATATAAACATACCCTTAGTGCAGACAGAGCCATCACAGATTTATGTCATTTTGAGAGTAGTTAGTACATATCAGGCTAAACGTCTTCAAGGAACAAAGTTCAGTAGAGCTGCTATGACTGGGAAATACATTCACTAATGAGACGTGGGCAGACCTGTGACTGGTGCATGCAAACTAAGTGCTCCAATTCCTGTGGAGCTGAGAGATTCATGCTGTTGACAGCGGTGTCACTTTCTGCTTCTAAACAGCTGCATCAGCTTCCCTGCAGCCTGCTAGCACTGTGATGGTCCAAGCCTCCAAGGAAGAAGCTGACCTGTAAAAGACAGTGAATGGGTGCTTTTCTTTCTACTACCAAAAAGTCACACAGATTTAATTTTCTAAATGAAAAATAGGTTATTGTTGGTTTGGGAAATAGAAAGGCTTATTTAAGAGGTGCTGTGAATGAAACTTGCACCTGATAGGAGCAATTTTCACCACTGTTTCAGCTGCAGAGTGGTGTGGAGCTGTGTGTGCAGCTACAGGAAAATGGTCCTCTTACAGGAACTCAAGTGGGAAGTGCTGGGGACCTGTTTGTAAACTTGTGTGTGCTGAAAAAAGAACCTCAGCAGCTGATGAATGGCTTGCCAGCTTTGCCAGATGAAAGGGACCAACACAGCAGAGTTCTGCCCCCTTTTTTGTACACTGTTATGGGTCAGCTAGTTTAGCACCATGGGCTGGGAGTTTCCTCATCTCCATTTCCATACAGCCCTCTCTTTAGAAATGCCACTCTTGGGCTGTATTGATGTGCACACTAAGTAGTCATATGGGTGAACAGAGAGATGTCATACATGCAGATTCCAGCAAAACTTCTTAGAAAGTATTTACTTAGAAGGGACATGCCGTAAGTTACACCTATGCTGCAGCTTTTTGGAACAACTCCTGTGTTACAGATAGTAAGACACTTAAAAGTGTGCTTCCTTATTAAAAGTTCCACCATTAGCTTCACTGAGGTAGTAGAAACTGTCATTTACGGGCCTGTAGGATACTTTGCAGAAACAGTGAAGTGTTTGCAAGGCTAGGGTGAGGAAATTTGTGTTTGACTGCTGAAGTTGTAGACTGTATTTAAATCTGCTGTGCTCTTGGGCTTTCCAGGTGCATTTGATTCCATTAGTCTGGAGCATTTGGTCTCCAGTGCTGCTAGTAGTACCTTTTAGTGTTTGTGTATCATTTTGAAAATGTTGCCTGCCTCACACCTGTACGTACACAAAAGACTCTGAGTGTCCTGTGCCAAAGATTGTTTTCTGGTTCCTCTCCACCTAGGCAACTGTATCATTGCCTCCCTTAATTGCCATTTACATCTCATGTACAGTACAAAAGCAAACAGTCAAGTTTACAGTAAATGCCAGTTTTTGTGGGTGGGAAGCCACAAGCATATTCAAGCCTACAATAAAGTTCAGCTTCTGTGTTCAAGAACCAAGAGCTGAACCCACACATGATCATACACCCTTGCATTTGATCAGTTCCTGCTGTGGTTTCAGCTGGGTGGGGTAGCATTTTTCTTAAGTTTCTGACACACTATACAAAAATACAACCATCGATGTCTTTCTACAATCACAGTAGAAAACAAATTTTAAGAAATGTTTGTACTAAAACTTTTTATGCTAATACTCTATACTTCTTTCCTTTTTTTCTTTGCCTGTGCTTTCCTGTTAATCAGTCTTGCAAATATGGTTGGTGAGCTGTGCAGCTGCTTCTATATTCTGATATGCATAACCCAGGCTGGGGTCTCTTGGACACTCGGTCTGCTTGGTATTTGTTGTATGGGCAGGTTAAATTGACTTCCAGGATATCAGGACAGGAAGAACTTCCCAAGTTTAATTGGGTACGCTGCAAAATGTTTTTAAGGGTGGTTGTGGTTCCTCCCCTGCCCTCTGCAGAGTGCCTCAGGGTGTGTGTTGTACAGCTGTATTTAAAACCCAAATATTAATTGCCCTTTAATTTCCCTAGATGGATAATGAAAGTGGTGCTCCTTTCAATGGTATTTTTCTGTTGTCAATGGAAACTTAAAGTGCTGTAGTAATATTAAAGATGGTCTTTCTCTGTAAAAAAACTATAGAGTATCTGCTTACTCTTGGATATGATTGTGTAACCACCACTTTATAGTCAGTAATCTGTTTAGTCAACATGTTTACTTGCTTGCATGAATGTTTTCAGTATCAGGACTGAAGTCACTGCTGGTAGTAAAATACTGTGCTCTTCCAAAGCTTTCTAGAAGTTACATCAGAATGTTTTTGTATCACATCAAGCTGTTAAAGTTTCCTCCTTTTTATTAGGTTACAAGACCCAGTAGCTACAACAAGAAATCCCATTTTGATATTGAAGATGTAGATGAAGTGGACAAAATGGAGATTAGGTAATATAAAATACATTATTAGTACAAAATTGTCTTCCAGATTGTGTAACTTTGTAGTAGACTCTGTTTGCAAAGTGGCAAGCATAGTTTTTCTGTTGATGAATCAAGATGAGTTTTTGTCACTGTATCTGTATGTTTATTTACCTCCACTGTCCTGTAGATTGTATATTGAATATGTGTGTTGGTTCTGATGCAGGAGAGATCCTTATTATTTTCCTTTGTTTCTCAAGTACACTGTGTGTATACTAACATGCAGTTGTCATTAAGCGCAGCCTTTTATGTCTGGGCTCCCCTTTCCTCCCTCTCTCAGTTTCCCAGGACAGCCCAGAGGCTCTGTGATGCTCTCAGCTAAAGAGTATATTTTCTTTTATCACTTAATTTTAGCAACCTATGTAAAGTCCTTCTTCCCTGAAAGGAAACTCTTGAACCCAGAGCTTTTCTGGGGCAGAGGCAGTTTCTCTTCTCTTTTGCCTTCCAAACTTTAACCCTTTATTGCAAGATTTGGTGTGGTAAAAGTGAAATCAGTTGCACAGGAAAAAAGCAATTCTGATTTCAAAACCAGAACAATCCCACCCCACCCTGTGCCACCCTCTTAGTAGTATATTAAAGCCTGCTGAGGCTGGTCAACAGTGCCTGTGGGGACAGGTGAGTATAAAGAGAGGTGAGAAAACAATAGGAGGTGCAGAACTGGAAAGTGTCACATACATCTTACCATCACATTCTATTGAAACTTGGAGACTTGGGCCATCTGGTGATCTGTATGCGCAGTAAATGAAAACTGCTATATCTGCGTTAGGTGGTGAGAAATTCCCCTCTCCCTTGTGTTAGTGTTTGGAAGAAGAATAGTAGCACTGCCTCCCTCCCCATGTATTCTCACCTGAGAGGCAGTGAGGCATCTCCCGGAAGGTGCACAGTTCCTTCAGCAGCACAACTGGCTATAAGGAAAGGAGGGGAGACCAGGAAGGGGGAACAGTACTTACTGCCAGCAAGCAAAACACATCTGTGTTCATGAATGGATTGAGGGCTGTTCTGATTTGTCAGTCAGCTGCTGGTTCATGTAGCCTGTCAATGTAGCATCACAGCACTACAAGTGCATTAATAGATTTGTGTTTGCCATGACTCTGTGAGGCAGGAAAGGGAAACTATTCATATGTGAGAGAGGCAAGAGCTGGGCTCTTTCACAGAGAATATTTGTGTCAGGCAGTGCAAAGGTAGCACAAACCGCAGCTAACTCATGGGTGCAAAAGCAAAGGCCCAGGTGCAGCGCTGAGCTGCTGTGGTGGTGTCAGTGTTGCAGCACAGCAGGTGACCTAGGCCTAGCACTAGACTATATTTCTGCAGAGCTTTGCATCGTGTAGGCAGATATGAAGTAACATGCCCCATATTCCATGGGATGTATGTGATGAAAAGGGCAACCTCTACACCATGTCTCAGAAGTTCCAGTCTAGTCTTTGTAACCATGATGCTCAGCCATGCACTGATTTTAAATGAAAGCTAGGATTCTCTGAAAGATTTTTTGATAGTTTTGAGGGAGACGCTAGACATTGGTGTACAGTGGTTACATACTGCTTAATATTTCAATGATTCTTATTTTATACTACTGGACTAAATGAAATTACACGGTTGTTTTACTTGCTAAGTATATTGTCTGGACAAATGACTCATCTGCTACAATAATGTATGTGGAGCTGAACTTCAGAAAAGTGTGTCATTCCTGAAAACCAATCTATCACAGTGTGGTACAGATGAATAGTTGGAGAGGAGGCTTGCAAAATAGTTGGGAAAAGATTAAGCACTTAAATAACAGGCAAAAGCAGATAAAGTGTTAGTCTTGGTTGGGCAAATTCTCCTTAGAGCTTTTGTCCCCTGTGGGACAGTGTGTTTTTGTTTCCATCTTGGGTTCCCCTTCCACCCCCGCTCACTTCCTCTGCTCTGTTTAGTGAGAGTTAGATTTCCCCCATGCCCTCTGGACAGATCATACAGTTTATGGGTTTGGGGATTTGTTTTCTTTTTCTCTCCTGAGAAAAATACAATTCCACAGAGTAAAGAGGAGACTTAGTCTCTCATGATTTCTCTCTAAAGCTATGAAAAGTTTTCTCTTTTTGAGTGGGTGTAGGAAGTTGTAGGCAGGGCATATCAACACTTGGGGACCAGATGTTCTGGTGAATTCATTGTTTCTCCTCCCCCTCTCTCCTGTTTGTTTCTTTCTGTGACTACAATCTGACCAGTTTCAGAATAATACTTGTCATAATTTTGCCTTTTAAGAATCTTGGGAAACAGTGATCTTTTAGACTCTGAGGTCTGTGTATGAACATTTTTAATAAGTGCTGTTTATTCTTTGTACTCCAAGAGCACAAACGAATAACTTCAGAATTCATATGTCTGCTTTGCTTTTACTGTGTAGAACCTAATCTACTTTGAGTTGTTAGTTCCTCTTGTACATATCCTTTGCACTGATTTTTTTTTTTTTTTGTAACTGTGGGGAAACCCTTTAGCTGTCTGTGTTTGAAAGTGTTGTTGCTAATTGGCATCTTGAAAGAGTTTGGATAAACTAGAAGCCAGTCGCCTGTAAATACTTGGTAATTTGTAAGTTTGATTGTATAAATAGGCTTAAAGATTCCTCTCCTTCTGAAGCTGCCTTTAGCTGTCTGAACTGGTTAGCAAGATAATAACCCATCAAATATGGAGAAAGGAGAGAGAAGGTCAAATTTTCAAAGAAGATTTTTCCTTTTGGAGAGTTCTTGCCATGCAGAAATACTGTCCAAATTATCAGTCTGAAGAACTTCACCTAGCAGGCATGCAGTGTGAGCTGATGGTGTGCCACTGTATGACACCTGATGCAGGCGATACTGTTAAGAGATACGAGGCTCAGAGGATTTAAAAGTAGTGTATTCTTTGCTTGCATAAGATAGGATAAACCTTTAACAGGACTGTCAACATCTGTTCCTTGGCCAGTCTACTGTGACTTGCTTGACACCAGGAGGGTTGTGTAAATATGTCCACAACTGGATGGCTTTGCACCTTATCCGAGTTAAAGTTGCTCTTCTAAAAACTGTCATTATTTAAAAACCTGTATTTCTTTCCATGTAGTGTTTTTTCCCCCAAGAGTTTAAGGCACATTCAAGCTGACACTTACCTGCAAAATAGTCAGCTGATACTGTTTTTTAATAAAAATAGCTCTTAGAGAAAACCTTAAAAATCGTACAGAAAGAAATACTCTGGAGTTTGAAACCCTTGCTTCAAGGTGGGTATGGTAGCGTTTACCTACATGCTGGGATGATACCTGTACTTCTGCTCTGAATCTCAGTGCAGTTGTTTTCCATTCAGATGTTGAAGAGCATATGAAAGGGAAGAAATCTACAGGTAGATACCAGAACTTCCCACGTGTGAGGGACCGAGTGCCAAAATTTGTATAAGCTTCAGCCAATACACAGATTATACCAAATGGTAGAACTGTCGTAAGGCTTTGATTATTTCTACAGAACTAGTTTAGGTGCCATAAATATGTATGGTTGACACAGGAGTCTTCCTAGGAGCTAGAAACTGGGAAAAACTGTGTAGAACTAACTCTGTAAAGCTGCCACTTAGCTGTTAGTAATCCCAAATTAGACAAGGACTGATGATATGTAGTCCTTAAATAACTTTGTGCTTTTCCCCCGGTGTCCATTTTACCTGTATTTTTCCATTATCTGGGATAGCCAGATAGCCTTCTGAATCTTTATCAATATGGACAGTGGAAACAGTACAGATGAGAAAAAATTAATCTGAATGACATTTTTCACTAATGTTTTATGGAGGTGAATTGTAAGGCTTCAGAAACCTAAGGTAAGGTTGTCTCTTTACTGTTTGGAAACCATTGCTGTACAGTTTCAAGTCTTTCTAACTCATAGACTTGAGGGGAAAAAACCCAACAAATTTGGAAAAAAAGGTTGGGATTTTTAAAAAATCTTTTAAATTTCTTAATAATATTTTAAATTATTTGTTTTTATTACAGGGTTGATCTTTGGAATGCCAGTAACTTGAAGTTTGGTGATGAGTTTCTAGGAGAACTGAGACTCCCTTTGAAATTTCTCCGACAGTCTAGTTCTTATGAAGCATGGTATTTAACATTTTTCTTTTGGAGAATAAGTAGAAACATATGTCTGCTCTGAAGACTTAAGAGTAATTACTGCTATGTGATAAAGTTTAAATGGATTTAATTTGTATCTTTTTTGTAAGCAAGCCAAAGTAATCTTAGCAAGTGTAAGAACAAGAAGTTTTGATAATGTGATTAGAGGTTTCAGTCTGCCTCTCTGTAGCATGTGGGAGTTCTAGTATGTTGTTTTTATACTATTTACTGCAGTTCATCAGCAGTGCTATGGTTTTAGTGTGTGGGTTTTTAATCATATCTACATGACTCTTTATGTTCTGAATTTCCCATGTTGCAGTTGGTGCAAAACAGACTGGCAAGCTTAATTAAGATGTCTGATTCAGAGCTCTCAGGAGTTTGATACATGTATAAATACTGTATATCTGTACAGTCTCTCTGTGCTCACATATAGCCTGAGAAAATCTTGTGTTTTAGCACGAAGTTTCTGTCTTATTTTTTGCATATCAGGTATTTTCTGCAGCCCAGAGATAATGGTAACAAGTCATTGAAACCTGATGACCTCGGTTCCTTAAGGTTAAATGTGGTTTACACTGAGGACCATGTTTTTTCCTCAGACTATTACAGTCCGCTGAGAGACGTCCTGCTAAAATCTGCGGATGTTGAGGTAATTAGCTTGTGTTGTTTGTTGTTTTGCAGATCATCTTCACAGGGGTCTGAGTATTTGTCACTATCTTGCTGGCACCGTAGCTGTGTAATTACCAGAGAGGTCAGCTCTTCCTTTTCAGACCTCAGAACCTTGTTAAGCTCTGCATATCCCTGGTGCTTTTTTTCAGTCCTTGCAGAGATCTTTATCTGTGTGGTGGGTAAAGGCACACCCAGGAACCACAGTGGTTTTAGCAGCAGCATATTCTCTGTGACTTTTTAATTTTACATGTGAAAACGCCAAGTAAGCTTCAGTTTGATCAATTGTTTTCCTTTACTGGAGAGGACAGGTTTGTTTGCATAATTGAGAAAAACCCAAACCAAGAACTAATCCTCAAACATCAGAGATTTGGACCATGCGGGCCCTTATGTATACTTTTTACAGTTGTAATGCTGCTTTGGTTTTTTCAGTAAAAGAACTGGGTTCTGTACTCACTGTGACTTGAAATTGCAAAGGGTTAGATAGAGTTCTTCACTTGCTTCCCAGGCAGGTGACATTTATTGAAAAGACAGCCATTAAAAATGTGGGGAATAAAAAGAGACTGGACTGTAATAGTTTTTAAATTGCTGCCCTCTTGTGACGAGAACTTGCAGCCCAGGAAAACTGGGATGTAACATCCACCCATGCTATATACAGACATTTGGGTAACTGGCCATTGCAACTGTTGTATGGGGTTCTACATTAAGAAGCTAATGGGGAAAGAAAGAAAGAATGATTGTTCTGGAAGGATTTTTCAAAGTTTTTATTTTCCACTGTTCAGCCTGTTTCAGCATCAGCTGCACATATTTTGGGTGAAGTTTGCAGAGAAAAACAGGAAGCGGCCATACCTCTTGTCAGGCTTTTCTTACACTATGGCAGAATTGTGCCTTTCATAAGTGCCATTGCGAATGCTGAAGTGAAGAGAACTCAGTAAGTACCAAAAACCAAGTTGCTATCGACCATACCTAACCTGCATTGGCTAGTGCTAGAATCCCCCACTCAGTTTCTAGAAATATGCAATTTCAGAAGAAAATGTTGGGGTGGTTCCTGTTCTTCCTAGCTGAGTGGCACAATTCTTTCACTGCTCTCAAGATCTGCTTAATTTGACCTTTAGGAGGAGTTGCCATCATTTTTTGTGAGAAGGATTTTCAAGACTGTTCTAAGATCTGAGAGCAGGGATTTTTACTCTTCTCAGTCTTAAGTATATTTGGTAACCGAAATTCTACATTATCTTCAGCTGTTCATATGAAATCATTTCAGCTTTATCATGTGCTAATAAATTGTTTAGTGCTGAGTGAGCGTTCATTCAATTTGTTCAAAACAACAAGCAAGTTTCTTCCTAATCATGAATATTTAAGGCAAGCTGTGTGTCTAATCTTCCCAGTTAGAGGGCGAAGGATTAAGGATGGGATTGAATTTGGCATGGGATGGCAGAAAATGAAGTTGGATTTGTTCAGTTGCTGCTTTTGAGTTCCGTGTTTGACTTACTGGTGGGCTGATAGTTCAGTAGTGTAAGATCAGTGTTCATACCAAGCAGGTCCTAAAAGAACATTTGTTGCCACAAGCCTTGTGCCTGTGTAGTCATGCTCTTGACTAACAGTAGAAGAGACAATTGGCAGTCAAGGGGAATGACAGATACTTACTGTAAGCTTCCTTAGTGCAAAATAAAGTCTTTGTGTGGGTTGGCTCTTTTCAGAGTGTCTGAGGGATCAAGTGTTTTCTTTCCTGTAGGTAGGTGTATTTTTTCTGAGCTGCAGGTTGGCTGAAACAGCATGGTTGCTGCAGCATGAGGAAACTTGCTGATCCCTAGTCAGGCATGTTCCTGTGATAAAGCAGCAAAGATGGTGTTTGTTTTCAGGACTTTCTGGCATTTGTAACAGGCAGTGAGCTTACTTTTTCTGTGAAACAAAATGATGAATCCAGCAAAGTAGTTGATCCTGTTACTCACTGCTTGTAAATGAGTACAACCATAGTAAGCTGTAAAAGCAGAAAATATATCAGTGTGTATATGAGCAAGCAAAGAACTTCAGTTCCAGGTTTGGTCTGCTGTCACTAAGCACAGGGTTTGATTGTACCTATTGTAGATGAGATCACTCATTACGTACCTATTTGCGTAATGTAAATTGCTAAGCAAGGGGGGTACAGGTCGGTGATAGAGCAGCTGGCTGAAGCTTTATTGGTCACAGAGGCTGTACGTCTAGTACAGGATGAGTTCTGTGCAAAGAGCTTTTTAGAAAAACCTGAGAGTCTGCAGGATGCCACCTTGCCACACAGTTCTTGGGGCTTAACTGGGATCTGCACTGTGTTGTCACATAACAGAGCTCTAAGTCCCTTAGAAAATACGGCTATGTCGTTGGAGCCTGCGTTCTCTTCTTCCTCCCAGCTCACAAGTACTTACTTTGTAGGTGGAAGTAGTAGGTCATGTGCAATACCCAGTGTAGTTGTGAGACTAAAATCACTGCCTCTTTCCCTTATTCAAATTAGCGCTGTTCAGTAGCATGTGAAAACAGATGTGTTTCCCAGATTCGTATTGCAGACCTCTTTGATTTGCGCCTGTGTGTTGCTGTGTGTTTGGATAGTGCACTGAGCACACGATGCTAATACAAAGAGGATCTGTAGTCCCTCTGGATTTTCCAAGGCTGCTGCTTTTCTGTTATACCCTGGAAGTGCACTAAATGCTGCATGGCTGCATTTAATGGCAGGCTGGTGTCAAAGGGAGGTTTTGCTTGACTATTCAAACCCAGGATTCTGTCACCTTTCACTGACGCTTTTATTTCCATTTATTAGCAGTTCATTACAAAGAGACTAAATTACAGTAAATTGTTCACTTCCAGAGATCCAAACACCATTTTCAGAGGGAACTCGTTAACTTCCAAGTGCATTGATGAGACAATGAAACTGGCAGGGATGCATTATCTGCAAGTTACGCTAAAGCCAATTATAGATGAGGTAAGAACAGTTTAGACTGTTTATTTGGTAAAATGTCATTATAAAGGCCTTCAGGGAACAAATACTGCTTATTACTTCTCATTTTAAGAACACTTTGTAGGAATAATGCTTAATAGCTTGTTTCTGCTTTAAAATCCTCTGTGTTAGTTTAGCCACAGCTGAGTCGCCCAATTCAGAAACAGTTGGATTGCATTAAAGGGAGAGGAAAAATTCTATTAAACCACATTGCTCTGTTTTATAAAAACTAGCATATATTGTTTCTGAGAAATTAATAAATAGTATATACCATAGAAAGCTGTTGTGAAGCTATAAGTACTGCATTTCATCCAGTGGGTATAAAGGGATACAGTTACTCTTAGATAACTGTGCATGTGATGCATGTATTGTAACAATGGTTTATTATCTATCCAGTCCAGAATGGTGGGTGTGGGTATTTTAGTGCAGTAATTGGGCAATACTTTCAGACCACAGACTTCCTTTAAATGATTTGACAATTTCTTCAGCTGTTTTTGTCTTAATGTTTAATCAGAAAATGTCAAGTTTTAAAGAATATGGATATACTTTCAAAGATTACTATTTTGGAAAAATAGGACTTTTCTTGAACTGCCTTGCTGGAGAGAATCTAAAGAACAGTTCAGCATTTCAGTTGAAGGAAAGGGTAGAATGAATTAATGCTACTTTTTGGGGAAGACTGAAGATCACACATAATTTACCTTTGCTGTTAAAAGAAAAAAATACTGTTTATAAAGTTGGCTTTTTGTCTTTCACCTCTCAACTCAAAAGCTAACAGATTATGCTTTTTACAAATCTTTTTCTACTTGTAGATAAACTTGTATACCAATTGTTCACTTTATTTTTTTTCTAGATCTGCCAGGTCCATAAACCTTGTGAAATTGATCCTGTGAAATTAAAAGATGGTGAAAATCTGGAAAATAACAGGGTATGCATTAGATTTTGAAGACAGTCTCTGTTCATGCCATCAAGTTTAACTGAGGTCCTCAGAAGTTTGATCTTGCAAATAATTTTGTCATTCATTAGAATACACTGTAAGCTTTCTTGACACCACCCTTATAATTATTTTGCAACAGCTTTACATTATGCTATAAATGCAGTACCTGTAGAAAGTTAATGATTTCTCCTACTGCCCTGAGGACAAGGATAATTTAGCCTGTGGCTAACCTGGAGGAAAGGAGGCTCAGGGGGGAGACCTTCTCTCTCTCTACAACTAAAAGGAGGTTGTAGCAAGGTGGGGGTTGGCCTCTTCTCCCAAGTAACAAGTGACAGGACAAGAGGAAAAGACCTCAGGTTACATCAGGGGAGGCTTAGATTGCATATTGGGAAAAATTTATTCACCTTAAGGGTGGTCAGGCACTGGAACAGGCTACCCAAGCAAGTGGTGTAATTACCATCCCTAGAAATGTGCAAGAGGCGTGTGGATGTGGCACATGGGGACATGGTTTAGCGGTGGACTTGGCAGTGCTGGGTTAACAGTAGGACTTGATGATCTGAGAGGTCTTTCCCAGCTTTAATGATTCTATGATTCTGCTGATGATGTAGTAAACAGTGCTAGAAGAAGGAATGATATGCCATACGGCTGTATCATTTAATGTTTGGTTTGATAGGAATTATATTTTTACTCTTCTACTTGAATATGTGCATTTCCCAAACAGTATAATTGAGTGAGAGTTTGTTTTTCAAGTGTATAATGTTGAAAGTGGGAATCTTTTAATGATGCCACTATGAATAAAACCAGGAATAGTACCACTTTCCACAACAGGAAATTATACTAATTTTATCATAATCTTTGCATTTTTTCAGGAAAATCTGAGGCAATATGTTGATCGCATTTTTACTGTAATTACAAAATCTGGTGTAAGCTGCCCTACAGTGATGTGCGATATTTTCTTTTCACTGAGAGAATCAGCTGCCAAACGTTTTCAAGGTGAGTTTATAATATTTTTATTTTACATAACTGATAGTTTTAAACACAGGTGTAGTCTAGCAGTCTGCGTGATCCCTGTTGGATTTAGTAATTGAACAGCAGCTTATCCAAAATACTATTTGCAGTATGTTAATGCTGTTTTTTCATCTATTATTCATTCCACAAGGAACATGATTTTTAATGATGAGATTGGAGTTTTTTCTTAATATCTTTCAAAGGAAAACAGCATTTAAAAAGGTCATTATGATGGTATGTGTTAATGGGTTCAGTATTTGCAAAGCATACTCAATTTTCAAATGTTCAGGGCTCTGTAATGGCTCATTCTGCAGATTCCATGCAGTGGAATTATTTTCTGCTCGTATGTCAATCTGTAATAGAAGCCGGTCTATAAATTGGAGTTACTGCAAGCTCATTGCTCTAGGAGCCCATGTGCTGCAAAGGTTTTCTGGCTGTCAAGAGACAGTTCTTTCCAGTGCCTCTTAGTTGTTTTGACTCTGTGAGAGTTAGTGCTCAATGTAAAACCAGAATTAAGCAAAACAACCAAGCTCTGTATTTTCATGAAGGGAAGTAGATTACTGTTGCCTTTTCCTGGTCTTAAAATCAAGAGTTAAGCACGGTTAGAGGGGAGAAAGGGATTTTACCTTGGTATTTATTTTAAGGATCCTTAGGTGCACTCCGTCTAGGTCAAATGCACCTCCATGCACACCGCAGTGCACACGCCAAAAGATCTGGTATTACATTATAGGTCTTACTAATTAGCATATCTATCAAAAATTCCCCAATGGGAGGCTCGAATGAGCCCCCCCTCCCCAAGGAACCTTCCCCTGGATGGTTCTATCTTAGTTTACAACATGTGTTCTGGAGAGGACCTTGGGGTCTGAGGCATATTGCTCCCTAACTATGAAACCTCTAAAATGTTCAGTCTCTTAGCTTAACAAACAAGTCCAAGAATGTAGGCTAAAGCACTAAGGATACAGAAGTTATAAAAAGGCATAACAGAGGTTTAAAAGGAAAGGCAAAAAATTATCATGGCATCGTTACAGTAAGGAAGTGTTAAAGAGCGTAATATGAGTTCAGCTTTTAAACAGTCACTTCAGAGTGGGGAAGCTCAAGCAAAAAACTATTGACTGTGCTGTCGTGTTCTTTATTTTATGTTTAAACAAAGACGTAAAACATATTTTCTGTAACTACCAATTGGAATAGATACATTAGGAGTCTGTACAGCACTTGTACTCAGGCCTATAAGTAGGTAACTGAGAGTTGGCCTCTGTGCTGAACGTTTCATGAGCTATGTAAATTATTCATCATACTTTAGTGCATATATGGAATCACAGATGTCTGTGAAATTCCCTGTGTGGTAGAAGAGTGAATGGTGTTCTTGTAGCTTATGCTGTGGACCTGCTTATTTTTAAAGAGGCTCTCATTGACATTTCCTTGGGTTAGGCTAGCTGATCTCTGGCTCCAAATCCTCTATCATCAGTTAATCCTGTAACTCGCAAATATATACATTATCCAGCACATGCTCGAGTTAGCTCTCTCAAGGCTCTCTTATAATTACATGAGGCTTTTCAGGAAGGATTATTGAAATGCTGAGTAGAGTCTTTTTTTTTTTTTTAAAATAGGTGACCTAGATGTAAGGTACACAGCTGTCAGCAGCTTTATTTTCCTGAGGTTCTTTGCTCCTGCCATTCTTTCTCCAAACCTCTTTCAGCTTACACCACACCATCCAGTAAGTACTGTATCAGTTTTTTTCTAGCCATGTTTATGGTTCTGTCACCATAGTCTGTCTGTCGAGATTCTTTGTTCAACTCAATAGCCTTTAGGAAAAGTACCTTTGTTAGTTCAAAGATCTATTTTATCTGTCTTGGATATGAAGCCTATGTTGAATGACTTTGTATGTGAAGAACTTGGGAGATACTGGAAGAAGAGTGAAATTTAAGGACAAATAAGGTAGATGGCCTAAGCTGCTGTGGAAGGAAGGTCATTGCTTTGGTTTGCCGTATCACATTAATGCTGGATTGATTGTCAGCAGTGTTGGAAGTATTTTGGATGTTAAGCAACGTATGCCAGGCTTCTTGTAGTTGTTCTTATTGGGAGCAGGGAGGACGTGGACAGCCTTGTTTTTGTTTTGTGAGTGATTGCCTTTGGATCTCTGAAGGTCAGTAGGGTAGCTGTGGAGTATGATGGCTTAAGAGTCAAAAACCTTTTAAAATAAAAGCAATTCTTTTCCTGCAGTGTTTTATTTGGGGTATTTTCTGATTTTTTTTTTGTTTCTTTTCTGCAAGTGAAATATGAAAAAAGAAATATAGTTTACCTTCCTCTATTCATTATTTTAAATAGCTAGTCTATGTAATATTGTTCTCTTTCCTAGGATCCTCAGACTTCACGAACTTTGACACTTATCTCTAAAACCATTCAAACACTAGGCAGCTTATCAAAATCTAAATCTGTAAGTATGTTATTTTCATTTAATGGCTTAATTTAGGAAAGTGATTTTTTAAATCTTTTTTCATTAATTGTAATTAAGCCTTTAAAATACTTGAGTTGCACTAGGCTTATGCAAAACTGGTTATGTTTGCTTTGATTATAAGCCTCTCATGCTTGGAGGAAAACTAAATCTGTCTTAATCTGAACTAGATTTCAGTAAAGCGAAATGGTGTGACCAACATAGAAGACTTCTTCAGAGCTCATCATTCCTTCCTCTGGAAGAAAGACAATGATCAGGAGAACCTGTGAAGTTCTCCATTTATCTGTGATACATGATTAGCAGCTCTACAGAGCTTTATAGGTTGTTTCAGCATTTTAAAACTCAGCTGAGAAAAGTCACCCAGTAAGGGGAAGGGCTATGCTTTCCTTTTCATACCAGTTCTGTTGTCTGTCTGTCAGTGGTGAGATTAGATCTAGATGCCCATACTCTGGGTGTTTGATTGAAATAAGTGTACCTAAGGCATAGCTCTGCTGTACCTGGTGGTAATTTGGGGTGGTTGGGGTCTTGTTAGGATTCACACAGGCAGCTGTGGGTGACTGTGTACCTCAATTATGAATCCTTCAAGACAATAGAATTCCTTTTCTTACACTTCTTGTCTGGAGGAAAACTAAAAGCCAAAGCAGAATTTTGAAGCATTTGAAGAAGGCATTATTAACTGTAGTAACTGAACATAAGAAATGCATTCTGCTAGGTCTCTGAAATAAAAGTTTGGTACTACTGAATGTGTGCTGTATAACATGAAAGTAGCACTTTGCTTATTTTACTTCTGGCCAGAAAAAAGCCCTGTCTTATCTGCAGTGGCTTTCCTCCTGATCTACTGCTATTAACAATATTTTCTATATAAACTGTATGATGATACGCATGGTTTTGGCTTTTTATTTCAGGCCAATTTCAAGGAATCTTACATGGCTACATTTTATGACTATTTCAATGAACAGAAATATGCAGATGCAGTAAAAAATGTAAGTAATGCATGTGAAGGTTCTAAAAATCCTGCTGTGCTGTTGAAGTTGAATCCTAGAAAGCAATACATACTGTTGGCAAACCAGGAAGTGTGTTGAAAAGCAGACTCCTGATAACTAATATTCAAGAAACTTGTATCAAATTATATGCATGTGAATAGTGAAATCTCTTTGCATCTATTTCTAGTTAATAATTAGGTTGGATTAACAAGCTGCTGCTTAGAGCTTTTGAGATGTGTGTGCTTTGTAGAATGCTGCAGATCTGTGATGAAAATTGCTTAGTCCAAAAGTGAAAGATCCACATAACAAAGGAGAAGTGCAAGAAGTATTGGGCATCTGCAGTTCTACTGCTTAAGAGTTTTGTGCTATTTTTAGGTTACAACCCAGGAAACCTCCCAAATTCCTCAAGCTTCTGCCGTTACCTTCTGTTTAACTACTTTTACAAATATTCTCTTGTAGCTCTGTGCTGTGCAAATCTTGAAAGATTTTAATTTGGGTGGTGTGGTCCTGTCACTTTTACATCTGCTTTTTGTTCACCTTTTAGTTTCTAGATCTAATTTCATCTTCAGGAAGAAGAGATCACAAGAGCATAGAGCAACCTATATTGCTTAAGGAAGGGTAAGTATGCATGTGCAACAAAACCCTCTACTCGTGTGCTTACTACCATTCTAAGGCAGTCATCTCTTTTTCTGCCACCCCTATTCCATTCATGCATTCAGAGAAGAATGTGGGAAAATTCTTGTGTTGCGATTTCTGCTCTCTGTGGTTGCTATAGCTGATTTGAACATATTTTCATTTGATTTAAACATCTTAATATAAATGTGTTTTGAAATAAGTGGAGGAAAGAGAAGCCTGTAGAACTTAATTAGCTCAGCTAAGGCAAGATAAACTTAAATCAGTGTTGTATTAAAATCAATTTGGGGTCTTCTTCCTGAACTCCAGTGAATAAAAGCTGTAAAATTCACTCTGAAGACTCTGAAGACAGATACTGAATAAGTTAATGAGGGCAAAGCCTGCAAATGGAATTTGCTTTTGCTGCCCTATAAGATTCATATGCTAACTATTATCATGGCCATTTCGAGGAAAATTTGACGTGCACTTGGAACAGTTTATAGTTTTAGTACCTTTCCTTTTTTGGAAAGCATGTTCCATATGCTCTGTTAGTTTCAGATACCAATTGCTGACATTTTTTGTTACAAAACTGAGTTGTTAAGATCATCTAAGTGCACTGTAGAAACAGCTTTTTTGAGCTGGGAGGAAGAAAGTAAAAAAAGTCCAAATTTTTGTCAGAGCTCAGTAAGCTCAAATACTGTTTGAAAGTAAGCTTTCATGGTCGCTTTAAGTAATGCAAGAACTACATTTTCAGTGCAAACATGACTACCCCTTCTATTTAACCTTGACAGTTCACTTCTCTGATAAGCCTCTGTCCTTAGAAGCAATTTTGTCTGTTTTAATTCTGTATGTTTATAATTCTTTTCATTTTCAAAATAAATTTATAGTTTGTAACTTTTGCCCTCTAACTGTAAAACATTTTTTCTGCCTCTGTCTTTCTTTTGCTCCTGTCTGATTTTTTTCTGTCTTTTCTTGCTCGGCCTGTGGCTGCTGTTGTAAGGACTCTTAAACTAACAGTAAAGAAAGTTGATGGTAATAGTTCATGCAGGTAAGATGGTAGAGGCAGTTGCTGCTTTGCTGTAGCTACTGGCTGACAGCATGTCCTTCGCAGCAGTAGATTTGTCTGACTTAACTTCGGGGAGGAAGTACTCTGTTTAACCATCCTGAAATGCCTGTGTAAACCCAGCAGAGAACATTTAGTTACCCATTTCTTGATGTCGGTATCTCTTTTTTTTTTTTTTATTCCCCTTAAAACAAAAACCTGCTGTAAATAGAGAATAAAGGATTTTTATCTGGAGGCAGGGCACCAAGAAGCACTGTATGGATCCTGATGAACTTACTGGAAGTGATGAAGAGACCATAAATTTTCTAGGCACTTCTTAAGTAGCATTCATGTAAATTATTCGCAAGGTTAAGAAGTGGCTTTCAGCAGTCTATTTTTTTCTGACGTTTTGCATTATTGCTGTGTTTTGTCATGGGACTTTTTACAGCCTTTGATTTGATTCTTCACCAGATTGAATGGCTGTTTAGTGGTGTTTCTATTTGCCGTTGCAATATTTTTGCTTGCTTTTGTTTTTTTAATCTATCTTTGCCTCTATTAAGAGTATCAAACGGAAGGCTATAGCATATGTACCTTTGAATGAAAAGATTAGTCATTGGCACTTGGGTGCCATCACCGCTTACCAGCTGCTTACCAGCTGCCTGCCTGGTTCTTTCCAAAAGGAAGAGAATGAAAAGGAGAACTGGTTGTTTTTGCTGGTGAAAAGGGCTTGTTGATAGTTCCAAGCAAGGCTAAGGCAGATCCAGACTCAGGTCTACCATAAGCATGAGAAGAAACAGTGTCTCCAACCACCTTATACTGAAATGAGTTTAATCTTGGACTTTTTCTCCCTCTGTGCTTCTGTTTGCTCTGACTTCTCATACATTTTGCAGTTGCTAGAAACAAAGAAATTGACCTTACAACTTCTGTGACTTTGAATGCTTGTCACCTATCTCTGGAACATAAAGGCACATTTTTGTCTTGGCTACGTCAGCTATGAAGAATTTAATTAGAAATGTGCTCTTAGCTTGGCCATATGGAGTTTGCATTTTTCAAAGAGGGGAGGCTCTGTAGGAGTTTGCAGTTTTAAGTCACCTTTAAGTGTTGGCATGAGAAGGACTAGAAACTAACTTGAAGTGCACGTTGTCCTGCCCAAGGATATCAGTTCTTGCTTTGAAATTTGCCTTAACCTGGAATTGAGGGCTACTGCCAATGAGCCTGGTGATGATCTGAATCACATGGTTTTATTAAATATTTCTCTAGTATTCCAAGAATAAGGACCAAGACAGTAACTGTCCGACCATTTTAAGAATGAGAGATCTGTAACTATAACCAGTTTAAAAAAAATAATCTGTTACTGTAGACAGTCTTTGTCAGCTTTTACCCACACAACTTGGAATAAGCAGCAGGCACCAGCCCAGCTGGTTACAAAACAGTTAAAGTCTGAAGGAGCTTGGGTTTCAGTTTGAGCTTTAAACAGACCTGTGGTCTGGTCAGATATGTTGTACTTATTTGTAACTGAAGGTACCAGAAGCAAGAAACAGTATTAGCTGTTCTAATCATTTTAGCTCTGGTATTGAAAGATCTTCAAGTCATTTGCTGTTCTCTCTGTGTGCTCTTTGTGCTGTATAGTGCCTTCCTACCTGATAAAAACCACTCTGTAGTAAGTAGTTTTTATCCACTCCATTATACAGTTCTGTATTTGTCACAATAGTTAATGTAATGTGTAGAGTAGCTGTTATCAACTCTCTACTGCATATGCACACACATTTTTATCCAACAAAAGTGATGCTGAGCAGTATGAAGTCACCAAAGTCACATTGAAGCTTTTGGGCTGATTTAGTGGTTAGGAAAGTGGTGGATGCATCACAGTTTCTCAGTGAACTAATTTCACAGTAAACTCATTCAAGTTTGAAATTAAATAAAACTGACAACTCGCTAAATGAACACCCCTAATCTGCTAGAAAAGGGGTGGGGGTGCTCTACCTTCCAACCATGAGATCACTTTGTATGTTACTGAAATTGCATTTCCAACTGCAGTATCTATGTTGCAATTGCAAATGAGGCTGTGGAACATCCTGATTTTGTTTCTAGAGCTTGAGAGTGGTTAAAGCATGTAAGGGTACAGTAGGTGTGCTCCAGAGGCTTTACACCTGCCTTTTAATTTTTAAATATAGTCTAAATCTTTTGAGCTTTCTCACAGCTTTTAAAAAAAAGAAAATAAAGCTTGTAGAGTAAACAGGTTGAGCTTAGCAGAGCAGTACTAACCTTGTTCTGCCTTTTTCCTGCTGTACTAGGAAACCATGTAGCTGGATTTGTAACTGCAGAAAGGGCACAAACTGCAGCTCAGTTAACTAACTACAAGTCAAGTTATATGTCTTGCCCCTCATCTAGATCTGGAGAAAGGACAGACCTAACTAATAGATGCACTAAACCTATCCAAATGTGACTCTCTTCCTTGCCAAGAAAAGACCTCAGTAATTAGAAAACACTCTGTGTCCCCTCCTAAAGCTTTGCAAGTGTGATGACATGTATCTGTATGCATATATATATATATACACATATATAAATCCATATACATAAGCATGTATCTTTAAAATCTGGGGTATTGTAACAATTGGTACCCTGTTTACTAGGTTTATGATCAAGAGAGCACAAGGAAGAAAACGATTTGGTATGAAAAACTTCAAGAAGAGATGGTTTCGCCTGACAAACCATGAGTTTACCTATCAGAAAAGCAAAGGTAACAAAGGTTTGCCTGTCTTGTTTTGGTACATTAAAGCGAAGATTAAACATAAGGATTGTGTAGGAGTAGAAGACTGAGATCTAGATCTGTAACTGCAGAAGAAACAGTGCAGGCATGTATGTCTGTCAGCCTGTACGGTCTTGCTCTTTTTTTAGTGTCTGTATTGACAGTTAGAGAGGCTTCTTGGATAGCACAGTACCCTGTTAGTTAGCAAAGTAACAGTAGATAATAGTTGTCTAATATCAGTTATTAACATCATCTGCAGGTTTCACAGTTACCTAGATTGTCCTAGGAAACAAAACTTATGAACCTTTAGCTGGGATTTGGGTTTATATTGAACATTCTCAGATGCATCTCAGCATATGCTCACAAATTCTGTAGCATTGGTACAACTGGATGCAGTAGACAGGGATTTGCCTGCTGTCTTTGAGCTTTCAAAATGTGTTCACTTAATGTTGCCTAATAGCAAGGATTTTGCTTTTTGCAAGTTGTTCCTGTCTGTTCAATAGTACACAACAAATACCACTTCCTTCCATCATGTAAGTACATAGGGAGTAAGAAAGATAAGGAAGTATGTTCGAATCATGCCAGTCATTATTTCACACTCAACTTCGAGGTCTTGCATCATCACTAGTTCAGTTCAGCTGACAGAAATGATTTATTTCATTGTCACCTTCGCAGTAAATATACTGTGTCCTGCTGCAGTAATCAGTTTCTAAGAGGTGGCGCAGCTGAAAACAGAAATGTACTTAAGATAATACTTAAGGACCATGCTTGCAAACCCCCGCTGAGTGAAGGATTTTCCCTCTTTTCTTATGCAGTCAAAATGATCTTCAAAGAAACTGTATCAGCCCTTAGAAACTAAGGGCAAAAGGTGAAGATGAGTTGTGAGTAAGTGGCTCATTATCTGTGTGTCTGTGTGTTCTGCAGGTGATCACCCTCTGTGTAGCATTCCAATTGAAAACATTCTGGCAGTGGAAAGACTAGAGGAGGAATCCTTTAAAATGAAAAATGTAAGTAGGTCATCTTCATTAATGTATTTGTTAGGCTGCTCCAGATCCACCAGCCTAATTGCCTTTTTCCCTTTTGTAACCTGGATTGGATTTCTATTGAAAGATGTACAACCACAGCTGCTTGTTCTGTATATAGTAGCAGGAGTTTCCAAAAGTACAGCCCATTCAGATTCTTAACAGCCCAGTCAGCAGTCTTTGGATTTCGTGATCTGCAGCACACTCAGTACTGAGCGCTGCTGATCAGCTGTCAGCTCTGTAAGGTCACACACAGGTAAGATGATCAAGTCCCTGCCCTTTCTGTCAGGCCTCTCTGGTGGGAAGGAACTCGCTGCTTATGATTGTGAAGGATCACAACTTCTTTTTTAGCTATTATGTTTCTTTATTGGTTAATGAAAGTACATATATATATATATATATATGTGTTTGTGTATGTCTATTTAATTTGGGTTAGGTTATGTACCAAAGTAACATCTGTGCTGTGCTGGTATGGTTTACCATTTTGATTGCCACATTAGGGAATAAAATACAGCTGTATTTTTCATGCATGGAACACTACTGCCAACTTCTGTATTGTGTAAGGACAGACTTGATCAGTTTGGGGTGATGTTGGGAACCTTTTTCATACACCTCTGCCTGTAAAGCTGAGTCCAGTCCTTAAAAGATTGTATTTAAAATTAAACAAAAAAAGAGCTCAGTTTTTTTCCCAGTTCTTAACATGCATCTACTACAGACTTATTTATACATGTAAATAGTTGTGACTTTTATCTTTTTCTGCCTTTAAGTCTTTCCTGCCATCTACACTGCTTCTGAGCACCATGCAGGGCAATGCTCAAACCTGCCCTAGATATTAGGTTCCTCAAACAGCTCTTTGTTAAAAGTGAAATACAATTCTAGTCTCCTCAGTATTTCCCAGTTTCAGGTATTATTTTGGTAGCATATCTCTCTCTGTGCTAAAACATGGAGTAAGTTTCAGTTCCATCTGCTTCTAGAACACATCTCAATTGTACTGTAGTTTGCTTTGGTGTTTATAACTCTACTACATAGGTAAAAACCAACCAAGCTGCAAAATACTTTAAGCTATCAGAAGGCAGCTGTAACATGTGATGAACTGTTGCCATCTGCACTCTGCAAACTAACTTGATTGAACTGAAAGCTGCCACACAGTTGAGATAAAACTCACTGTCTGTGGAAAGGAGCTGAGCTATAATTCTATAACTTATGCTGAGTCTACTGAGCTAGACTGAGTGTCCAAAATATGTCTGTATTGTGAAGATTCATTATAGGAAAACTACAGCTTTATTGTTAACATCAAAACCAGTGTGCTATTTTGGTTGCTTAAATTCAGTATTACTTGGAATATCAAGGTGACTACATCCATTCCAGAAAGTAAGATTCAGTCTTTCCATAAACAGTAGAAAATACTGTTACCACCTTCTTGTGCTAATATATTCCTATTTTTCTTGCCATATATAAATAGATTACTGCAGCAAGATCAGAATTCTCAGAACGCCACAGCAGATGTATTTGCAATGGATATTCCCTCATGGGTGCTAAGTGTGATAAAAATTTACATTTTGTATAAATACTCTCTGTGTATCTGTGCTCTGAATTGCACCAAGCGTGTCTTTCTCACTCATGATAAATCTGCCTGTCTGGCAGTAAGGCCAGTAGCCTTCATCGTTCTTAAGCACAGTTTGGGGAATGTGAGGGTGGCTTTCAGTACTGTTTGGGTCTTGTGTGTTGTTTGAGAGGCAACTGGTTTTGGTAGTGTAAAGGCCTTGCAGCCACTTGAAATTCTTGGCTTGTCTGTGGGCTCCTCAGTAACCATTGCCATGTGTTGGATAACTTTGGATGGTATCCCCTTACACAAAGCCATACTCCTTGAATCTGTTCCTTTGTTGCAATGCAGGAGGCTCCATTTACCCCAGCAGGACATTAAAATTATTTTCCCTACAGTTCTGTGTTAGAGGGTTGAACTACATGCTCCTGTCTTCCTTTTTCTTCCTTCCTTCCCTGTTTCCCAGACTGAAATTGACAGTTATGCCCTGAAGAGTTTTATTAAAAGGACTCTTTGGTGTGTAGTTGGCACTGTTGGACTGATCACACCAAGCAGCTCCTACACTGCCATTGTGTATTGTGCCTTTCTAATTATTGTCTGATACCAATAGGGATATTAGATCCAGGGAAATGGTTGTTTGAGTTTTCCCTTTGCTATTTGGAATAATGTACATCTGAAAGTGTCACAAAGGAAGAAAGGATTGTGCTTGGTACCAGTCTGCAACATTCTCACAACCAGCTAGGTGCAGAATTCAAGCCAGTATTTCAGGTCTGTGTAACAAGCAAAGGCAAATTTTAATTTTGTTAGGTCTGGTTTGTTGTTATTGATTGGTTTGTTTGTACGTTTTTTGTTAGTCTTCTTTGTGTGTGTGTGTGTGTTTGCACCTCTCTGGTTTTCTTTTTAAAACAGCATAGTGAAACCAGCTGTTTGGAAAATTGTATTCCATATGATATGGGCAATGTAAGGTCTAATGATTTGAATAATCAAATGAAGAGGTAGAGGGGAGAAAGATAATTTAGGCATACCTGAAAGAGAAGAAAATGCACTAAAGTTAAGTACTTGCAGAAGCTAGAGGAAATTAAGGAAATCTGCCTTTCCAAAATTTGCAGGGATCACTAACTTGAGCCTAGTAATCTTCAGTGCATGATCAGTGTAATCAAGCAATAAGGCTGTGCATCAAAACTTTCCTTCTTCAAGAGGAGGAAAATAAATACCCTTTTAGGTAGGTTGCAAGCTGTTTTGAACAGGCAGGAGAGCTTTAGTTTAGATTTTCAGTGGCCAAGCCATGATGCAGAATGAATGTGTAATTATTTAAACTGCCTGATGTCAATCAAAGAGAAACAGTATTTCTGTGATTTTCTAATAGCCGCTGTTGTTGAGTGCAGAAGCATGGAAGTTACTAGTAGGCAAGGGTCATGCTGAAACAGGTGTTAAAAGGACTAGAGAAATGGCGGTATTAAAGCAAAGCCGTCACTAAGGCTGGATCCAAACTCTCGTTTTTTTCATTTCTGCCTCCTGCTGATGAGTCTTCTTTTTCAGGCCAGCACTGGGTTCCGTCTGTCAGCCTTCCAAAACTTGGAGTTGCAGCATTACTAAAATTGCTTCCCCGAGGCTGACAACTAATCTTGTTGAGACCCAAGCAGCAAGTGGATATTAGCTATTTGTAAATCATCTCCTACAGGAATGGTATCTTACTGCTTGTACCAGGTGAAAGGTCTTGTTCTTTTAAGGGCACACTTGCTGCCTGGTTTTGTGTTGAAATGTATTTATCGGTCCATTCTTTTAGTATGCTGTGTTTTCCCTGCAATAATTCTTCCATCCAAGTCTAGTCTTAGGTTCACTGACTCATTCTGGTGCTTTATTCTGTGGTTTATTTGCAGATGTTCCAGGTGATCCAGCCTGAAAGGAGAGTCCTGTATATCCAAGCAAATAATTGTGTGGAGGCCAAGGACTGGATTGATATCCTCACCAAAGTCAGCCAGTGCAACAAGAAGCGCCTCACAGTCTACCATCCCTCGGCTTATCTTAATGGCCACTGGCTGTGCTGTAAAGCTACTGCAGATAACACCCCTGGCTGCACACCCTGCACAGGGTAAGGCTTTCAGCACGCCATCGGTGTAGGTACTGCCGTGGGTGTGTGTGTCTCTGCAGCGTGACTTGCAGGTGCACTGTTCACCAAGATTTGCCAGGTGAACCGGTGTTCAAAGGCCATCTATTCTGCATGTCTTGATCAAAATGTTGACTTTTTAGAGTTAAAGATGGTGATAAGAGTTGACTGTGGGATAAAATACTTTGGCTTTGATCATCTGTCATTAATAAAAATGTCAGAAATCCCTTCAATATACTGTTTGCAAATTCCTGAAGCACTCATCTGCTGATAGATTTAATTCTAAACTGATCTTTTCAGGGGACTACTCATGCTCTCTCTTAAACGAAGATGTATTGTCTGGTTTGTAGGAAGCAATTTTCCTCTAAACTGAGAGAAGTGAAGAGACTGTAGTGGTAGTTAGAATATAAGACCTGTGTGGTTGGAAGTTCAGTGCTTTGGCTCCTCCATCTGGTTGTAGCAGACTAATTCACCAAAATGTCTGGGTACTGATACAGTCTTCTCTTTCAAGTCAGTGAAAGTATGCTGGATAAATAGAGGCATAAAGAAGTTTGAATTTGTCTTCTTCCTTTGGGAGAAAATGGACGGTTTTGAGCTCTGTTACACACAATCTGTTGGCTTTTATGAGAACTCACTTTTACTTTGTTTTCCTTGTTAAGTGCTTTATGTGCCATGATACACTTTATGTACACATAATACACAAAAGTTAAGTGTGTAACTTTTACCTCTCTTCCTGATGCCTTACAGAGGCCTGCCAGCAAATATACAACTGGATATAGATGGAGATAGAGAAACTGAGCGCATCTACTCTCTTTTCAACTTGTATATGCCAAAATTGGAGAAAATGCAAGGTGAGGATTTAAGATCATTGCATCTCTAATTCACTTAGCAAGGCAAAAATACCTGTGAGAAGTTGGGTGTTCTGGCTCGACCAGCCTTGCAAATCACATCCTAGAACACAGTGGCCTTTATTTCACTTGTTTCCCCTTCTGCTGTCTTGAGGCAGTTGTGTGTATTATTTTTGGTGCAGTCTCATGGTCTGTAAAAAGTTCTTTGTGTAATAACAGTTGTTTGAAATATGGTCTTAACCACATCATCCTAAAATAGCATAGGCACAGAGCGTTGCTTGGATGCTCTGAACTGACAAATCAGAGCCAGCACTGAACCAGAGTTTTACTGATCCTGACAAGAAGCACCAGCAAAGCTGGGGTTTCAGTGGAATATGGTTTTGTGTTACCAGAAGTCATGTGCACATTGCCTGATTCAGATCCTAAGAACAGGCTGGATACAAATGGTTTCTTCGGGAAGGCTCTTTCTGAATTACCCATCGAGGATGACCTGTGGATGCCTGTGAAATGTTGAAAAGTGGAGTTCTGGCTGGGAAACCTTCAGGAGCTGAGGGAAGCAGAGGTGTGATGGAAAGGATAAGAGAAAGAAGAGACAGCAGAGGAAGTTGGCACTAGTAGGCTTGCCAAGAGAAGTATCCGGTGTACACAGTGCCAGACTTGAAATCCCAGTTTAGCACAGGGAGTGGCGGGAAAGCCTTCACTGTGGCACTGATCTTTAAATAGGACTTTATTTTATAATATGAGATAAGCCAGTGGTGTCAAACACACAGACTGGAAAGCACTTTAATCTGTTCCTGGCTGCTGTGCAATTGCAAACTCAAGATCCTCACCACTTCCGAGCTGTCTGAACTGGTGCCCAGCTTTCCCCTGTTCCGAATCCTCGCTGCCAGAGCCAGCATCTAGTTTCGGTGTTGGGGAAAAGGACGCAGGTCTGGCACAGACAGTGCAGCAAGGGGAAGGGAATTTGAAAGCTGAGACTGAGGCAGCAGTAAAGCTAGAAGGAGAGACAAAGTAAAATACTCTTTCCCTTTCTTTCCCCTTCTAATACGCTTCACTACAGTGCAGGAGTAGATCAAATGGGAAATGTGTTGTGGATGTTCATGTGTAGTCAGTGTCCAGATCTCTTAGTCAGGAAGGCTCCCTGGTAAGATCAGAAGGTATAGAAGTATAACTTGCCCCTTTGGATATGTCATAAAGCAGGCAGCCAGGCAGTAGTCATGGCATATTCTACTTATGCTTATTGTATGAATCTTTTAGGGGTGATGTGGTAAAACATGAGTACTTCAGCCTGTAATGTTTTTGAATTCAGCCTGTATTTGCTGCCTGGGGTTGGAACCTGTCCCAACAAGTGAATACTTGACTTTGTGCAGGCCAACCCTGCAGCACAGTGGCAGAGACAGGCCTGTGTCAGAGTTTCCAAAATGTGTGCATGGGGTGCAGATAGTGGCATTTGAGATTAAAGCATTGCCTGTGCAGCAAAGGACAGCTTCCCACCAAGCCAGGAGCAGCTGCCAGGCTTGCTGGCCTTTCCATACGAGACGAGGAGGAGGGAATGGGCATGGGACAGCCTCTGTGCCTCCCAACAGCCCAGCAGAAGGACAGGGAGCTTCTGCTGTTGATGTCAGTCACAGTTCTGAGGTGGTCATACAGAAGCAAACCAAGAAACTGTATGAACCCCAGAGTGAATATTTTTAGTCTGCTTGTCTTGCTTTTTCCCCCTGCCTGATATCTATTCCTGTACTTTATTTTTTTTCTCCAGAGGCCTGTGGGAGCAAATCTGTGTATGATGGACCTGAAGAGGAAGAGTATTCTACATTCATCATTGATGATCCTAAGGAGACATATAAAACACTAAGGCTGATTATTGAAGGTGTTGGAACTTTAGAGCAGGAGCATGCTCAGTATAAGAGGGATAAATTTAAGAAGACAAAGTATGGAAGCCAGTAAGTACAATAGGTTCTACAGACAGGGAACAGTCCTGGAAAATGGTATTTCCCTTGCTTATACTCTGGCTTTCACCATATTTTGTCCAAAAAAGATTCTGCAAATAAATACAGAGTAGCACTGTGACTTAGGATTGATATCACAATATTTAAAAGGACTGTAAGGAATTTTTTAATGCTTGTTTTTAATACGGTTTCATTCATAAAATCTAAATGTGGGTTTGTTACATTGTTGGTTTTAAATTTTGAACCCATGTGGGTGAGCTGAGCAGTTAATAGCAGAAGATACATGTGTTTACCAGCTTATCTTGGAGTGTTGGTTTAAAAATTGAAAGAGCGGCTGACACAGCCATATGACTGTATTTTGTGTACACATAAATAAAGCATTCTGCATATGGCTGACAAAAAAGAGGATCAATTCAGTCAGTTCTTCTAGCTCAAGTAAAATGCAGTATTATCATTACAATCACAACTTTGAAGGTCAAATTTAGGGAAAAAGTTCTTGTGTGTTCCAGTTTCTGTTCTGACATTTTTATGTCCTGACAGAAAGCTCTATGTATAATCCTGTTTTTTTCTTTTCTTCTAGAGAACATCCCATTGGTGACAAGAGCTTCCAGACATACATCAGGCAACAGTCAGAGATCTCAGCACATTCCATATGAAGTGCGAAGGAAGTCACAGGACAGTGCTGAAGGGTTGATCAGTGATGCTAAATAGCAAAACAAAAGGGAAGCCACACATGTAGCAAAATGTATGGATAAGTGTCAAGCTTACAAACTTTGAGACTTGGTAAACATACTCTCTTTTCAAGAAACTGTTGTAATAGTTGCTATGCACTTTATTCATCTGGTTATTGACAGATGATAAAACCCTGCCTTCTAGGCAGTTGTCATGTGTATTTTTAAATTTGCTTTGGTTTCTTGGAATCTAGTGATCAGTTCAATGATCAAGGTGTGTGGACTTCATCTTGACAACTCCCATGCAATTCCTTATGTTTTGGAAACCAAGCATGCTGCTAATATGCAGCATTTTCTAGAATGGTTGTTTGTTACTGTTTTTTGTTTCTGAGTAATGTATATTATGCCACACCTCTTGCGTGCTCTCTTAGGAAAAGCTTAGTAAGACTTTACTTTTAATGCCTGCATTTAGACAAGAAGCAGAGAAAAATCCCTCTGGTATAATCATCTACGTTGTAGCTTGTATTCTGAGCAGGCCAAGGAGCAGGCCTTTTGTTTTTACGGCAGCGTAATTTTTGCTAACTGTGCACAGTTTTTAATAGAAATTCAAATCTGAATGGTACTCTTGATATTTTTGAGATACGAAGTCATTTCTCCAGGCACATTCAGCAGACTTTGGATTTGAAGATGCAATCTCAGCAGTATAATAAAACTGACTCTCTTAAATATGAGTAAGAGAGAAATGAACTCATGTCAAAGCTACTTGTCTCTCTTGCACAGTCCAGTGAATGGTAATCTTTGAAAGTCTGCCAACTGAAAGGCAAGGTAAGCTGATTTTGATGACCATTTATCACCACAGTGAGAAGGACAAATAGACTATGAATCTGGCAGCTGAGACATGCTGATTCCCAGGCACAAAAGCCGTCAAGATGGGTTTTCTCTGAAAGGATGTTTATGCACTGGAGTCCATGCTATCCTAGTACCACTTGCTTTTCTGGAAAATAGATTTCTACTTTTCCAAAAATGTTTTTAATTACTTTTTAAAAGAGACTTGTTAAACAGTATTTAGTACATTAACATGCATAATGATAACTTGTTAATTTTATGAGTGTAGTAAAAATGGAATGAGCTGTGTATCTCACTAATACCAACAAAAGGAGAGGAATAAAGGTCTTCTAAGTATTAAATGCATATTTATGTATGCTGTTTAGTTGTACACCATAATTTTTCTCTGTGTAAGGGTCTGATATACAAACATCTAGCTTTGATGGCTTGGAAGCCTGCGTGATGGACTTTAGGCCTCTGTGGGGTAGAAGCTAGTACAGGTTTTAAGCTGAGTTGGATCAGAAAGCATTGATCAGTTTAATGTGAAGATGTCTGTGTCTTTGCTTCAAGTGTTAAAGAATAATTCTTAACTGTGTCCTCATTGCATCTGACATGAATTAAGGTGGCTAAAGTACTTTGAATGCCTCTGTTTGTTAGTGATGTTCTTAGGAATTAAGTTTTGGTTTTGTTCGAATATATAGTAGACCACCTTTTAGTAGATGATAAATGATCTTTTATTCATCTTCATCCAGCAGACTGGGGAAAGGGAAGTAATGAAGCGTTACAAAGATGCATTTTGGACTCCAAGCTTTTAGCTGCCATGAACTGCAATTTTTAACATGTATTTGTAACTTAATATTGTTTATAAAATACTAATGACCTGTAATGTGTGTTCTACTTGCCAATTAAAAGAAATGGTTTATTTCTGAAAACTGTGTCCACGTTTGAAGTCTTTTTAAATTCACAGTGGCTGCCAGCATGCCTCTTGGCACAGCATCTGCTGTTCAGAGTGGGACCATGGATGGAGATCCTTGTGAGTGAACTACCAAGTCCCGTCCTTGCTCCTCCTCCCATCCCCACCGACCCCTTTTCCTTTCAGCATTGCACCCATGGGACTCTGCAGTGAACCAGACTGGGCATCTGAGCCAGCCATAAGCTACCTGAGCAAAGAAAGGTTGCTCAGCTAGGTCAGCGTCTTGAACTGGTTCCTTGTGTTACTGCACAGTAACTGAGCTGAGATGGTGTTGAAAGGACAGGAGGAACAAGCTGAGCCCACAGCACCCTGCATGTCTACTGATTGGCTCATAGACCTATGGAACCACCACCCTTCTGATTAGGGTGACAAAACCTTGGACATGCTGAGGTCTGTGCAAGTCAGAGCTTACCAGTCCTGTCTGGATAATCCTGTGCACAGAGCTCTGGCTCTGAGATGTTTTGTGACAAGCTGCACGCGCTGATTCTTTGGGGGAGTGTTTCCAGGGAGGCTGGACAACAGCCCCTCCAGGATGGCAAGCTGTTGACCAGCATTCAAGGTGTGTTCATTCAGCTTGTGTTGACGGTAACTCCTGCTGCTGCAGTGGGTGTCTCTCACCACAACCCAGGCGTGTGTTTCTGAGTTTCTGGGGATGAGCTGCTGCAGGCGCCTCGAGCTGAGTGACAGTAGTGGTTTAACAGATAAACCACATCCAGGGACAAAAACCAGAGTGATGGTGGGAGACACATCACTGGTGTCCTTGAGAAGGTGAACTTGACCACAGTTGTGTAAATGTGGGTTTTTGCTGAGGAACTGTAAGCCTTGTTTTGAAAAAAAAAAATTACATAAAATGAGGTAGGAAACTGACACAAGATTTGTAAGAAATGAGCAGAGTTAAATGCAAAATTACTGTAACACCATTTCCAGCTCTGTCTCTTTTTCACTCAGTCTCATCTGGTGTATATGATAATTTTCTTCTCCTGGTAACATGTCTTAGCTTAAATCAATAGGAAATCTTTGAAAGCTGCTTTTTCCAGCATAACTTTGCATGTTTGGTGAGGGGGTTGTGTTAAAACTGGGCTTCCAGTACTTGCTTAGCCTCTATCTCCTGTCTCTCTGTAGCATATGTTTCTGATGCTATCTTCAGAAACACTCAGAAATCCTGCCCACAAGAGAAATAGCTTGATTGGGAAACTTGGGACAGCATCCCTTGTGTCTGTAATGAAGAAAATAGCAAAAAAAAAAGCATCATACACATAAGTAAGCACATCAGGTCAGTTTTCTTTCCTTCTCTGCTCTGTCCCAGGGTGAAAAGCCAGCAGAATTATTTTTGACAGAAAAAATAATTAGAAGCTGGGCTGTTCTCTTCTGGGACTCCTACTGCCAAAGACGTTCCCTGTGCCTTTTTTCTCCTTTGCTGAAGCAATGTGCTAGGGCAGGACTGATGTGGTGACAGGACCCAGATACCTGAGGCAGCTGGCTGTGAGACACAGCTGTCTGAGGCACCTGAACTTTGATGTTCCTCTTTCCACAATACTCTATGCAGTTTCAACTTTTTTAAAGGTCTGTGTGAGAAGTTCACCTGGATAGCAGGAGAATGTGTGAACCCTGACAGCCCCCATTATTAGGTCAAGGAAGTGGGTGCTGCAGGAGGAATATGGTGTAAGGACTGACAGTGGGTGCTTGGAGATAAAGAATAGCATCTTCCCACGAGCCACCTTCTGTGTGTGCATTACAGGGGCTAGGAAGACTGAAGACAGCATTTCCTTCTGGCTATTGGGCTACTGTCATTAAACAGTAGATAAATTGTTCCAAAGCTCAAGTGGGTACTAAGGAACAGAGGAAGTTTCAAGATAGAAGCACTGTATTCCTATATGGATAAGATTCTGGATTTGATCTCTGTAAGAAAAGATTGGAAAGAGTCATCATGAATCAATTGTTCTGCATTCCTAAAATAAAACCGCATCCTAGGAGATTAATCTTGAGGATAGAAACCAGCCCTCCTAACTTGTGAATAAATTACACACACCTTTCCATTTCAATCCTTACTTTTCTTGTGCTACTCCATTTGAGCCACTCTGATTTACCTGAAAGTTTAAAATCATCAGGTTTACTGGTTTTGTGCAAAGCTGTTACTTTTAACCACAAAGTTGCCTGGTGTTAGGTTTGCCTGCAAAAATAATGTGGAAGTCTTGATTAAACAAAAGGCTCACTAGCAACCTGGGCTAGATGTAAGGAGTGTTGAAGTGGTAAAAATGGAAGTTGGCTTTTCACTAGTTTGAAAACATTGCTATGCTGAATCTTAACCAAAAGCATGCTCTAGATGGCATAGGTCTAGTCAGCGTTGAGAGCAAATTCTCTCTGTAAGTGTGGGGTCTGTGTGGTGTCTGACTTACTTTACTAAATTAATTCATCACCTTTAACCTCTGTCACGGTTGCACTGTTCTGTCCTAAAGCTGTCAAAAGGAAGTACATTTCTTATTGTTTACTTGAGGCCATAACAAAAGTACTGCCTAGACATGGACTCTTACATGCAATTGAGTAAGTTTTGATAGAGTTGACAGCAGTGCACAGGATTGCCATCATGTACTAAAGGTATGAATTTGTAAATTTAATTGAATAAGAAAGATACTTTGGATAAATGTAGCCATGTATTTCTCTGGGGGTGGAAACTAAAACTGTAGTCATCATGTTTGTGTAGAGAAATCTGATGATGGGAATACAAGAAGTGAATTTTATGAATTAAAGGGGAAGAAAGACATACTTGATGAAAACACAAACAGTACACACACACAAAAAAGGGAGGGCTACCCTGAAATGCCTTGTGTTTTGCTTTCTTTGGCAAGTTTTCCTGCATTTCAGCTCAGCTATAATTCCTACTTCTCATTCTCTACAGAAGCTATCTTTTTGGCAGCCATGACAACCTATGACTAGAGAGGCTCACAGCTGAGAAACACAGCTTTAAAAATAGACAGACTCATCTGTGGTGTCTGGAGATGCAAATGCTTTGCCTCCCGCTGTGCCACAGCGTTGTGAGAACAACTCCGTGGTATGTCTCTTCTTGTGGTAAGGCCCCCTTGAAGAGATTCTGCTGCCCGCCCTGGCTGTGGTTCTGCATCCCATTAATAGCACTGATGAAACTGAATCAGTGAAATAATCGGGAGTTGTTAGGAGGAGATTTTGGAAAAACCTGGACTGTCTACATAACCAGGTTTACAGCAGTCTCATAAACACTTGCATCAGCACAGCTGATGAGGATAAGCCACCCAGAGAGCTTTGCCACCAGAACGAATGTGTGATAGTTGCTCTGGCACCCTCCCCACCAGCCCTTTGCTGCCCTGAGTTTGCCTGGTGAAGACTCTGAGAGGCTCAAAGGCAGGGCTGGTTTTCCGACTAGAGATCTGGACCTGAATCTCCTTTGTCTGAATACTGTCATTCTTTTTCATTTAGGAGAAGTCACCTTGGTATAATTTCTGTCCAAGATGCAGGAAGAGGGAACAGTAAGCAAAAAGCCCTCATAGGGAGTAGTTTGTAGAGTCCTCTGAGAGGACTTGGCATTGAGTCTCACCAAAGAGTAGCTGGTGCCTAAGCTATTTTGGTGTCAGAGATGGCTGATGCTTTTGCTTTATTTAGAAGTTGTGACTACAGGAGAGGGGCTGAAGAAACTGGCAGGCCTGGGCAGACAGTATCAGTTTCATTAAGAGAGAGAGGAGAAAGGTATGAAAATCCTCATGAGGGGGCAGGACCCGTCTTCCTGGGATGGAAGAGGCCAAGTGCTCTGGTGTTTAAGGGCCTGCTCAGCTCTTATGGTAGGACCTGGCACAGTCAATGTAAAGCAAGAGCCAGGAGGCCATGGGCAGCCTCAAGCAGAAAAATCAGAACTGGTTTTGCCCACTGGGCTCCCAAAGCTGAAGGATGCTTTCTTAATCAAGCTGTCCAGTAATTCATTTTCTCTGCGTCTTTCTCCTGCCTAAGCAATTCCTGCTGTAAGGGAGAGCTGTTGTTCTCTGTTGTGTTCCTTCAGAGCTGAAAACGCTATGAGCCACCGTGCAGCCACGTGTGCGTGGACCACCTGCAGCTGCCTGGGGCCAACAAGGAGAGTGGGGCACTTCCCTGGCTTCCTGCACATGGTTGCTGCAGGACAGGGCTGCTGGGAATCTCTCCAGACTCTGCAGGCAAGGTTGGCACAACTTCTTTTGTCTTCCTTCCTTGGCCCTGCCCCTCCAAAACTGTCCCAATTTCTTTTCTTCATCTGGTGCCTGGGCAGAATAGATGGAGACAGACCCTCCTTACCAGCACCTTCCTCTTGTTCCAAGTGCAGGCCCAGCCTGTTGCCCCTTCTGGTGTGTCAGACCATGTGTTCACCATTGCCCTAGTCCTGGTTGTCATCACTAATCACCAAAAAAATCAGTGTAAAAGGGACCTCTAGGACATCCCTCATCCCACCTCCCACTCAGATCAGGTCTTTTGACTGCTCCTGATAGTCCCTTTGTCTTCGAGACAGCACAACTGTGTTCACTCAGTCAAGGAGGTCACTTGGGCAGTGATATAATGCTGCAGTGGAGGAAGAACAAAGGTGGTGAGCTCTCTAGGAAGTTTTATTCTTCTCTTAAAATAATCTCAGTGCTGCTTGGAGGTAATGGGGTGCAAAGAAAATTATTTCCATGCCACAGGAAACTATGCCAGAATCCTTGCCTGTAAAATTTCACTCATCTGAGTATTTGTGGCAGGGGCTGAGTGTTCAAAACCAGACAGTAGGAGCTTTGAAATGGCATAAACCAGACGTAAATTTCATTTTGCAGGGGATGGGGAATGATGTTCTGCTGAATATGTTGATACACAGCTCTGACAGCACTGTTAGAGTGTTACTTAACCAGGCAATCTCGGATCTCTTGTTGACATCCATGAGAAACAAGATTTGTATTTTAATAAATTCAATAAGACATCACAAGACAAAATAGGATCTGCCTCTCTAATTGCAGACATCCAGCATGTAGATGCTAACATTTCAATTAGTTGCTCATCCTCCAATAAACAGGGAAAGAGAGAGACCTCTCTAAAGTGTGATTCACAACACACTTTAGAATGTCTACTTTAGGATGAAATTAATCAAACCCCCAAAATTTTCAGTTCTGTTCTGTAGACTGCAAAGAACCTGGCCTGATCTCTTACAGTATAGACATCTGAACCTGGTGAGATGAAGCACACCTGGTGACAGGAGGGATTCCCAGCTGCTGTGTGATGTGCACTGTCACTCTTTACTCACCCCCATTGTGCAGCCGGTGATTTTCTTGCAAGCCCTGGATGTCCTCAGAGGGTTTTCCCTACTGCCTTTGGTGTCACAGGGACGGCTGAGGCCACTAGATGGGGGTGCAGGATCTCCTGCAGGATCCGTCCCACAACCGCAGGGCCCTGCTCCGGGTGTGCTGTTCAGCAGTCATCCCGAACCGGAGAAACTCAGGAGCACTTTCCTGGGACACCAGCACTGGCTCCGTATGTTGCTGGCTCAGCTGGTGCCACACACTGACCCAGAGGGATGTGAGCCCACCATGGGTTCCCGCTGACTCGCCAGAACATGCTCGAGGGCTTAAACTGGGTTGTTTTTCCTTTGCCTCCCATGGTGGGACAGGACCACGCCTGGTCAGGTACCAAGCTGCTCCGACAGCCCTGATGCACCAGGAAGCTGCCAGAACAGAGTGCGCCCTCCCAAACATCCTTGGACTGGCAGAGTCTGAGCAGGTTGGTTCAAGCCTTGCAGGGCGAGTCCACACTGCTTTCAGTTGCGTGCTGGATGCCAGATAAAACAATATTCCTGCTTGGCAGAGGGCAGCCAGATGAGAAAGGTTAATCCCTCCTGTTTCAGCACTGTCAAACGGATCAAAACAAGGAGAGTGTCAATTCTCATGTCGTACTACTTAGTTCTAGAGCACCAAAGCAGCAATGAATTTCTTGGTTATTGGTTTCGGTTTGCTTTGCACTTCTTGTATTGCATGTGTGGGATATTGACCTAATTTTTAAGAATGGCTGGCCCCCTGATTTGCTATTCTGTCCTCTTTTCCAAAGTGCGAAGGGAAATGCACTTGACCGGGTCAGCTGCACATCCTTATTGTTAAACTCACATTGGAAAATGGCTGTATATAAGTCTCCAGTGATTCCTGTGGTGTGGATCACAGAGCTACAGCTGGCCCTGTGGTCATTTCTGGGGTGGCTGGGAAGAAAACCCAAGGCCACAGGGTCTCATAGCATTAATACAGTAACCATCACATCCACATTAGAGCTGGCCCAAAGGATTCATGTTCTGAAAAAACAAGAATTATAAACAATGTGAAGGATATTGGTATTCCTAAATTTGGAAGTGGTTATATCATTCTATTGGTTTTGCAAGCACTAGCAAAACAAGAATACTACTATATTTGATCAGTCTTGTGAGTCCTGAATCTTGTGAGACTTCTTTACAGCTCCTCAGCTATCTGACCAAGAACAACTCTCGAGCACATCCTTGAGACACCAGTAAGCATCCTTTGTTCCTTACTGTTGGGTTCGCAGGGAGCAGGTGGGGTTATCAGCAGGTGTGGAGCCCTCAGTAGGGAGCTGCTGCAAACCACCTCTGCTTCTGTTCTGGTGTCCAGGCACCAGAGAAGCTGGGCTGCCTCCCAGGCTGGACAAGGCAGGAGAGAGAAGGAGCAGTGCTAAACAGGCACCCATATCTTGGGAGCTGCTCAGAGCTGGTCTGGGGAGGGATCTGGACCTCAGCTGGACAGGAGAAATTTTCTCCACCAACTTTCTTTCATGTCCCCTCCCTAACATCACACACTCGGACCTCTTCCCTGGCCCGCCTTAATCAAAACCTGACCTCCCACAGCCCCTTCTGCTGTCACTGACCTCCCATGGCATGGGGAATGGCTGCTGGCAGCTCTCCTGGAAGGAGCAGGTCCTGCTCCCCACAGGCTACCAGCCTTCTCTGGCAGGACTCTGTGAGCCCAGGGAGTTTGCCAAAGAGACGTGCCCAGCTGGCACTGGGGAGGCTGTAACATGCGGTCACAGAGCACCTCTCCAGGGCCCATTCTGGAAGAGGAAGCATAAATCATGCTGGCTGTGTGGCTTTCCCCCAGTGCTCTGTGCAGGTCATCTGATCTCTTTTTGTCTGCGCTGTGTGTTTTTCCCTGGAAGGCACGTGATGCGTGACCTGCAGATATCCCTTCTTAAGAAATGTTTGCCTGAGATTTGAGCCAACGCTTGGACCTGAGAGTAGAGCACTTCTCAGCCAGTTCCTCCTCCGCAACACCACAAAATGTCAGCGTTTTGTGCCTTTCCCCGGGAAGACATGGGGCAGAGCTGGCAGGACCTGAGTGCTCGTGGCACAGGCTGCTTTCAGCTATGTTTGCCAGAGGCTGGATGTTTTGTGCACTGGCTAGCTGAGACGTCTGTCTCCAGATGCTGGAGTATCTCATTCTTGGCTGTGAGGGTTGACGTGGACCAGCTGAGAAGCAGATGCTAATCGGAACAGAAAAACAGAGCTGCAGCCTGGTTTTCCAGATGTCCGAGTCACCTTGTTCACAGGACTTGCACCCATTATATGGTGCTGTGTTTGGTGCTGGGTGAGGCTGTGTTCTTTAATGCTTATTTCTAAAGGGCTATGCTGAAGCCATGCACCTTTTCCTTCAATTTGTGGCTTCATGTTTAGGTGAGCATCCGTTCTCACCCCATTTGCTACTCAGATTCCTGCTGCTGGTCTGTCTCACACCATTTTCTGTCATCTACATTTTACCTTGTTCTTTCACTGCGGTCATTGCTTTTGTAGTAAAAAGCAACAGTTTTGGTGGGAAGGGCTGGGGGCAAAGGAGAAAATTAAGTTCATCTTGCACCAGTGAAGGGGGTTTGTGTTCAGGCTGCTCTTCTCAAAGTGACACTGTGGCAAATGCAAAAGCCTATGAGAGAAGAAACCAGTGTTAGATACATTATTCCTTTCCCCTGCTATCTGTTCTGTTTCTCTTATAATAGACACAGGTGAGATGATGCTGGAAGATTTACACTCAGCAAAAAGTGAAGAGGCTATTTCCCACTGATAAGGGCTGTGTGTTAACCATGGGTGTGTTCAGAGGCTGGGGAGGGCACTACTGCGCTAAAACTTAGCAGAAACATTTTCCAGCACTGAGAAACTCTCTGCGATTTGCGACTGAAAATGAAGATAAAGGGTGGGAGCAAATTCAGCTATGAGAAACTTTCTGGAGGTTAAATCTCTGCCTTTGCTGCCCTCCAGGTCATGCTGCCTTTGTGGGTGAATGAGACAGGTGTTGCATGCTTTAGGTAAATTTTTGCTTTCAACATTCAGCATAATGGTTTAGGTAAACCACCTCTTCCTGGTGCAGTGAGAGCCACACAGCCAAAAAGTCATTATCCAGATATACTTTGGTCTGCTTTATGATAGCTAGGCTGTCTCCCAGTCTAGCACTCACTAACAGAGGACTTCCCCTACCCCACTCAGTAGAGATCTGAAAATTGCTCTGGGAGATGTTTTTGGTACAGTGAGTGTATGAAATGCTTATATCAGCCCAAGTCACAAACACTCTCTCTTGTTAAAATGGGTTTTAAAAGCTTTACCCTCAGGGTTTTGAATTATCAGCAAACAAAACGAGACTTGGATACAGTTGTGAGGCCTTGGTGGATTATGCTTCACCCTGAGTAACAGCTCCAGCATCCCACTGTCTCCTCTCCCCTAAGCCATTCTCTGGACTGAAGGCTTTTGGAGGCACAAAGGGATTGTATGTGTGTCCTCTTCACTGCACACAACAGATTCCACCTCAGAGAATCCCTGTCGGCTGCTGGTGGTGTTTCCCTGTTTGAGCCCTGAGCCAACCCCAAGCACTCGCTCCTGAGCACGATGTGTTTCTGCTGTGGTGGTGGAGAAGCAGAAATGATCTGTCACTGCCTGTACAGCTCCTGACCCCAAGGAGCAGCTTCTGGAGCAAGTCCAGGGGCCATGACTTCAAAGGCCCCTGATAAACTCTGGAGTCAGGTGAGGTAAGTCATGGGAGCTGCTCATCGTTCAGTTCCCTTGAAACAGAGGAGCTGAGCTTCCTGCTCAGATTTCCATGATAAGAGGAAGGCCTGTGCATTGGTATTCCTAAATTTGGAAGTGCAGTCTTAGATCCTTTCAAATCCTACCAAAACTAAAAGCTGGCATCTTAATTTAAAAAAAAAAAAAAAAAAAAAAAAAAACACCTCNAAAGAAAAGCACCTCAAAGCCCTGCTAAACACAGGACAGCAGTTCCCAAACTTCTCTGTTGCCTACTCCATTTCTTCCTGAGAGCCACGTGCCCTACAAACCCTCTGGACAATGTGAGCTTGCATCCGTAAATCTCCGAGGTAGAAGGTGCAAAAATAGCCAGACTCCATTGCTGCCACTGTTAACCTAAATTCAGTAGAGGTGGATGCAGGAGGATTGCATGATGCGGGGTGTTGGGGTGCCCCTGCCACGTTCAGTAATGCTGGCTCGCTGCCACCGCTGCCTGTGCTTGGTAGCTACCAACAGCACTACTGGAGCTGTGGCAGTGTCTTACCTAGAGGAGAGCTTCTCACTGAGATACTCAGAAGATTGGCAGAAACTAAAGTGTGAGTCTTCTGTCTGTCAGCTGGCCCTTCAGTGAGGGGAGTCTGAAGACACCATGTCTTCAGAATTATGAAATAAATGAGAAATCCGTCTTCCTCCAAAACCTCCCAGCAAAATTTCATGTGGTCAGGCTGCCAGAGGGCTGAAGAGCCTGAGCAGTGCTGACCCCTGAGGGTGGCCACTTAGTCCTCAATGGTGCAGGGCTGTCTGCAGCACAGCTGCTCCAGCTCAGACTGAGGTATCCAAAATATATTCCAAGGTCACTATAGCTTTCCTTCCTGTAGGACTTGCGCCCACGTCAGCAGCCCTGTGGTGTTTGTTGGAACTACAGATAATTTTCCATCTTATAAAGCACAAGGTTTGCTGCAGCACAAAGGGTAGGCTGGGTAAAATCTCCCACTTACTCCATGTTTCTCTTGTAACATTTTCCCCTCTCTGCCCTGCCTCCTTCAATGGGGCTGACATGTTTTCTTCCAAGTTACCAGCGTACATCTGCCAGCAACTTTTCCATGTTAACGGAAAGTCCTGCTGTATTCCTCAAAAGCACAATACTTTCTCTTGCTGCAACCAAATCTATCACTGCAAAAAAACCCCAACTTTGTGTATCAGATACGTCGTCAGCAAATATTGTGCAATTCTCGTATTGCCCCTGGCAGTGTTGCACAGGGAAGTAAATATCATTGGATGTCAGCACAGTCTGTGTCCCTAGAAGCCCTGGAAAGCCTAATTCCCTCTTCCTGACACAAACGTCTTTTGGGGCTGAAGAATTTAATCTGATCTTCATGCAGCCTCCTTGAAACACTGAGTAGTGTTTCTTTAATTGCCTTTCAGTGGGTCCCATCAACCATGCAGCTGCAGATGGAAATAACTTTTCATAAGACAATCTTTATTTTCCTATTCTTTTCCCTGAGATCATTTTTGCTGGAGGAAATATGTTGTTCACAGCAACGGGCTTGCAGGGGGCCAGCAAGGCATCTCCGCAAGCTGGATTTCTTCACTCTGTTCTGACCAGTGGATTTTCTTGGCAAAGGTACACAAAAACAATGCAGAGAGCACCTTGGAGGAAAGTGGATGTCCTGTAGGCCATGATCTGATGTTTTCCAGACAATGTCTGGCAGCAAAGTGCACTCTTTTCCAATTCTTCAATGTCTTCAAGAGCTGAATAATATTATCAAACATAGGCGTCCAAGAGTAGTTTTGACAGTTCTTGTCTGTTTCTATCTATCTTTTCATGTACTTAACACAAAAACCACCACTAGGAGCTCAAATTCAATTCCCCATCAAACCTGTAAATATTTTTTGGAACTCCTACTTTCCAGTTTGCAGTCTGAGCCTGTCCCACTCTCTGATCATCCCTGGGCAGCTGTGTGGTGGGGCTGGCTGAGGGTAGCCCATGTCTGTTCAGAGCCTGGCAGAGTCTGCATTCACCAGCACTCACCAGGGACCCAGAGACATAAAGGGCATGATATGAGCATAGTCAATAAAATGCTGGTATTCATGCAAGGAATTGGAAAGATC
>VZTI01002192.1:451764-487305 GCA_013397865.1 Struthidea cinerea | reverse complement strand
CTTATCACTGAAATAGCGCAGTGATAAACCTAATCTCTTGCGATGGTCGATGTAAAATGACAGGCAGATTGTGCCCGCAGAAACACTTCTTGTAAAATTGAGGCAGGTTCGTTTTGGGTTTAGCTGTGAATAGCTCAATGGTGCTACCTCATGGCCAGAGAGAAAACTACTTCACCCTCCTATTTATTTTTGAATTTTTAATTTATTCTGTAAGTGACAGGCTTGCCTCTAGAGTCTCTTACTGCTGGACAAATATTCCAAGTACATCCAAGTATCCAGCTGCATACATGGGGATTTTTTTTTTTTTTGGGGGAGGCAGAGTGCAGACTTAAAAGTTGCAAGGTTCACAGAGTAGTTCTATTGAATATAAAGTTTCTGTTAGTTCTTCTCCCGTCACCCAGCACAGTGTTGTACCCATCTCAGACAGGGAGCTCTTTGGCACAGGGGCGGCTTCTGAACTCTGTTGCCCAGCTCCCAGCAGGGCAGGCCACAGTGGTGCAGCCACCACAGCTGGCTGGCATTGCAGCTGGCCCCTACAAACACCATGCCCTGTCTTGGGAATGATAAAGGTAAGAACAAGCCAAAAAGAAAATGCTCAAGGCCTCTCAAAAAGTTGCCAGTGGAAGCCTGACTGTTTTGGGGGTTTTGTTCTTTCCCCCATTGGATGCCAGCTGTCTTTTCAATACTAGCTGGAAAATGATCAAGCACCAAAGCATACTAGAAGTGACTCATGATTTGGAAAATTGATCTGGCATGGGAACCCCTCATTCCCTTTCACCACCTTGTTTCCAGGCCTGACACAGAGTGTTTCTATGCTGCTAAATTAAAGGAGAGCGGGGGACCCCTCATGCGGCCACTGGCTGTTACCTGCCCCGTGCTAGGCAGATTTAAGCCACACTGATTGCTTTCACGCTGTATCACACCCACCCTGGGTCTCTTCTGAACCACAGGTGGTACCTCTCTTGGACCCAATGTTTGTGTTTTGCTGTCTCCTTTTGGTGCAAAGGGTCAGAAATACTGTGAGACCTCACAATGCAGCCCCCAGAAGTCGCTTTATAGCTGGATACTAAAGGTGGGAGAGAGTGTGTCCCCACAGTCAGTGCTTTTATGAGCTAATTCCAGTTGCTGCAAGGCGATTCAAAGCCTCCATCAGATGGAGAGCAAAGCCTGCAGAGCTGAGCTTGATGTGGTTCCCCACTGACTGAGGCCAGCCACAGCTCCTCTGGGAACGGCGCCACCTCTCCGTCACCAAATCAGCCACTGGGCCAAGAAAGCTTCTCCGTGGGGTAGCAGACAGAGTAATAGTTGTCCAGTTTGTGCGCCGGAAATTAGCTCTGTTTGCCAAAAGCTCCTTCAGTGGTTCTGAAAAAAGTTAGAGGTATATTGCAAAATGGGCCCCATATGCACCATATTGGACCTGATAAGATGCAAGATTTTAGGGTCCCAGTGACAGAGACCCATTAGGTATTTGTAAAAGAAAAACAGTCACCCTCTGGGGGAAATTTGTATTGGGACCACTGTAACTGGTGTCTTCCTGATGCTTTCCTGTCGAGATGTGTTGTTAGCTGAACTGACCTGGAGTGCAATTCTACTGATGGACAGACCCAAGTTTCCATAACAAAGTGTTTGAAGCTCTTTACTTTGCATGAGGTTTTGTTTACCAGCATAAACTGGATGGAGGAGCCACAGCTGGATGGAGGAGCCACAGCTTTGTGACAGCAGTGCCACTGTCCTTGGAGCTGACCTGGACAACTGTCCTCCTCAGATGGACTCTGATTTTAATGTTGGCCAATCTTCAGACTTTTGTGAAAAATACACAGTACTTCACACCTTCCACTGGCACTAAGAGCACTCTGTCTTTCCTAGCTTCTCTCCCAACAGAGGCACGGGGCAGGAGATTGTATGAATGGGAACAGGTCTGCAGACAAGGCTCCAACCTGGTTGAAATTCGTCGCTTTTGGCAACTGATGAGTGTTTCTGTTTGACCAGAGCTTCACGGTGTATCCTGAATGCAGCAGTCAGCCCTGGAGATGTTTTCCCCAAGCTGGGATCTGCTGGAGGAGCATCACTGGAACGGAGGATCTGTGAGGGCTAAGGAAGGATCACCTACCTCTCAGCTGAACATGAATGAAGGCTTAGTCAGCTGAGAAAGGCTCCTCCCCTCTGGTTTGGGACCTTGAAGAAGAGTTCAGTGAGTTACAGGAAGATTTACACAATGTCCCAGCATGGTTTTTTTGGGGCCTGTGGGGACACAGAGTTTCCAAGAATCCCCTGAGCTCATGAGAGAGGCACCGAGCTGCTGCCTGGCAGGAGAGGTGCTGGCTCTGCACATTCACTCAGCCACCGGGATGGAGGAACTCAGCCAAAGTACTTTTTTGGCACATTTTTCTTTCAGAAAACATTGAGAAATAGAAATTTAAACTGGCAAGTTTGTCACTAGAAAACCCCATGGAAGAGGCTCGGCATTGCTCCTGTGGGAGCACTTGACTGCCATGTGGTGTAGAAAGTTTTAGTCTTTGGATGGGTTTAATGTTAGCTTGACTTCTTTTCTGTGGTGCTGATGCAGAGAGACATGGTAATTGTACTGCTTTTGCATAAGTGCAACATTCTGGCAGCCTCAGCTTAAGAAAATAAAACATTAAAGTTTAGATTGCAAAATATGATCCAGTTGTTCTTGGTATTAAAAGCAATAATCAAGATATTACAGTCAAGAACAGACCTTCCCTGTTTTCTCCAATTTATCTGCTTTTACGTGCTCATAGCTGCTGAAACAATAGGAAGAACAAGGAATTCTAAAGCTGATTAACTGTAGAAGTGATTATAGGGCTGTTAGGCAGTTTCTGCAGTATCACTGCACTTTGTCATAAATCTGGATCTCCGAGGACCCCTGACTGAAGAATGCACACAGAGAGCATTTAGCATGACTCTGTGTGAAAGCCAGTTGTTTGGACATGCAAACAGCACTCTCTATCCCACTGTTTGCCAACGGCATACCTATTCCAACTGACAATCAAAACAGGCAAGATGTAGTAATCCATGCAAAAAAAAAAAAAAAAAAAAAAAGAAGAAGAAAAGAGAAAAGCCCACAGGACAAACCACACAGGGTAAGCAGCCAGAAATACAAACCGTGTGTTGTCTGACTCCTAAATAATTGTCTGTGTCAGAGTGGGTTCCCTGCATTTATTTACTCCCATGAACTATAGCCTGTCTTTTCTTAGTGTCGTTCAGGAGCCATTGATAGGCAGTCATCCTCTGAGGACCATCACCCTCCAGAAAGAACCCGAAGAGCCCACAGCACAGCATGGGTTTAAATATGTACCAACAACCTCCAGAAAAAAAAAAAAAAGAAACGAGCTTTTAAATATTTCTCCTGATTTCTTTTGGAAATCAGAAAAGGCTGGGGTCCTGAGCCCCCAGAGATTACAGAGACTTCTCTCATTATATTCCCTGTCTCTGCCGTGATGAGTTTGTGTGTGATGCTGCCCTGGGACAGCCCTCAATGGATCCCACTTGCTCAAGCCTGTGGTGCTGTGGGCATGTTTTTTCGCAGTCCCAAAATGTGCTGCTACATCGTGCTAGTCCAGCAGGATCTTGCTGTTTTGGATAAGAATCAGTAGGTGACAGTCCTACTTTCCTCCTTTGAGCTTTTACATAAGCAAAACTTCCTTTGCAAGCAGCTGATGCTAGGGCAGCTCTCTGGGGAGCTGCCCCCTGCAATCTTGCATGAAGAAAATCCTTCTGAGAACCTCCAGCTTGCTCTGCGGGAGCACCACATCAGCTATGGTTGAGGCATGTTCCTGTTAGCATCAGACGTGACATGCTGCAGTGTGACTTTCTTCCCCTGGACTCTGCACTTCACATGCCTGATGGTGTTGGAGATATTTCCCCAGCTCAAGTCCTCTTTCATTGTAGATATTAAAAATCAGAGCAAATTTCACAGCCTAACTCTCTGAAATGCTGCCCTCCCATCACCAAACTCTGACACTAACTCCAAGCAGGGATAACACCTCGATGGAAAATGTAGATTCAAACCAGTTCTGAGAGGCTAATATGTTCCACACAGAGGAGCTTCCCTCTGGATTACAAATTTAGTGGTGACAGGAGCAAGGACTCCACATTATCCACATCCCATTGACTGGCTAAGCTGGTTTCCTTCAGGGTCACTGCAGGAAGCTGCAGCCCTGCCAGAGGGTCAGTGCTGAGCCTTTGTCTGTGCAAGGTCCTGAGGGATGGTCAGGTGTACCTGGGTGTACCTGCATTTCTTCATACGCACATCAACTATGAAAGGAACACTCAAAATAAGGAGGTCATGTTTGACTAGAGCGTGTACATGCATTTGTATCTTCAGCAGTTGTCTTGAGAGAGGTCATTAATTCTCAGCAGATTTTGTTAGGAGGAAGCTCTCTCCTGTGAAAAATTTTGGTCTTCAGGTCACGTTACCAGATGCAATACTGAGCCAAATTCCCTCCATACCTGTGGGCTGGCAGCTGCCGCGGACTGTGCTCCCCTGCATTTTCATGGGTCTGGGGTCATTTGGCAGACTTCAAGTTTGAATCCTTTTTAAAAAAATATGCAACGTAGCTAATTTCCTCTGTGCTACAGTAAGAAAGCGTCACTTAAGAAGTGTCCTTTCAAATCCATATTTTTGATGTTACCATCAGTTTTGTTTTCCCTTCTGGTTTCATTTATACTTGCTACAGCATCTTTTTTTTTAATTGTGCCCAACAGAAACAGGCAGCACTCCAGGTTAGGAGGAGATGCTATTAGAAAACAGCCACATTAACTGTGCAGCATTTCCTTAGTGCCAGACGTTCATAACCATCCTGCCTTAAAACAGTTAATTATCAGATAAAACCCAAGGGATCAACCTGCAAGAGTCACCTGTGGAAAGTGCTTTGTGACCTTGTGTGTCATGTATGTGGCACCATCGCTTGATGCCTTTCAATGACCAGGTGAATTGGTGCCACATGGATGTAAAAAACAAAAAAAGAAGTTTTAGTCAATATAAGTGTTCTCCTTCTCCGGACAGGAAAGCTGGACCTGGTGCATCTTCTGGCCTAGGCTGGAGAAAGCCCAAAGATAAGAGAAGCATCTCTATCCCGCTGGTCCCATGCCCCACACCACCATCTCTCTCCTTTTATACCCTCAGGCTTGGTTTGTGTTTAGCCTTAGTTCAGCAAAAAAAGATCTTTTGCCAGGAAAGTCTTTTCTCTCTGTCATGCTGGTCATGAATCATCTCATCTGATTTGCCTGCTTCTTGAGCAGAGAATGAAGGCTGTGTGCAGGGTGCTGCAGGAAGATGCTGCTTGTAACTGTAGGAAAACAAAGTTCATAGAGTGCTTTAAGCTGCATGTGTCAGCTGATTATTTTTGCAGAACACAATGTTATTTCCTCCTAAGGACCAAATCTGCTTTCCTTAGTCTTGTGTTACTTGCACTTTGTTGCATTGTACCCTTGCTGCTCTTCAGCCTATTCTCTTAGGCTCATTGTGCCCCTCTTGACAAAGAAAGCAGGTTTGTGACAAGTATTTATTTGCAACACCCTGATAAATGTGGTTTTCTAATATCTGCACTGGTCTTGGGCGGAGAGGAAAAACTAATACCTGTGGGGTAAAATCGTGGTTTGGTGGAAGGCAGTGGCAGCATTCCCACCGGCTTCGTTGTGGCCAGAATTTCACAGCAAGAGGGCTTGGGAGTCCAAATACCTTTGCTGCCTCCTCTAACTGCTTGCCTCGATGCTGAACCAGGAGCCCACAGAAACACCTCTCAGCAGCTGCCTCCCTACTGTTTTATCACAAGAGGTTATTTAGGAACAGGGGACTGCCCACGCCCAGGTGCTGCTCAGCCAGCACCGCAGCTGCAGGGTAGGGCTGACACCCATGGCCTCACTTCACACACCCATACTCCTTGCCTGGCAGGTCCTCTGTTGCATCCACCTGCAAAATCACCTTTAGCTGTGTGGGGCACTTTGGCACTTGCTGCTAGAGAGTGGTTTTAGTGGGCACCTGAAACTCATGAGTGAGCTCAGTACCTCAATCAGGCCCACTTTGTCCCATCCTTTCTTCCCATGCTTTCTTCAGCAGATGTTTTCTCGAAGCAGCCTCAGAGCACTGAGACATGGTGATGCAAGCAAGGGCTTATGTGGAAAACATGAGATTAAATACTGTAAGCCTTTGGCCAAAGCAAGCTACAATGTTCTCTGGGACTGATCCTGCCCTTGCTGAAATCAAAGGGAACTTTGTCTGATTTTGCTGGCTGTTGTGAATTATTATCTAAAGTCAGGATTTCAGCTTTCATCCTCATGCTCTGAGGATGGCAAGATGGATCACAAACCTCCATTCAAGTCTTACTGTTAAGGACTCTACCACACTGGACCTTGTCTACTCAATGAATGTGGAAAGCAGAGATTTGTGTATGACCATCTCACCCCACTGGCTGATATCAAAGTGGGAATAACATGGGAAAGAAGCTGCTCATGGGGAAGGTACCTAACTGGTGTGTGACCTGAGTTTGGTGTTTTTCTCATCTTTGCTATTTTCCAGAAACTAAGCATAATGACTTGCTTCATAATGATGCTCATGACCAGGACTTCCAATTCCTATACAGAAAATTGTCATAGAAAACGAGATTTACTCCTCTCCTGTGCTCTTGCTGAAAATGATCTCATCTATCTCCTTCGACCTTGGACACTGATGGGCCTGATCCAAAAACCTCAGTGGGATGATTCAGTAGGATTTCACTTTGACAAAGGCTCCTAACAAGCACGTAACTTCCTTGGAAAGGCCCTGTAGTAATCCATCATTTTATCTGAGTGAAGTTATCTCACAGGGCACCCTGGGCTAGTGGCCCATGCTGGGCAGGACCAAAAAGGAGAGCTGCTCCTGAGACTGGACCTCCCATATAGTACTTCTGCTTGTGGATATTTAATTTATTTGCTAATGTTTTGGCATTGCTGCAAAAAACTTCCTGGCCTTTGAAATATCAAGGTGTGTAGTGCAATCAATAATTAAATCAATAATCTAAGTTGAGGCTTGTCTGCAATTGCCTCCTGGCAATCTTTTAAATTAATTTCATTTAACATTTCTGTCATTGCTCTTTACAGAGTCCAGAAAAATGCATGTGAACAGAGGAAGGTGCCTCCTTCAACAGCTTCACACTTGATGTTACGTCTGTGTGCTGGGAAAGCTTGTCATGAAAAGGCAAGTGCCAGCAGCAGATACCTGCTTTCCTTGCATTTGACATCTCTTGGAAGCATTTTGTGGCTTCAAACCGAAGGCCTAGAAGGCTGTCAAGAGAAAGATAACCTCTGAGTGTGTTATTTATGAGACTCACACTCTGGGAGAAGGGCACAGAGGAACATGGATTGAAGTGACAAAGGCATCAGGCTGTGTTCTCCTCGACTGACCCCCAGCTCTTCTCTCTCTGGTCCACAAAGCGTCATGGAGCCCCTGCACCCCTGAAGGTCCAGTGGTGGTGCTTTCAGTGTGGCGTGGGCAGCAGGGGGTACGTGTGTGCGTTGTGTGCATGCGTCCTCTCAACCCCAGCAGGACCTCCAGTTAGCACTGGTGTTGTCTCTGTGTGCCCAGCCCTACAACCCATGCTGCTGTGGCACTAGCCTCACCTACCACATCTCTTCCTGGGCTCCTGACAGCTGGTTTCAGTGTCCATCCCAGCAGCAGGCACACCCTGGAGACATGCCACCAACCCAGCACATTTTCTAGCTGGCAGCAGTGGCAGCACTCGTGGAAAACATTGCTGCTCGCCCACATAGCCAAGTGCACATCAGGAATGACACTAATTTGAGTTTATTATTTGTAAATAACTGCTGCTCACTGCTTGGGACCTCAGAGGTTGCTGCCCCAAATCTCAAGAAGCACCAGACATTAAGGGGAGTGGGTAACATAGCAATGAGGTGGGTTCCAACCCTGAATTGACATGAATAAAACCAGGAACTTGCTGGATACCTCTTTCCTGGTGGATCAGTGCTCATAGCAATTAAGCACAGCACAGGTGAAGAAGGAGCAGGCATCCAGACCCAGCAAAAGAGGGTGTTTCCTGACAGAAACAGAGCTCAGGCTCAGCAGATATATTCTGATTTTCAGTTTCTGTGGTTACTGACAAAGTTTCTTTGCATGATCGCATCAGCACTAGCATGCAAGTCTTTCCAGGAAGGGTTTCATGCGAAAAATTTTTGGCTCCTGGAAGAGAGAAGGCTGCTTGAGTTCAAGATCCCCTGGGATAGAAAGGTTTTTATACATGGGACTTCAAATTGCTGCTTTCCACTCCACTTTGCAGTTCAGTCTGGCAGGGATCTACCAGATCTTGGGCTTTTCTAGCTGTGAAGGAAAACCTCGAGCACAAAGAGCATTCAAGCACAAGATAGTTTCCGAAAGTCTCCTACAGGAGGATGAGCCAAAGTGGAAAACTGCAATGTAGTCTTCCGTTGACCCTCACACAAGCTCAATGCTGTTTGGGCCACAGCTTTTAATTTGTCCCATCTTACTTGTTACTCCTGAAAAATAAAACAAAGCATTCTAGGAGAGTTTTAAAATAGCTCAAGTGTGACTCAAGTCCTGCAAAACTATGTAATTTTAAGCTTAGAGAAAGTGTTTTATCCTTAGTTTGCCCTGCAACATTCAAATCCACAAAATGAGGTGCTATTCACACCACTCTTGATGGTGACTCACCATCCCTTAACCTCCCTGTGCTGGGACCAGAAGCAGATCCAGGTTTCCATGGGTGGAGGCAGGGACCAGCATTTTGTGTCTTCTGTGTCTGTGTGGAGGCCAAGGAGAAGTATGAAGGGAGCAATCTGCAGCTGCATCTCCATTTGAGGGATGCTGAGGGCAGTGAGGAGGCAGGCAGCTCACTCAGAGGGGCAGGAGTGGCAGTGTGGCATGGCTAAGGCAAATTCCCCAACCTTGTACTGCCCACTGACATTTTCTCAGAAATATTGGGCAGCCCTGCCCCAGCAAGGCTCTCCATGGACGTGCACGGCTGTTGAGACGTGATTACTTTGTCTCAGTAGCTTTACTTTTCATCTCTCCTTTTCTCAGTCCCTTAGAAGGAATTGTGTTAATGTTTTTATTCACTTCCCGTTTTTGAGTGTAATTCTTTCTTTCCTCTTCCTCCTGCCCACAAATAAACCCTCTCTTCGCTGCAGCAGTGATCAGTGCTGGCTCTTTGCTACAGTTCAGCACAGTGTCACACAGACCCTGAGGGCCAGGTGCCAGCACCTATTCTGCAGATGTGGGGCCAGGTGTGTGGCTTGAGCACACCCTGGTGCGACTTCATGGTGCCCTTCTGCTATAACCTCTCTCTCTCTGTATAAAATCCGTATGGTGACAGAAGGAGGCACCTCAATGCCTCGCCTGGTCCCCAGCCATTTGAACACTCTTCTTTCACTTGTCTCCTGCCACATGCCAGCTGTGGAGCTACAAGCATTGGTGCTGGCACTAAAGAAAGGGGGAAATCCCATATGGTCAGAGGTAAAGGAGCAGAGGGAGAGCTGTTTTTTGGTTCCATGTGGACCTAGCCCTGGCAGGTCAGCCCATGTCGGGACAGAGCTACGGCTCTTGCAGTGCCCCAGATAACTACATGAGCTCCTTCCCCAGCCCCCCACGCACATGGGTGTCATGGGTGGCATGGTGGACACAGACACCAGGAGTAAATCTGGCTGGACTCAGGACTGCATAGACAACCTCTCTCCACAGCAGCCCACCAAAACCCTCGGCTGCCTTAGACCAAGCTGTTGCCGTCAGGGTGTAGTTACTTTAAACTGTGACATCTTCAGACCAGTGAAGTCCACGGGGGAAGGTTGGATGAAGTGCTTATTTCAGAAACAGAAAGATATTTAATGAACGATGACTCTTTTCCCTCCCAAGTGAGTATCGCTGTTCAGAATAGCTGTGAGAAGGGGAGCTGTAAACATCTCCCAAGCAGCCTGGCACAAGTCAGGCACAGGAACATAGAGACCATCACTGTGATGCTCTGGTTAGCAGACGTGGCTAATCATTCTCATATTTTTCCTCCAGGCATGGACAGCTCAGAGATTGCCATAAAGACTCTGTTTTACAGTCTCCCTGAAGGGTAATTAGCAGCAATAAAAATATTTTTGAAATTGCTGGCTGGTTAATAGTGTGTGCAACACAGGAGAGCTCTGAGTCCCAGCATCGGCTTATGATGAGGCATGAAATGCCTCCAAACCAGGAGGCAGTCCAAAACAAAAGCCTGTGTTTTGCCTCTCCATCATACAGCAGCAGCAGTCTGGGACATGCAGGGGAGGTGTTGTTTCAGGCAGGAAGCAACATAAAACCCAAATATTTTTTTTAACCCCTATCCCAGTAAAAGAAAAAGAAATCTCTCTTGTGGAAACTGAATTCAGAACTGTTCTCCTACGCAGGGATGGCTGGAGCCATCAGGAGGCATCATTTTGCATCTTCAGTTGCTTAAGGAGATTTGCAATGGGAAGAAGCTCAGTGGGATGGTGTTTTACTGATCAAGCTCGTGACCTTTCCTGAACCCCTTAATTGCCCCTTTGTGTTCAAATTTCAAAGTGTTCCTGCTCACCTTACAGGTTCCTTCAATGCGCCAGGAGGGGAAGGCTTGAGAGGGGCGTGAGGTGGAGAATGTGCCATGCATTTACAGCTTGCAAAGCTTCCAGACAACCTACAGCTCCACACCTGTGTTGCTCAGGGCTCACTGCCTTCAGCCCTTGGGGACAGAACGTCCTTCCTTCCAAACTGATCAAAAGAAAGGGCAAAAAGCCCTATACAGTATGGACATGAGCTATACAGTAACCAGGGACCTGGGGATGACAGAAATGAACGTGCAAAAGTCAAGAGACAGAGCAAGTGGTGAACCCACCTGAACTCCAGGTGTGCCCTGCTCATTGACCCTTCCAGTGATTTTAGGCCTTGCACCTGACAAAGAAGACAGCTTTGAAATTGCTTTCCACATTTTGCAGACTGCACGTTACCTTTGTCAGCCTGACATTGACTGTGGTATGCAAAGGTTGCAACTGATGGTGAAATAGAATGAATAATTTCCTTGTTTTGAAAGAGTTACACCATGATCCTTTCACTTTAATATTGTTTAAACTACCAAAGGTTTAAAAATAGGTACATTAGCAGTTGTACATGAAAAATATGTTAGTATTGGTTAATTGGGAGGTTGTAGGTTGATCAGTCATACATTCTCTGGAATCCAAGTCCATGTGAGGAATCCCTAGAACAATACAACAACAGTCTTCTCCTATTAATCACTTGGAACATCACAAAATGTTAGGCTTAAAGACCTTGTGCTCTGAATGCTTCTTTACCGCAATGTTTTTCGCATCTGTTAATATCATACATAAATGAGAAAAAAAAGTTTCAGAAGTTAAGTTGCAAATTTTCTGAGATTAGAAAATATTTGTCCATAAAATCATCATCAAAATTATCCTACTTTCACTAACAAGTATATAATTGTAAAATTGACTTCTGGGATGGCTGAGAAGGGTATTATGACTCTTTTAATAATATAATATGTATAAAAACACAGTCTTGAGGCCTTGCATTTGTCCTGTATGAATAAAATCTTCATTTAAATTCCTGACATTAGTGGCAGGAGCTAGTTTTAAAAAGGGTAAGCTTGGCTGGAGAGCGAAAGAGAGGAGAGAGGGGAGAGCTCTGACCATGCTCCTCTTTGAGTGTCCAAAGCTGCCAGGTGGCTTTGGGCTCCTCAGAGTGTGTGCAAGAGCACTCGGGAAATCAAACATCTGTTTGATGAGGGATCAAAACATAATAAATGGAGGTGGGTCAAGCGGTGTTGCCAGAAAGATCTGAGAACACCCGGCTATCAACTACAAACCACCACCAAAGCTCTACGATGGCTGGTATGCTCACATGGCGAGAAAGTAGTTTGTACTTGGCAGTGTCAGAGCTTGGAAGCTACCAGATGGCAGCCTCTTTTTCCAAAGGCTTTTCTCGTTGAGGGATGCAAGCCACTCTCATAAATCTGCAGGCCAGCTCAAAGTGCTGGGAGCCAGATCCCATTCTAATTCCTTGTGACTGTAACATGAAAGAACAAAGGGCTATATCCTGCCATTGATACATTTTCAGGCCTTTTAACAGACACAGCTTAGAGACCCAGATATAGATCAATGGCAGGATATAGTCATAATGACCAAAACTGAGCTAAAAGAATGGTGTCTTCCTATTTCAACTTTATATGACATAGAACTTGCACATAATGGAGACCAGATTTTTCTTTTAAACAAGTTGTCAAAGCATCTGTTGCGTCCCATTGAAGGAATGCTTGAATAGCAAATTCCAAACCTAACACTTCAGTAAATCTAGCAAATTTGTTATACTATACCACGCTGAGAACTCTCTGCAGATCTTTCCACTTCAACTTTTGCAGGTAGAATATCTTGGCTGAGGCCACAGCTGGAGTTGTTACCAATAAAATGAGCCACCTTAAAAGATGATGGGTGATGATGCTTCTCCACAGCACTCGGTACCGACTATGCCATGTCTCTCAGTTTATGCAGGAAAACATTTATGTGATGAAACTTTGTTTTAGAGCTAAACCTGCCTACCGAGTTGCTGAATGTTTAATCTTTACAGTGTGTGCATTAGTGCATGGATCAAAAAAATTCCCCCAAAACCAGCCGCAGAGGTTTTGGCTGAACAGTATTTTTAGAAGCTAACTTATCCTTCTACTGGTGGTTATTAGTCCAAATAACTCATGACAGCCTAATTTCTCCTTAAACTTTTTCTCCCTCGCAGCCAGAGGTAGCATTTCAAAATATTTGGAAGGGTGCTATTTGTTTTTCTTCCCAAAATCTCCACAAAGATGTTGTGGATAACCGCAAGAGTATCGTCCGCATTCCTTTATGGTAGTACACAGGGATATGATTTATTCAAACCCAGAGTACTTTAAACACGCGCCAAGCCAAAGCGCACCGAGTCCTAGAATGGAGCCCTGGAGCATCCACCTAGACTGTTCACAAACCTGGCTCGAAAAAGCAATCTCTGCGCTGTCCAAGAGTAACAGGGTATATGACAGTGCTGCTAAAAACCTAGGAGGCTAATGTGAACCAACCGGGCCATCTGGGGCTATTTAGCTGTTCTTGCTGTGTGATAACATAACTTGGCGTGAAGGGCTGGAGCCTCCAGCAAAATCAGACATGACAAAATACTCTGAGCTGAGTCAGAAACAGTAATGATTCTTTTTGCTGCATATAAGCAGAAGTCACTGATTTTGCATGGCAGAAAGCAGTCTGACAGATAGGAGTGGCTGGTCAGTGGTGCCTTTTGACTACTAATCACCTTGAAAATGCTGAGAAATGGAGGGCTCCTTAGGCTTTCTTGCACTGTAAACATTTACGGTGTTGACTCTTGTTCCGGAAAATGAGGCCACATCTGCATCTAGAATGAGAGCGAGCTACTGAAGCAGCTGAGCTCAGGATGGATTCCCAGGAGAAGCTGGCAACCATGAAGTCGCCCTGAGATGAAATACATAATATTGTAATTTTTCAGTCATTCCCCTTTATTGAGGCTAAATGTGAATTAAGAGTCTTTCAGTAAATGTCTTGGAGAGAAATAACTATTCCTCCTGCTTGCTGGGATGAGACAAACTTGATCCTGATGTGACACAGAGGAATGGGGAGTGGGAGCCCAGCTTCCGTAGCTACAGATCAAGGGATGTGTATCTGGGGTGGGCTTTCCCCCACCAGCGGCATGGATTAACAGGAATATCAGCAGCATTAGTAGGGATGGAACCACGGGGACCAGATGCACAGCATAATGCAGTCTCCAGTGCATGAGGTGATAGTTCCTCTAAACTGGGTCTGCTGCGATGGACTGTGCCTGAGGGAGTAAAGATGTCTGAGATTACACAATGAGGTAGCCTGAGGTAAAGCTGAACATGCTTTTTACTGCGTGGCAAAAAGATAAGTGTTGGGAACCTCAGAAGAAAGCAGCCTGGAGCTGAATCCTTGCACATTCAGCTGTGCATAACTGGCAGCTGCCACCTGGGAGGAAAAGCAAACCTAAATTTCCCTTTACAAATTTCCCTTTGCTGCTCTAACACTTTGTGAATGCTCCCTGTAAACACTGCCCCCAAACCACTGTTGTTTAAGGATAATTTTTGCAGTAGGTTTAAAAGTAGGTGAATTCAGGACAGCTTGTGACTACAGTGGAGAACTGCTACTCAGAAGAGATCCCGCCCCAGGCTCTCTGTAGTTTGCTTCTCACAACTTGTGAGGCTTCCAAAGTCCCCTTCACCTGGGGCTAGGGGCAATGTTCTGGTTTGGTAACATTTTTTACCCTTGGTCTGTGGGACACAGGTGACCCACAGTGCACAACAATGATCCCTCAAGCCATTTTAGTTTTGGTGGGTTTTTTGCAGCTGACATCCTCGTGTTGCAAAGTCCCTGGCATGCCCAGGCTGAAAGTGCAAAACTTCAAGCAGTGACCCAGCTTTGTGACTTAGGACTGCTTAGTGGGGCTGGAAGGGAAAACAAGAGTGGGTGATTCTGTGACTGCTGAGACAGATGTGCTTCTGTAGCCACAGTTTGCTTTTGAATTTAAGAGTTACTGAGAAATTTAGCCAGCCTGGAAAGTAATAAGAGGGAAAGAAGTCCCAGAAAATACTCCAAGCTGGTTCTGGGAGCAGAAGAGTCAACAAAGTCTGTTTTCACATGTTTTGGGGGTTTTTTGTGACCTTTTGCATCCTGCTGCTACAACTCCAGGTACAGTTCCAGCCTCTGCACTTGTTTTTCTTTCACTTTGTTTTATTTTTATGGCTATGCTTATTGCCTATCCCATGTACAGACAAATTCATAAATCATTATTAAAAAAACCCAAAACACCAGAAAGCCTGAGATGAGGGAAGACAACTAGAACTCTAAACCAGACAAAGGAATATTACTATGTCTTTCCCAGTACTCCCAGCCTCCTCCCAGTTCCTTCCCGTGCCACCTGTAGCTGCTTGTGCAACCCTGCCAGCTGTGCTGCCTGACATCATGCACACCCTGGCAGCAGCAACATGGGCTGGTACGGGTGGAGCTCTCTAGTTCCCCTTTCACAAAAGCAGGATTTGGAGGATGGTTCTTCTCGGCTAAACTGACCAGGGCCATGTACCACAGCCAAGGATCACTGAAGAACTCACGTCACATTTGTGCTGCTTAAGGCTCTCTAAGTCAGGCTCACACCGCAGAGAGCTGTGCAGAGCAGTCCAGAACACAGCTAAACATGAAGCATGCAGGCAGTACGGGGCTCTAGCTCACCCCTCTGTCCTTTTTTCTTGAGTAGAATAGCTATGAAGATACCAAAGCGAGAAGCTAAAGCCAGAAGATCCTGGTGGGGGGGAAGGGGGAGGGTGGCCTGGGGGAGGAGGAAGAGGTATTGGTGCTTATAGAGTTTTTAAGAGAGCATGGGAGTCTTCCTATCTGAGAGCAGAGGTGAAAGCTAAACAGGATTTGCCATTGAAGTCTGAAAGTTTCACCATGTGTTTTATTTGTGCACATGTCTTTTTCTTCAAATGGAATTTGGACGGTGTTTTGCACTGAGTGATTTCCAGAAAATCTTGTTCTTCATCCTCATGGAATTTTTAAGGAGATATTTGCCCAGGCTGTCCACATGAGTGTGTCTTGTAATGTTGATCCCTCAGAGAACAATCATGGATGAAATCGCAAAAAATGTTGTGCAACACTGTTTTTGTGAATTAGGAGCTTGGAAATAACAAATATACTGGAATTTGGTTTCAGTCCATTCCCTTCTTTATTTGACCTCCTATCAAAAAGAAATAATGTATTCTTCTTCTGGAATAGGAGGTGGAATAGTGTCAGCCAGTATATTGGCACATCTGTGAAATGCACAGGCTTACTTCAAAACAACATTTTCTTTTGGAAAGGAAATTGCACAGAATTTTCTGAAGTCATTGGCCAACCATGCAATGACAGGATGGGAGTTTGTCCTGCTCTTTGACAGATCACTGTAGTTCTCAACCGACTGAAACCCTTTCAGCATGCTCCCCTTTGATATCTCTGTGGGTTACAGCATCCCTATCCCTCTGCTCCAGCAAAGCCAGCCCGCCATCCCAGCTCCCAGAGAACTTCTTTTCACAGCCTCCTTGACCACCGAGAGCCCTGTGTGTTCACCAGCCCCTCGCCCTCACAGTGCTCACGCAAGGACTGTGCTGTCCACGGCCCTGGGACCCTTCAGGGAACCAATCTTCATCCCACCCACCTCTTCCCACATCTGACTGATCTGCTGCTGCCACTGTGAACTCCAGAGCCTGTGTGGCCCATGGCCATAGACAGACACTCTGGGCAGGAGAAGCTGCCCCACCTGCCTCCACCTCAGCTGCATCCTTTGGCTGCAGCTCCTGCAGCCTTCTCCTCACCTCCAGGTTTGCTGAGAGCAGAGGGGGAAGACAAGGAAAAGGAGGTACAGCCAAAGAGCCTTCCAATGGCTGCTGCACCTTCTCCTAGCAGGCATTTTATGGCTCCTGCCCCCACATGAGCCTCCATTGCTGCACCTGGTAGCACTGGTGAAATCAACAACAATTCCCAGCTTGGACAGCTTGACAACCTCACCATCTCCTCAGGCACCCTCCACCACAGCCACACACACACACCAGTCTCCCCAGATCTGCTTAAAACATCTCCTGCTCTGCGTTCACCTTTTCCTACCGGCTGCACATCACTTTGTAGCTATGCTTCTTCCTCACTTACCCCTTGCCTCAGAGGAAGCTTGCTCTCCCGAGTCAAACAGCAGGATGAAATAGATTGCTGGGATGTTCAGACCATCACAGGGGGATTCCTTGCTTATCTGCTTGTCAGCAGTTGCTGCCGAGGTTTTTCAGGAATGGCTATTGAGACGGAGGAGGCATGGAAAGGTGAGAGGATTATGTCTACACAACTGATCATGGTATTTGGCTTGCTGATTTTATAACTGTAGTCCTAAAGACCTGCAGGACTCTGTACTGGGGTTTTTAAAATCTCACAGAGGCCATATTTATCCTATAGATTTTTTTCCAATTCTCGGTTTGCTTTTAAAATATCATCAAATAACATATAATTTAATCTTTTGTGAAGTCTCCCCATCCTCCCATTTAAAACACACTTCCCAAACACCGCAGTCTGCTTCTTAGTGATTGAACTGGGAAAATGTTTGTGTTGCTAGTATTTACTTTTTTCTGTTGAATAGTGCAATAGAAATTGTGCCTGCATAAGGCAAGAATTTAACATAATTCTGAACAGACAACCTAAATATACAGCAAACATGATCACAGACTCCTGGGTTCTCAGGGAAGGTAATTTCATCAGCAGCCTGATCACTGAACAGGCAAAACCTGCCTACAGTTAATTACAGGGCTATTTTGAAAACTCTGACTGCTTCCTGAGAAATCTGTGTGTTCACAGAAGAAAATGGAGGTGAAATAACTGAGAGAAGAAGCACAAACTACCTCTTTGCATAATTCATCCATACTAATCAGCCTCTTGATTTACCCAGCATATAGGAGCTGATGTAACTGCCCTGAAATCCACTATGGATGTAATTGAAACCTGCTGCAAAACTGGGCTTTTCTTACCAAGTGCTTACGCACTGTAACTGTAAATTTTAGCAGTGTATGCTATTGCTTGTCCTGTATAGTAAATAGAATGCTGTAAAACTGGCTTTCTCCTCAGGTTTGTTGGTTTTGTAACGATTCCAACAACTACCACATCACTCAATATCTCTTAATATCCTTGCACAGACATGAAAATTTATGATAAACTGATGGATTTTGAGAAAAAGTATAGCAGCAGTTACTCACAGATGTGTCTTTCCAGGTTCAGTCACATGCTTTCTTATTATTGTCATCTATATGCTTTTTCCAAGCTATATGTTCCCAGAAAAACACACATTCTTTTCAACTTGGAACCATGCAAGTGTAGCAAGTCACCTAATAGGAATATATAGGTCATGGTATTACGTGACTTAACTCTGTTTCAATGACTTAGGCTCTTTTTCAACTACTTCATCACCAATAGCTGCTGTTGAAGGAGCCAAAATGAATACAAATTGGAAGAACATAAGCAATGGTCTTTTTCATTATGTAAGTATCTATTTTAGGTTCATTTAAAAGATATTTCCATTTATTTTTCAGAAGGAAAATGTTACATTTACTGAACTTCTGTTAACTGAAATGAATGCTCTGTATTCACTTGCTACCAAAGGGAGTATTTAGAACTGCCATTTGTCCCATTAAAATCAGAACTAGGCTTGAAGTGACCTGCAGAATGGAGCACTGTGGTGTGCAATAAAACTGCAGATGAGTCTTCAGGAGATGCTAAAGACACAAACGTCCCTCAGCAAAGTACCAAACTTTGCTGTTTCCCCCAATGACAATGAATATTGTCTGAACAGTACAGAATTCCTGAAACGCTTCATAAATTAGCCTACGTATAAAAGCAGATACGAAATTTTTATTCTTCCTTTGTAGGAAATAAAGTGCTTAGAGTAATGTCAGACAGTCGCTGTTGTCTCCTCTTCATATCGTTGACATTTCAGGTTGTTTTTTAAATATGCCACAGTCACAGAGACAAAACACAAATGACCCACAAAACTCCCAGATTTTAACCAGACAAGAATGTGTAAATATAAACAGGGCTGATGAAAAATTCAATCGGTTCCATTTTTAATTGCAGGGAGCCAAAAGGTCCTTTGACTCAAAATAGGCTGCATAAGTTTGAATCCCACACATGAAAATAACTCTGAGCATGCTACTATTGCTTGTGGTAGGAAGACCTTTATTTGATGCCTGAACTTTGTTCAGTGTATATGTTTCCATGATTGGCCTAGTCTTTCCACTTAAAGATGTTTCTGTGCTACAGGTCTCTTAAAGTACCAGAGAACAAGGAAAAAGGAAAAATGAGTGGATGTAAACACATTTGAAGTCTTTCAAACTATTTGGCATCCCTTAGGCTTTTTTATTTTCCTCCCTGCAGACCTTTTGATTCCAATCTCAGGCCTCTGTACACTTCCCACAGATGAAGAAACAAAGCAAAGACTGACCCGGTTTCGGCTTTCTGCTACCACTGCCTGTGTCACTGTTAGGGCAATGGGTGAAAGCAGTCAAACTGCTGGGCACAGCAGTGCTAGTTGAGCAAGCCCAGGTGGCCTGGTCCTGAGAAGTCCTGCAGATATTATAGCTGGATCCATAAAATAACCTAATGGAAGCTGACTGTGCAGTGACCAAATACATTTAAAGCCGAGGATACTCCATGCCCCTCTCCTAGCTTCAAATGAGCTCTGTACTGATGTTATGAACTGAAGTGACAACTGTACCTGGCAGATGGAGCACAGCGTGTGGGGATGAGCTGTTTCCGTGTGGGAGCAACTGCTACATCTCCACAGAAATAGTGAATAGCTTCTCTGTTGGCTTGTTTGACTTAGTCCTATCTCTGTTCTGCTCACATCCACAGAACTGCTGGTGTTCACAAGACTCAGTTTTAGATGGTACATGGACATGCCTACAAGCACACTAGGAAAAATGTCCATGTACTGTTTATCCTACTTTGTCCTATTCAGATGAGTCCCACCGCAGCCTATTGCTAACCTCTAGCAATTCCTGTGAGGTTTGGAGCCTTTTATACTGCAGGGGCTTATTCTAGCTTAATTTCTGGAAATTGGTTAAAGAAAGAGAGCCAGAGACTGCTTAGACTAGGCTTTTATGTCACTGAGTCATTCTTTTTTTAATGAGTTTTAAGAAATTTAGGATTAGAGGTACTTTCTGCTGATTTCACCATACTTTCACTATCTTATTTCATTCTTATGAAATAAGAATATTTGTTGCAGATTCAAATTTCATTAGACTGTGTCTAGATTCAAGATTTTCCAGGTTTCTTTCTTTTTAATTTTTAGTTTTGAGTATTATCTGGAGGAAAATATCCAGGACTTGACTGAAAGGTTTACTTTTGCAAAGGCATTGATCTTCTCAATTTTTGTTTAAGATCTGGATCCTACTCGTGAATCTAGATATGCAGCTCCACACCACAAAAGAACATAAGTAGCCTACCTCAAATTAAGATGTACAAATTACTTTCTACATGCCTGAAGTAATGCACACTTCATAGCTTGTCTGGACTGGATCTAGTACAGAAAGCCCCGTAAGATATTGCTCCTCACCTCTGTGTGACAATGTAATGAAATCCAAAGCACCAGCTTCTGACAGAGACTCAGTGTTGATTGATATCATTCTGAATCAAGATTTTCAGCATCATGAATTTAAACTGTGGCTCTCAAGTGGCCATGTATACATGTTAAATATGTATATTGCCTATGGTGTTCCCCATGACTTACATGTAGGCTACCAAGACGCAGTCTTCAATATGTCACTTTTTTTGCTTCTACATATATACATGCTTACACACACTTCTCTTGCTGATTCTCAGCTCCAACTGAACTAAACTCAATAAGTCACAGGTTATTTTGGATGACATCCAAGGATCGCTGGCAGGGAATGAGACAACTCTACAACTGTCTGTTCAGCCTGGAGGTTACTTGGGACCTTCTGCAGAAGGTTTTTGCCATCAACACCTGGTTGTAGTACATAAGGGTTAGCAAACACATTTTTTGCTACTGTGCCAGTGAATGTCCTAGTTTATGAATCAGGATATGCTGTTGAAAGAGGCTGTGTCTCACCCTGCACAATTTAACTGAAAAGGAATAGGCAGGAGCTGGATTTTAGCACATCAAAGTACATTTTAATGTACAAAAAAGGATCCAGTGGCCTGCAGATTATCAGTGAGGAAATGATGTCCCTGTTCATGGTTTACCCTCCAGGCAATGGGAGGGGAGGCAGGGTGCTGACACAGCCTTACCTGAGCCAGACCTGAAGGTTGGCGGAGCTGTCATTGCTCCCTCACACAGAGATTTCACAACCCAGAACTTGTTCTGGACATTCAGCCGAAGTTCTGCTCCTCATCTTCCAGGTATGGAGATAAAGGGGTGCTACCACACAAAACCCCTGCCTCAGCCACACAAACATATTCTAGTCCTTCATAATGGAAAATCCTTTTGGTCCTTTCTATGTTATCTTGGCAGCATAAAAATTTATCCTAACAAACAGCTCTGCAGCAAAACTGCTGTACTAAAGACTGGTTTATGGTTGTAATTAGCAACATTTACTGTATCATGTACTTTCTCTTCGAAATTATTCTATAGGTTCTGATTTGCTCAGAGACTTCTGGTCTGGGATGCACTGGAATTATCTAAATAGTCCAGCTGTGGGATTCAAGGATAAAGGGATAACTACCCGTGAAACTGCATTATCTGGATAGACAATCCTTGCCACTCCTCCTTGTTGCAGTGAAAATTTACCCATTTGCTTTGAAGGGTTAGTGTTGCTGTGATTCAGCCCATGTTCGGAGTGAGGGGGCTGGAGTGGGTCGACTTCCCATCGCCCAACTTTATCCCTGAGGACGAATCAAAAGACAGCTCTGGACCACAGCAACATCCTGGTGTGCCACGTCACAGAGCCTCTGACCCTGTGGCTGGCTCGCATGGTCTGAAATCTTTTTTAGAGATAATTTTTTATAAGTTAGCATAACTTTGTTTCTCACCTGAGATGTCTTTATTGGTCTCCTGTCATGTGTCGTCAACCTCCTGATTGGTTGGCTCTGCTGTATCCTCCTCTCACTGTACCCCCATAAATCCCAGAGCCGAGACAAAGAAACCCGAGATTCTCTTGGCATCAGCTCCCCTTCAAGATCTATCTCCCTGTCCTTAGGGGCAGAGAAATAAACTTGGAAAAGTAGCACGGAGACTCCACTCTTTCATCTTTGTCCTCGCTGCGGTTTATGAACTGCTTGGGGCGGACGGCCGCCGGCCGGGGAAACTGAGGCACGCAGTTCCCCGAACAGGGCACGCCGTACCGTGCGGGCAACGAACCCCACTAGCCGCAGGCCGAGCCCTCAGGGGGAGGCAGCGCGGCAGGTCAGGATCTTATTCATAGGAAGGAAAGTTTCTGGTTTCTGGTCCTTCCCTTTGCCAGTTGGGTGAGCGAAGCCCTACAGATCCCAGTGGCCAACGATGATGGCTGAGGGCAACTGCCACAAGGAAATCTTGTGGTGGCCTATGGGCTCTTTCAGAAATATCCACATTTGCAACACAGACATCTACTGTGGAATAGTCTCTTTTTAACCAGTGTGTAATGCATTCAGGGTGTGAATCATTTAATCCCAAAGTAGACACCAGAAATAAGTGTCATGCCCTTACCGGTATCTGCATCCCTCTGCTTGCCATGAGGAAAGCCTGTAGTGAGTGGATCAGACACAAATATCTGCTCCAGACACATCTAAAGGCAGGTAAGATGTTTGATTCCTCCTGTGCACTTCCCAGGACATGAGGTCTGGGTCACCCTGAATCGTGCCCCCCAACCTTGCCAAGTGGGTTCCCTCTTTTGCAACAGACCGGGGCTCTGCGAGAGCTTTTGGCTGCTGGACAGCCACTTGCTCTGTGCTTCAGGCTTCCTTCTCTGATGGAGACAATTCCAACATAGAAAGCAGTAGCTGGGCTCTTTGAGGAATGCTTAATTTTATCTCCTTCCCCCTCCACCCCTGCTTCCCGCCATGGTAAGCTAAAATAATTAAACACTTGGGGTTTGGTTGCATGCATTGTTTATCCATACTTGCTCCTGCTTCTATGTTTAACAGAGGAAGTAACTCTCTATGATAATGCATCACTAAATGCTGGTAACATCAGATAAGCTAAGCTGGACAAAAATGTTTTCCTTGGCAATTCTCCACTTTCTTTAATTTGGCCAGAGAACCCACTTTACTTCTGGAATTGTGAAGGCCCCAGTTACGCTTGATTGTAACACAAAGCATTTCATGGCTTTTCTTGTTAACCTCCACGCAGGACTAGGAGAACAATCCCGCCATTTCTTTCCCTGCAGTATAATTGAGCTGATAAGCATCAAGCCACACACATCAAAACCCACAGTGAATGTCATCTGCATCAGTTTTCTGCCTTTGCAGAAAAAAAAGCAATCTGCTTATCGGCCCCCATCGGAAGCCACACAGTGCTATAGGGATGCATATTAAAAGTTGAACATGGAAGGAAGAAGGCAGTGCACTTGGAGGGAGCCCTTTTGAGGTGGAGACAGCATTCCCAGGCACAGCAGGAGGAGCTGAGTGAGCATCAGAGGAGCCCCTCCATTTACCCACAGGGAGTGGTATGGGGACACTGCACCCCTGGTGCAGCAAGAGAGGGGGAGACGAGATTGGGGTTCAGGGATCATCACATGGGAACAGCTTGAGCTGCAGCTCCTCTGTGGCTCCCATCAATGGGTTTCAGGCAACGGGGTCACTCTGGAGGTATCTGGGCACACACAGAGAGAAGGACGGAGAGGGCTGCTGGAGGTTCTGTGCCTCTGCCCCCCAGGTTAGTGCGTGCCAGTGTTTGGAGTGGTTCTGGGCCCAGATTTTATCACTCCTTGCATGGCACCCTGGGTGCCGCCACAGCTTTGAGTTGAGACAGCTGAAGCACTGCCAAGGGCAATCACCTTCATCCTGGGCAATGAGTCTATATAGTTATGTGGGATGTATGCACATGGGGCCACACAGGAGCTCCTGTGTTATGGGTTAACAGATGTGCAGGAGTCACACCAGTGGCATTGCCACAGGTTTTTACCTCTTTGTTTGGCACCTAACACGAAGTTTTGGCCTCACGTGCCCTTTTCTTCCTGAAGGTAAGAGTGTGGCACAGCCCATGGGAGACACAGAGTAGCAGCAGTGCAGCAGGTACAGCACCTTTCCCCTTCATGTCCCACCAAATGCCTTGAAAAGCGCTGGCTGGCCTTGCTGCAAACCCCACCGCTCTGCACAGCTCCTCTGCTCATGGTCTGTAACTCATTCAGCCCACACACAGCAAGTCTCCTGCTTCAGGGTACTGCATGTGAGATCTGGGGGGCTTCACCCACAAAATGAGCACTCCTGTGCATTTACTACCCTTGCCCTAAGAGCTGGTGTCTGCGCAAGTGATGGGCGTATTGAAGATTTCTAGTTTCAACAGAGTTGCAAGTGCTAGGGAAAGCTGAGCTTCGTTTCCAGGCAGCAAATGCACCTGGCATATAGCAAGCCACACTGTTGGAATCTTCCTTGCAGCATATGTACAGACTGAAAGCCTTAAATACACTGGATTATTTGTTGGGTTTTTTTCCCACCCTTTCCTCCCTCCCATAAGCCAAACATTTATGCAATAAAATATTTCTAGAGCACAATGTATAAACAATGCACACAAGAAAAATAAGAACTGAGAAGCTGTAGTAAGAAAACAGCTGAACTTAATTTTATAGCCAGATAACAACTGAAGTTTCTGTCCATTTTGTTTTGGAGGGGTTTTTTTTAGATATTAAGGTGTTTTTCTTGCAATAGTTTGACTTAGGAATATGTTGCTTAACACCAGTTTCTTAACAGAATACTTGAATGTTTTTTTCTTTGTTGCAACCAATGTGTAACTTCTGAGACATAGAATTTGAATTTCTGGTCAAATAACTTAGAAGCAAACTGCAATTTTATGCCTTTTTCTGGTGCAGCTGGTGCCAAACCATAGCTGAAAACTAAGTGATTATAGACAAAGAGCAACCACTTGGTGACCGGGCTGCCTTTGAAGAGAGTCAATACAAGTAATTTCTGAGTAAATCTAGTGAAGAATCTGCAGCAGAGGCCACTATCCAGGGTTAGGATGGGTCTTGTGTACAATATACAGTCACTCTATATTGTATACAATATAATGTATAAATAATCATTGAAATTCTGAAAGAGGCTAATATAGGAGACACCATATTCCCCACTGAGTGTCCTCTCCATACACCCCAGTATCACAGGTTCCTCCATCGTCTCCATTGTTTTACAGCATTGTTTATAGGAAGTGAGGATGCGCTCCTCAGGGACAAGGAGTCGGCACCACAGGCTGAAGAAAGCCACAGCCTGTGTCCTGCAGTGGGGGTGGATTTATTTGCCCCTTATACCAGTCTGTAAAAGGGGTTGCTGCCCTTCCAGACCTGCTTTGCCCCATTTATTCCATTAAAAGGGGGGTGCTGCTGCGTTTTTATTATGCACTGGACTGCCCACACCAAAATGCAATGGTGCTGGACTGGGTCTTTCGGACCATTGTTTGTCTGGTTCCAGCCCATAAGATCCAAGAAGGGCTTTAATTATTGTGGTCTGGGTGTAATTCATTCAGGTTTTCTCAACCGCTTATTCATCTCTTCCTGTGGTAGAGCTTGCAGACCCAGCTGGCATCAGTGATAGCAAAACTAAATTTCTTTTTGAAGAAACAGGACTTCATTTTTAAATTACTGCTCTGATACAAGCTAAGATGAAGGAAAGATTTTCCCTCTCTCAACTTAAAAGGAAACAATAATTTTCTCCTTTTATTTGAACACTATTCTATTCCATAATTTTTCTCTCTTTGCCATAGAAATTTTGAAATCGAGTCAAACAATGAAAAGAAAAGATGGTGTCGTAAATCTTGGACATAAACCCCCCACCTTGGACTTTAAAAAATAAAGTCAATTCCAGGTCTTCCTGGGTTTTAGCTTTGAACTTCCCTGAGACTTCAGCTTTCTAATCTGTAAACAGGAATAATACCTTCCTGTCTCAGAGGACTGTTGTAAGAAGCTTAACTGCTTCGTGTTTGTAGGATATTGGGACATGCCAGCACAGTCATGGATGTGGAGATACATATATGTGCATATTTGTATGCATCTGTGGATGGGGGTACAGACTGGCTTTATTTTTGTGCGCCTCCTGTTTTTTGTTTTCACAATATCACTATCTTCCAAAACACAAAAGATTTCTTGCAGAGAAGAGAACATTGGTACGTTTACCTGAAGATCAGATTGCACATGAATGAAACATGTTTTCTTGACATGTTTCTTGCCCATTCTAAGTATCAATGTTAGAAGGTTTTGGTATTTGACAAAATTAGCACAACACAGGCTCAAAACCAGCCTCCAATAGCAATGTATTGTGACATTACCATATCTTTCAGAGCAACTGTTAATTGAAAAGGGGAGTCATATTTCACCTAGATATCCCTCTCCCTCCCTAAATTTTCTGGTTAAAATAACACGTTGCTGAACATCATGGTTGAACTCCAGCCCCACCCAGCCACTCACTCACTCTTCCCCAGTGGGACGGGGGAGAGAACCAGAAGGGTAAAAGTGAGAAACTCCTGGGTTGAGACAAAGACAGTTTAACAGGCAAAGCAAAAGCCACACATGCCAGCAAAGCAGAACAAGGAATTCATCCACCCCTTCCCATGGGCAGGCAGGTATCCAGTCAACCCAGGAAAGCCAAGCAACATCATGTGTAATTGTGACTTGAGAAGATAAACACCATTACTCCAAACATTCCCCCCTTCCTTTTCCTTCCCCCAGCTTTATATGCTAGTCATGACACCATATAGTTTGGGATACTCCCTCTGGTCACTTGGGTCAGCTGTCCCAGCTGTGTCCCCTCCCAACTCCTTGTGCACCCCCAGCCCCCTCACTGGTGGGTGGGGTGGGGTGAGACGCACAAAAGGCCTTGACACTGTGCAAACCCTGCTCAGAAATAGCTGAAACATCCTTAGTTATCAACCCTGTTTTAGCCATAGCCCCATACTGGCAACTATAAAGAAAATTAACTCTACCCCAGCCAAAAGCAGCACACTGAACAATGATTTTTTGAATTTAAATCAAAGCTGATCTTTTCTTTCTGTTGTTTACAACCCTTTGAAAGAACATAAGCAGGCCCCATGACTGCCTTCCCTGCCGAAGTTCACATCAATGCCACCTTTTGCTCCCAGGACTTCAGAGGATGGCTCACACCTCCTTTTTGTTTGCTTGGGTTTTTGCAGGCATTCTCCTTTCCTCCAGCTTTTGAAGATGGAAACTTCATGGCAGTCAGTACAGGTTGCCCAACAACATATCTGGAAACTCCTTCCCTCAATGATGACAGTCTTACAGCGAGATAACCTTCAGCTCTGGCCTGACCCACACTTCCATTTTACTTTTTCTCCCACAAAGATGTTAACAGGCCTCATTCACTTCTCAGTTCCTCTCAAACTGGACAACTAGAATTTCCCTTCCAGAAAAGAAAGCAGAGCACCTGTTTTAGAATTAAACTCAGACACTTCCTATTATTATTATAATAATTAACAGTAGGTAAATGTACACATTTCCATTTGGATGGAGAAATGAGCACATCAGATATTGTATTTTCCATTCAAAACCTAAATATAAATGTAGACATTTTAATACATATATTTGCATACACTTTCCAAAAAATGACTTTTTGTTTTCTTGGTTATGCTTATTTCTTGTCCTGCTCTGTTAAAATCCCCTCTGCTTCTCCCCATCCTTTACACACACCAGAGGTTACAGCACTCCACTGGCAATTCTTGTTGGAACAAGAAGCTGATCAGTAAAAGATTACAGAAAGCCCTGTTTTCATTTTGCAACATGGACCTGCTAGAACTCTGCTGCAAAGACTCGTGTCCTAAACAATTTAGAGATGCCACAAAATTACTCCTATTTTGTTATATTAAACCACAAATTATAAGATAGGTTTCTATTCTGGTGTTATTCAGCTCCTTCCAATGCAGTTTAACAGCTGGAAATGAGAAGGCGGCAGCTCCTTGTTACCAGGCAACTCTTTCCAGCCATCAGCAGCTTGCCCCAGGGATCAGGGTTGGAGAGCTGCTCTGCAGTGACAGCTCTTCTCCCTTCTTCCAAACGCAGACTGGTGCATGGAGGCTGCTTCAGAGCAGAGTTGCCTCTAAGAGCTCAAAGCATTGGCAAGAGCTACATCTCATTAAAACTCTGTTTTTGTCTTTCACCATCCCATTATAATGTGTTATACAGCTGGGAGTTTAGCCACTGACTTCCAACAAGCCAATAGTTTTTTCAATGCACAACTAATTTTTTAAGTTATGGGGTTTATTGCTTTGAGTTAATGAGGACAATAAAGAATACGTCATGGTCTTCTGCTAAGAAGCCCTTTCCAAAGGCAGCAATGGGTATCAGTACTCTCCCTCCTGCCTTGGAGATGCAGCTCCAACTCATGTAATGTCTCAACAACTCCACTTGCCATCTTGGTGTTTATATTATCCCTGGTGAGGTTTTGTAGGGTAGAACGCATTGTATGTATATTCGTTCTTACTGTTTTGCTGCAATATTCTTCTCCTCCTCGTGTCACCCTTAAATTTATTTATATTTCTTTTAGGCTTTACTCAAACAACTAAAAATTCCCTAGGAAACAAGCACACATGGAATGCATAGGAATGGCAGCCATGATGACCTCATAGTATATCGATATACCAATGGCCTAATAAAACCCAAATTCCATCCATCAGCAATGTTTATGAAACACGTTACATCACGCAAAAGTTCATTCCTACTCAGAGTCTGGTTTTGGGATTCAGGCTTGTTGAACTCTTGTCCTCACTATGACTCAGAACTGGGCTCCATCTGCTGACACTGTGTTTTCTCTCAACTCTTTCCTGACAATCACACAAGTCACAATAATTTCTTCATGACCAGGGTGCCCCTTGTTTTAACTCAGCACACTTCCACTGGGTCAAGGACATCAGAGAAGACAGAAGAAGAAACATAAACGTCCATGTTGGTGCAATGCTTCAAAGCAAGATTCAGTTGCCTCAGCTGCGGAGCATCCAGCAGGAAACCCGATGGCCCCAAAGAGAAGTTGGTCCCTTGCAAAGGTTATTCCTCTGGTCATTCAGTTCAGCATACGGACATGGGCATGACTAGGACCTGTAGGAAAAGAAGCTTTTTTCCTTCTCCCTCCAGCATAATGCATCAACGTCAGAAAATAGAGTTTGGACCCCTTATTGAAGAGAGACATTAATTAGGGAGTCTTTTATGAAATTTCCTTTTGAGTAAATGACACATGTGAAAGATGAACAGCCTTTCTTCTATATTTCTCCCCATGCATTCAGCTCCACGTTTTTATCCAAGTCTTTGTTTTTCTCTCTAATCTATATTTACTTATTCTTCTCATCCATTTCATCATCACTAGAATTAAGCATATTTTGAAAGTTAACCATTTTCTTCTTGAGTTAATATATGGTAATCATTCAAAAGAGTTGTGCAGCATAAAAGCACCTTTTCTGTGATTGTTTTTATTAGAAAATGTTTAATTTGAACACACCAGAGAAGAGGAATTTTATGCCATTAACATTATTAAAAACCTCTGGATGAAATTTCACATTCTCCCACAAAAATATTGGCCTGATCTAAACAAAGACATGTTTGTGTGGCTCCATGAAAGATTTATACTTGGAAGAGGAGAAAGCAGTTTTTCAAATTTATCCAGGAATATGAAAATAGCCTGATTCTAAGCATGGCTTCTAATTGTTTTTAGTTGCAGTTTCTCAATCCTTCTGACATCCTTTTTCATCACCACTTTCATTCTACATCAATCTGTGTCTTTGAATAAAGTTTCACATATGCATTAGTAACGTCTTTCAGTGGAGCTGCATGACTATCCAGCATCACGCTGAGTGCCTGGAAATGTTCTTAGAAGGCTTGTATCCTATTTTTGTTACCTTCCAACTTTCACTTCTCATCATCACAAATACTTTACAATTTTAATTTATTTTGATTCCCTTTACACCCAGAGATTAAATGAAGCTGACGTATTCAAACCTCTGTTTTTTTTAAAAAAGGAAAGTGCAGGCTGTGCAAAAAGCCCCAGCTCACCTGCGGCAGCAGCACATTAGGAGAAGGTCCAGATGGATCTACCAAATGGGTTTCCCAAGCAGCAGGGATTGCACTGGTACCATGAGAGGTTTCTGTCTTGCAGTCTGGGTTCAATTCCTGCTGATGACAAGAAGAAATCTTAAATTTTTGGTGTGGAAACCCACACTTTTTCTAATTAACTGAGGTCCACCTGGGCAAGGCACACACGCTGCTACAGGAGCTTTTTCACTTTTGGGTGAAGCAGAATTACAAATCCTCAGCTCTTCAAACCAACACTGTTTCTGTAAGGAATTTTTTGTGTGATTTTTCCATACAGTCAAGATTTGTGTGTGTGTGAAGACAGTAGGATACTTTGTGTTCTGCTTTTTTGATATAAATTATCTGTCAGGGGCATCCTAGAGTTATTTATCATCTGTCTGCCCACAGTAGTTCCAGTTTGTGAGCTCCCTTCTTTGCCTTGTCACATGTGGTGAAAACCAAGATATCTTTCAATCTCTACAAAATTCTTATGCCAAATGGCAACATAAGGAGATACTAGAGAAGCATTTAGTGATGGTACAATGGGCGCTTTATCCTCAAACAAGAAATCTATTCCAACTTCATTTAATATCCTCAACTGGATAACAGACACGCAAAGGCAGGAGCGAGATAAAAGAAACTGGGCTTCCTCCACAATGCAGTTAACTCCACAATCTAATGCTTGGATCTCAGAAATGCAGAGATTGTTTTAAAAATGGAGAAAAGCAAAGGTATTCTTTTCGAAGGGGGTAAGAAGTAAAAAGCAGAGTCAGTTATGGAAGATTCTCTTCTAATTTCTCCTTCTTCTCCACAACATCTTGTCATGACAAATAGAAAAGCCCCATTGGGCTCCCTGCCTCCAGGTGCTTAGTGACGACTCAGACTGCACAGAAAACAGACCCTCTGGTCCTGCATCCCCACCTCAACCCTTCGATGTCCTGCAGAGGTATATAACAAAACAGGAGCCATGATGTCCTGTAGGCTGGGGCAGGAGGCCTGATGCTTTTGCTCAGTGCCATTTCTCAGTCTGAGAAGTCACCTGTGAATGGCAGTGGCACATTCTGCCCAGGAGTTTCCTCGTTTTCTTGCTTGCTGCAGATGGACTGCCAATGCCCAGATAAGCAATTTGGTTTTGCTAGTGCCTAAAGCCATTTTCAGTCACCATTTTAGCCTCTAATGAAAGGAAATCTCATTCTCCTGGAACCAACACAGGCATGGGGAGAACAAGATGAGAGTTCAGAACTTCCTTGTCCTTGACACTTCCGGTTTATTTCCTGGCATCAGCTCGTGAATTAGAGCTCACAACTAAGCAGCAAGTTCCAGATCTTAATGTGCTGAGTACATTTGGCATATGGCCAGCCTGTACTGCATTCAGGTCAAGGATCATGGAATCAGCTCATTTACTCTCAGAGGGATTTTTTGGTTAAGTATGCCGCTTTCCACAATCATTTCATTTCTTAAACATTCTGATGTAATCTCATATCCTTCTACTCCTCCCTACCCACAGAACACAAGAAAAAATAGGAATGACATCTTAAGAGCACTTTTGAAGGAAAAATAACAAGAAACGAATGTGGAATGAGCATGTGAAACAGTCACTTGTGCTAAAATCTGAGATACTTTGGCAGTGTGGGACAACTCATGGGACATGTCTAATCAATTTTTCCTTGCGGTCAAACAAGTACTTTACACAGAAGAGATGGTCCTTCAGAAGTCAAGAACCATGCACCCCATAGTGTCCGTGGCTGGAGGATTGATGGAACGAAGGGAAGGCTTGGGAATCCCTTCTTCTTCTCCATAATGCATATATAGAATCATAGGTTTGTTTAGGTTGGGGAAAAATCTCTGGGATCATCAAATCCAACTGGTAACCCAGCACTTCCAGGTCCATCACTAAAACATGTCCCCAGGTGCCACATGCACACATTTCTTGGACACTTTCAGGGATGATGATTCTACTACTTCCCTGGGCAGCCTGTTCCAGTGCTTGAGCATTCTTACCGTGAAGAAACTTTTCCCAATATCCAATCTAAACTTCCCCTGGCACAACTTGAGGCCATTTCTGTTTGTCCTGTCTCTTGTTAGCTGGGAGAAGAGACTGACCTCCACCTCACCACAACCTCCTTTCAGGTAGTTGTGGTTATAGGTCCCCCCTGAGCCTCTTTTACTCCAGGTTAAACAACCCTAGCCTCCTCAGCCGCTCCTCGTAAGACTTGTGCTCCAGACCCTTCACCTGCTCCATTGCCCTGCTTCTTCAACTCTAAAGTTGTGAGGCCTATATGCTCTTTTCAGGACATTTTAGTTTCCTTCTACAGTCTGGTGCCTACAAATGTAATTAGTTGTAGGAACCAAAAGGAACTTTGCTCAGTTAAACCTTCTTCCACTGCACCTCTACAGCTTGGCTACACACTACACACTGGTTTGCTCTGAAAGGCAAATGCTACCTTGGTTTTTGTTTTGGGTTTAATTAAGGAAGAAAAACCAATGGACATTCATCAGAATTTTGAGTAAGCGTCTCAAGTTCTGTTAACTGATGAATCACTTTTAAATATTTGGTCCTTAACGAGCACCTTCTACTTGTGTTTTTAGTCACTTCTCTCAAAACTTGTTAAATTTGGCGCGTATTTCTGGTTAGTGTCTAAAAGCCAATGGAAACTAATCCTTCAGAATTATATTTGGAAACCTCTGTGTTGAGATTACTCTAAAATCAAAAGAGAATCTAAAATGGGACATGCTGACAGCACAAGCAGTTCATATAACATTGTTTTAATATTTTCAGCATTATTTTTCTATCCTGTTTTTCATGTTCCCTAAGACATCACTGGGACAGCTGAGACCAGATAATAAAAACAAAAAATAAATCCATGAATTCTGAAGAAAATTAAAGTTGCTTTATGAAACTCATTGCTTAAATCTGCCTTAAATGCTACCATGCCAGAAGAATGGAAGGTGGAAAATACAACTATTGAAAAGACTTCTGAGCTCACCAAAATCAGTGTTTGATGTCTGTGCCAAGCAACTTACTGGAAAATATAATAAAGAATAGAACTGGTAAACTGAATGATATGTTGGAGAAGAATCAGCATTGCATACCAAGAAGGATGTCTTGTTTTGCAAACCCATTTGAGATTCAAGGAGTGATCTTTATTTAGGCAAGGATGGTTCTGATAATATTAGAAACTTGGATTGTAATAAATCTTTTGAGTTGGTCTTTTACCATATGCTCTCAAAGTGTGATCATATGGGATAAACAGAAAAGGATAAAAAACCATCTGAAAGAAAGAAAACTCATCATTAGATTACACAATATAATGCAGTTTCCAGAGCCCACAAAAATCTCTTCTGTTCAACATCTTCAGAAATTTTATGGAGAAGTTTAATGCCATGAGGTCAGTTGGCAGATAATACAAAATTCATCTGAACAGACAAATCTTAAACTGGTAATCAAGAATATCAGAAGACTTTTAGGAAAAAAATCTTGTCTTAGTGAGTTGAATTGACTTGCTGAGAGGTCACATCAATGACAAAAGCATACAAAGATTGTGCATCTGGGGATAATGTGGAAGCACAGAGGGAAGGCAGAGTGGGACAACCTGTTTTGGTAGCAGGAAGCGGTTCAGTTAGCTTGGCTGTATTACTTGATAACACTCTTAACGTGACAGGGTAATGAATGACAAGTGAAATTTAATATACAGACACACAAAGTGACACACCCATGAAAGACAACCCTCACCTTCTGTATTCACGGGTAAAACAGCAACTCCCCTCAGGAAAGAGGTCTCAGACCTCTTGTTCATGGCTCTTTGAAAAGAACAGGTCAGGCAGTGACCCATGTGATATTTGAAAATAGTAAGGAAAAAACAGAAGTAAGAAAGAAGCAGGACACTGTTGCTATAAAATCATATCTCGAATATTGCATGTAGTTTCATCCACATTGTCTGAAAAGAAGTATAAACAGAAAATATACAGGGCAGGACGAAAAGACGAGGAATGGTTTCTGTTTGAGGGGCTCAGGCTGCAATCCCAGAGCAGACTATGGATTTACTGTTGCAATCCACACTTCTTCGTGCTGTCACTGAGCTGGTTCAGCACAGTAACCCGGTAGGAAACACACACACACTAAACAAAGGGAAGAGTTTCCTGACAGGTGACTGATCTGAAATGGCACAGCCACATCTGTGGACATGGGCAGGGGGACACATGACAGAGGGAGGAAAGGGGCAGCCAGTCCTAGGAAACCTCTGCCTTCAGCTGTAGCTTCAGAAACCATTTTGGCCAGCTCTGCTGATGAAATTATGCCCAAGCTCCTTTGCCTGCAGCTACTTGCTGTCACCCCTGAAAGCCTCTCCCTTTTGGTGTTTGTGCAGCTGTTCAGCAACTCAGTAGGGGAACTGATCTGAAATAAAATTAATCATTTTTGTTGGATTATTCTGATTGAGTTTGCGGCATGCTAGCACAAGAAACGGATGTGGCCAAAGAACAGGAAAAAGCAACAGGGACTGGAGGGACTGCTGCTTTGAGCAATGCCAGCTCAAAGGGGTCTGAAAACAAGTAATAGAACAAAGCTCCATTTTTTTTTCCTTTCAGGAAAAAGGATGGTTCTGAAATCGTATAAGAGAGATCTATAAACTGGTATGGTGAAAACAAAGAGGGCATGATCATCCACTATTTCTTAGGTGACAAAAATTCAAGTACCCTGTAAAATTATTAAGCCCTGGATAAAAAACTAGTGAGAAAAAGTTCCTGTCTAGCCTTTGTCCAAATTCCCATCACTCCTGGAGGCCAGGCATACCAACAGATCAAAAAGCTATTTGACAAATTCATAGAGAAGTGGCACATTGGTGGCTGTTAGTGTTGCAGCGGGCACAGTTTTCAGCTGAGAGCTCTTCCTCTGCACTTCAGGAGCTGAAAACAGAAAGAAAAGGCCACTGCATTGTGGTTTATATGTTTTTATACCTCTTACCTATATCTCTACTATTGGCCATTGTCAGACAGAAGATACCAGCCTAGGGATGGTTGCTTTGAATGAGTAGGCTGGCTCTTCTGTTTTCACATACTTTACTTCAACTGTATGTGCTATGACTACACTGTTTACATTTGTTATATTTCCAGTAATTATTGTGGAGACACAAAGTCTGTATTAGATATACCTAAACAACGAAGTTAAACTACACAAGTTCTTTTTCTGAAACAAGTTATGCCACTGAAATTTTCTTGAAGAATGTATAGGTATGGTGTTACTGGAGCTATCTGCCACACTGACCCTTTGACAGAGCAGTACAGATAAGAGGGGTGGCTTTAAAGCAGTGGCAGTAGATAGCCCAAGTGCAGCTCTTACCCTACAGCTGTAGGTTACAGCTAACAGGGTTTCCCACAGTGGACGTATCCTGTGTAACTACGGTTGGGCAAGGGACAGTAAAGCATGGCTTGCAACATATTGGTATAAACGAGATTCATCCCTCTCCTGGGGAGTTCATCCTAAAATAGTGGAACAAACTGAAAATGCATTTCTGACCAAAACCTGTGTTGGTATGTGGGGAGAACCCAAGTTTCTAATTTATGGCAGGACTGGGTTGGGTTTGGTGCCAGCTTCTCCCTTCCCAGTGATGAGCCCCGGAGCTATTAAAGAGATGTGCCTGGAGGTGAGGGCGCAGTCTCCCCGCCCGCTCCCCGCGTCCTACTGGCCTCCCATCGGCCCGACTCCCCGTGACCGCCCCCGCCGCTCGGCACGGCCGCTCCCGGGCGGCCGGGCAGGTACGCGGGGCCGGGCCGGGAGGCC
>VZTI01002192.1:339934-451604 GCA_013397865.1 Struthidea cinerea | reverse complement strand
CGGCCCCAGCCAACGCCGCATCGTGATGCCGCATCCCGCGGCGCCCCTCGGGGCCGCCCTGCTGCTCATCCTGCTGGTGGCGGACTCCTCGCAGAGTGAGTACCGCGGGGGTCCGTCCCTCCCGCACACGCCGCCGAGCATCCCCCGCCGCCCCGTGCGTGTGCGAGTGCGGGGTGTGCTGCCGGGGCGGGGTGGGGTGCGGAGGGGATGCGCAGCTTCGCGGCTGCGGTGAGGGCGGCGGCGGGAGCAGGGGGATGCGGGAGAGGGCCCGCGCCGAGGCCGCAGCGACCCACGGGCGGCGCCCCGGGCAGAGAGGGCGCTCGGTGCTCCCCGGAGGGGAGGTCTGGTGTGCGGGGTGGGGGTCCGGGGATCCGGGCCGGCCGGCCGGGCTCAGCTGTTCACCGCTGCCTGTCCTTCCTCCTGCTCCTCTCCTCCTCCTCGTCCTGCTCCTGGCCTCCCCCACGCCGTCCCGGCGCTCGGCTGCCCAGCCGTGCTGCTGCGCGCCCCGGAGGCTGCCCAGTTCCTGCGGCAGAGGCAGCGGCGAGCCTACCAGATCTTCGAGGAGACCAAGCAAGGGCACCTGGAGAGGGAGTGCGTGGAGGAGCACTGCAGCAAGGAGGAGGCCCGGGAGGTGTTTGAGAATGACCCCGAGACGGTAAGGGCGCCCAGCCGCCGCGGAGATTTGGGGGGGTTGTCCCGCTCCGCGCTCCCGCCCACCCTCTATCGGCGGCTGGATGCCAGCTGCCGGCACAGCTGGGAAAGGCATCGGGAGGAGGAGGAGGAGGACCCAGGGCCATTAGGTGATTGACTGGAAGACACACTAGTGCTCAGCCTGCACAAGGGCAGTACCTCGGTGAGTGTGGTGTGGGTGAGCAGTCTAGCCTGGCACTGGCTGGCAGGACTGTCTCTGGAGACTAGAAGGGTCCTGTTCACCCATGGTCTAAATCCGTGAAGCAAGACCAGTGCAACATAATGATACAGCTTCTCTGTCTGGATACCTTACCATCCCTCCTCTTTCCTTCAGTTTCCCATCGCAGCTGTATTTAAAATCCCCTTAATTTTGCAGCATGTGTCACAATAAGGGCTTCTCAGAAGAATGTCCTAACCAGTCTAAAATCCGTGGGGGCCAATTCAGCTTGGTCAGCATCTTAGAATCAGTAGGTTCTGAACCTGTCACTACAGCAGCAGGAGAGCACATGTATGGGAATGTGGTACTGCTGCACTTGTAACACTAAGTGTGGATTCACACAGTTACAGACTGCACACCACACATGGAGCTGTCTTTTCCAGTCTTACCAAGGCTGATTTTCACTTCAGTCTTCTCACTTCAAGCAGCATGCAGATACTTCACTAAGCTTGCTTACTCTTCCAGTCACTTTACACCTCCTCTCAACACTGTGGATAGGCTGTTCTCATTGCAAAGAGTATCTGGCATTGATTTAGCAGTGGGAAGTGGATTTTCTTGGTGTTCAAAGTGAAGCTCGGTTCTGCACAGCATGTTCCTGTTAATGGTATGATGCTCTAGGGAGAAGATAGGACAGAGAGAGAGCACATGTGTGTGTATACAGAGACGCAAACCACAGGCAAGGGAGGGACACAGCTGAGGAGATGTTTTATGCTTCAGTAAGGCAAGTCCTGACACGTGTGCTTCATTAGCAGCCTCAGCACTGGATATACAGTGCAGTAGCTTGTTGTCACAAGGCAGTAGTAAGTACAGCAAAAGCATCATGATAGATTTTTTACAGTCTTTATTTTTGAGATTAACATGGAGCACTTGCCCAGGTGGTGTTTAATGTTACACCTTTTATGTGTATATCACATTTGCATGTAGAAGTGTTTGCTTCTGTTCTGCAAAAACTGAGCTACTTCAGTAATGGGGTGAGAGTGGCTGGTACAACTACTTCCATATTCATGTTGAGTAATATAACTTTAAACTCAATATAAATATCCATCACATAGCAGTGAATGCAGGGAAAACCATGGTGAGCGTGATTTTGTAGCCTTCTGGAACAAAGGAGATCTAAGGTCACTACTCTTACTAACTGGCTGCTGGCCAAGAAAATAGCCAAAGGCGATGCATTGATAGATCAGTTTAAGGGTGGGATAGTGTACAAATATGTCAGGAGTTTTTAACAGTATTTGGTACTGATTTTGTAAATTGGAAAGAATACACAATTCTCCTACTGAAATGGCAACAGTGAAATAATTTTGGTTTAAAATCTTTTGATGTATAATATAAATTCTTTAAGATACTGTCATACTTTAAGTGTGTTTTGTAGGACAACGCTGACTTTTTGTCATTGCAAATTGTTTTGATTTTTTTTGGTTCATTTCCTTCGTTATTGCTGCTAGGTTTCACTCCGTTTTGAAAACCTGAAGAAAGGCTATTGTCTGTGCCCTCTAACTTGGCCTTCTACACCAGGACACTTAGATCTTCAGTGACATAAGATCCTACGTTTTCTGAGACACAAACCTCCCAAGAGCTGTGAAGTTGCTTGTTAAGTGCAGTATGTCCTACTCCTTGCATTACTTTGCTTCAATTTGATTGAGAAACAAATGTGCTGTCATATATCAGGGGGATTTATGGCCCTTCCTGTCCCTTTTGCAATCAATATGTGACATGAAAGCAGCAGCTGCTGTTCAGTAACAGTTTTCTAATGCGGGGTGGCAGAGGTTATGTTTGTGAGCTGTTACTACTCTACACTGGAAGCCTTCACTGTTTTGTAAGGCACCGGTGACTACTTCTCCAGCAGTATCTGTGGATTTCATGGACAGAGTATTAATTCAGAATGGAAGTATATTTTAAACAGTAGGGAGTTATTGTGCTATCATTTCACTGATGCTGTGTTGTGCATCCAGTCCTAGTGACTGACAGAAGAAGGAAGCTAGCTGAGACCTGACTCAGGAAAGGCAAGAACTGTTGTAAACAATACCAAGCTTTTTGAAGAATTGCAGTAATTGCAGTCATGCTTCAGCATATTGCCAGGCTGCAGCTGATACATGCTGGTAAAGTGAGCTTTTACTGACTAGGGAAATGTACAGATTGCTGTTGACAGAAGATGATTCCTTGTAGTTTAGGAAGGCTGAAATTTCTGCATGTGCCTGCTGAACCTGGTCACAGGGATTAACTACTTAGATTGTGGCAGAAAGAAACAGCTACGGCACTTTTTGCCCTGTGCTGAGCTCTGTGAGGCTACACAGGCAAGCCATGGGGAACACATCAGTGCAATCTGTCCTGTTGCATCTCCCAGGTTTTATGCTTTAAAGCACCAGATTAGTGTCTGCGTAGGCATTTGGCTGTTTACTGTCCCACAGGAGCAATGGTTTTGCAGCCATGACAACTGAAAGTTAGTTTGAGATTAGTTAATCAATCTTGATGTTTCTCTGTTCAGCCTCAAGGAAGGCTTGTGATGTGAGATCAAAAGTGTTGTCCCTCTTCCCTTTTCCCCTCCATTAGATGCTAATGAAATGTATGAGTCTTCCTTACCAACCTTGCCATTGTCAACTATCCTGTGGTTGCGTGAGGAGAATTTCGAGGCCTAATTTCAAGACATCCTAAAGATGTGATATGAAATTGCATTAACTGATTCAATTAAACAGCTCCAGAAGTTGAGGTAAGATGAAGGAAGGCTGTAACATGGCTCAGGTGATGCTTCCCAGGTAAAACCATATCTTGATGCAGCCAATTGTAACATCTAGCCAAGAATAACATTTTACGGAAAGATACCTATTTCCTGGACAGACCAGTAAATGAAATGAAGTGTCACATATCTATACCAGAGCACCCTTTTTCTGTGCCTTCCATTGTTTCGGTGATCAGCTTTCAAAGCAACATCTGCAGGCAGTCAGCAGAAGATGGATATTCTCTGAAACCTGAATGCGGGTTTTGCCACATGCACGATTACTTACATCGACTGCTAAGAATAGTATATCAGGCGGGGCCCAGAAGCCATTCATGTGCAGGCCAGGGCAGCTTTTGTCTTTTATGTTACGGAAAATATAAATATCAGCTTGCTCAGACTAGAGGAAGGAAGATCAATTGAAACATTTTTAGATTGTTTTGTTTTTTTTTAAGAGGCAGAACAAAACTTAGTCTATGCCACTTGTATGACTATACATGGTAAAAACAAGTAGCCTGGATTAATGAGTCTTGCAGCCTACCTTTTTCATGAAGCTCATTATAACATCCTTAAACATTACTGCAGAATTCTGGGATGGTTCCTGTTTTGTAATTTCATTTATGCTAGAGGTGCCAAACAGAAAAATTAAAAGATAATGTGGTGGGGGAAAAAAAAGAAGGATGGAAAACAGCTTGATGGGAGGTGTGCAGACTGTTTCTAAATGTGATCTATTCAAAATATATGCTAGGTGTGATAGATGGGATGAAGTTGCAAAATACCTTGGATACAGAGATAAGAATGTTATCTTATTTAAGATGTTGATGAGGCCTTATAAAAGCAGTACTGCAGAAATACTTGACCTTGGTATGCAGTCAAGGTATTACAGCTTGTTAAGTGACTGATAAACTACTCTGGAATTTGGTTGACCCGTTCTAAAAATCTGGTCATCCAAGCATGTAAAACAAAGGGCAGAAGGAAGTGTAGCTCCTGGTGTTCTCAGAAACATTGTATTTCACTGAAGAAAAAAGTGTCCTCATGCAAGGAGTTTCTCTGTTTTGAAAGGCTCAGCATAGGGAAGATGTTTGAATGCAGCCTGTTATCCTTTGGTACCGTAGTACAGCATCTGTCCTTGCAAATCTTGCTTGCTGTTGTTACTGCTGAAGAATTACTGATCTTCCTGCAGCTCACCATAGAAATTGCCATGCTGAATGCATTGAAAAGTGTTAGGCAGACCAGAAACGCTGATGTAGGTCAGCCTGGCCACCTGTGTTTACTGTTTATGGATTTGGCCCTCAGTAGAGCACTGTGGAAAGCCAGCTGGTTTCCATGTGCATGCAGAATGGACATCTGATTCATAGGCAGATACGTGAAAATTCTGGGTTTTGAGGGACTCGCATCTAAACTGCTATTAAAATCTACTGCTTGTCAGATACACAAAACACTGGCAGAGAATCACAGCATAACTTGAACTGAAGAGGAATCTAGTGCACTGTCCCACTCATGGCAAGGGCAGCAGTGACACCAGACCAAGTTTTTGGGGGTTTTTAGCAATCCTGTCTTGAAAATTACTGATCCTAACAAAACTTCTAGCAATATCAGCATTCTTTCTGCTAGGCTGAGTATATTGAGAAGCTGAAATGCCAATGGAGCAAGGTATAGGGTGTGATAAGGGTCAGTTTTGTTGGTTTTCAGAGTGTTGATGGCTCACTTGGTTTTATTTTTTATGTGTTCCATAATATGACGTGGTCATGATAACACCAATGAGCAGCATGCGTGGACTAGGGTCTTCCAAACTTCATTCTGATCTTTTAGGAGGGGTGCTTGTTGGGCAATATTTAGATATTATTTACTAAGAATAACAAGATAGATACACACTTGTAAATATTAATCACAAAAGTATGAAGGCATGTAGAGGGAGGAGAGGAGTTGCTGGGGGAGCAAAGCAGTGTTAAATTTCTTTAAGTAATTTAGTGAATGTTGTGCAGTCTAGACATGAAAAATACTGGTATCTTTAGATACAGATGTCATCATCCCTGTATAGAATATTCCTTTCCAGATCCAGGCAAGAATCTGGTTTTATTTGCTGTGACAGTTCTTCTCAATATACTGATTTGTTTTGACATTTTGGCAGAGCATGGAGAAAGGGCTAGATTTATAGCTGGTATAAATTTCTTTGTCTCTTCTTGTTGGTGCAGAGGGAGAGAAAGAGTTGTTGGAAAACTCTGCTGATGTTTTAACCTGCTTAGACTCAGTACATGGAAGAATGGATTCCCAGGCACAATGGTAACTGCTTGATAGATTTTGAGAAAGAAAATACAGGGATATTTAGACTTGTGTCCAGGAATGGGTTGAAGGAGAGAAGAAGGAAGTAAAAATTTGAGTACCCAGGTATATGCCACAGTAGCATCCCAGCCTGCTGGGATGAGATCTGGGTGTCTACCAGGTGTTCTCCCTCCCCTTTCTTTCCTTCTCCCTGTAGTTTCTTATAAAAGACAAGGGAGCTTTGTACCAAAATCCAGTAGGTCTAACTCATCTGGAAGGCAAAAAGATTGGGACTGTGAACCACGATGCTCTCGTCTGTTTTGCAGTACAGACACAGCATTTGTTGGCAGTAGTGGTGTTCAGTAGCAGGAGGGTGACAAAAATACTCCTGCCTGCCTTAGGAGGCAGGTTATACATTTGTTGGCTAAATGCCACTTTATCAAAAGTTGTTGAGAAGGGTGAGCAAAGTTTGCTGTTGGTGGAAACAGACACAACTCCATCAGCTCTGCTGGACTCATGCCTACCTGATCTTTATCAGTTTCCGCTCATGGGAGAGTAGCCCAGAAATTCAGAATAGACCCGGAAATACTGACACACCACATCACAAAAGTAGTACCTGCTAAATGTCCTGTGCCGTAGGAGGGAAGGAGCAAGAGAAGACAAAAGGGACTACTATTATGCTGAGGGGCTGTTTGAAGATAGGGTGGAAAAAGATGCTAAGAATGGCAAATTGAAGCAGGTGGGGTTTATGCTGGTTTGGTCAAGATGGATGATAATGGAAAAAGTAGATAAAGTTAGGGCAAATCAGTTTTCTAGAGAAATACAATAGGTTTTAATAAATATGTGAGAGGGGAAAAAAGACAATTAAAAATTAAGAAAACAGTTTTGTGGCCATGAGCTCATTTAATTTTCTCTTTTAAATTAAAAAAAAAAATAGGAGCAGCCTACTGGGAATTAATACAATTTTTTAGTGCAGCTGCTTGAGAATCCGGTGAGAGAAACATTGAATCTGTATAAATTGGCAGCTGTAATTCATGTGTGTTCCATACTCTGAGTGAGCTTAATGAATTGCAAGGAGTCACTTTCCAGTAAGTATGAAGAACAAGGATGGAACCACCACCACAGATTTAGAAGAAACTGAGAAGGAACATAGCAACAAGGTTTACTTCTCCCTTCACATTACTTTTCAAGCTTTGGTTTCACACTGGGGAGTTCAGCTGATCTAGTAGAGGCAAGCAACTCCCTTGCCTGTTCTTTTCACCTTTCTTGCACAGCAATTTGGCTGACTGCATGGACCAATTAAAGTAACTTAACCTAAAGAAAAGTAGTCTGCAGAGAAAAATGGTAATTCTGCAGCTGGAACAGTTCCCCAGTCCAGTGGGGACTGACACAGTGGAAAGGACAGCCTGAGGTTTGGATGGGAAGGTCAGGTGCTGGAAGAGAAACAGAAATGGTTGCCACAGCTCAGTCTATCAAAGCAATGAATGAACAACCAAGCCTTAGAGAATCTGATTGAAGTTTTTCAGCAGGTCTCCTTTCTGTATCTTTGCTTTCATCACAGTTTTGTTATGAGTGCTGTTCTATAGGCTCTCCACACGTGCGTGTTCTGTGGGGAAATTTACTTATTGATGGGTTTGTGTTTTCCCCCTGTTCCTTTGAACATCAGCAGTGGGACCCAGAAGAAGAGCAAAGTTGGAAAGTAAGGAGGATACCCAGGGAGGGGAGCAATTGTTGGTGTTGTCTTCACTCTGCACACCTGCCAGGACAGAAGGGTATATAAATGAAGAGATAAAAGGACAACGGGTCATGCTTGCACTGCACAGAATCATATGTACCTGGAAAGCTACCATATTTGGCTGATTCCTAGAACAGGGAGTACTAGTTCAATTCCAGAAAATATTTAGGACATGAAGAGAAAAGCACAAGTTACTTATTAAAATAATGAACAGGGAAGTATGAGATCAGATTCTGTCACCAGAGCCTGATGTCATCTAAGATATCACTTCCCTATTGCTTGCTTGCCTGTGCCCTCTGAGTCCAAATCCTTAAATGCTATAATGTGATTGAATGCTGTTTGTATGAGTTGCAACTTCTGCAGATAAGCAAAATCCAAAGAAACAGTATGATTACATTACAAGGAGGGGGAAAACTTCAGTGGATAAAATGTCAGAGAACCTATGAGACATCATAGATATTTAAACTATGTTTGATGGGATATATGACCTGTTCTGTTTTAAATATGGCTAAAATAATTACAGAGTAATGACATAGTGATGATGCTGGAGAGACAGCCTTTTACTTATGCTAGGTGTTTTGTCAGATACTGTGTTCCTTAATTTGACTAAACTGTGTGAGCGAGTGTTAATTTACCCACACATACAAATGCTGTAACTATTGCAACAAGTAAGGATTCAGACGAGCAACACTGAGTGAACATTTGTCGTCAAATTGAGATCTCGCATATTATTACAGCTGGAGTGAAAGTGGCCTTTCAGTTCTGAAGCAGTGGAGGAAACTTCAAGGCATTTGTAATCAGGTTCCTGTCAGAATAACTTAAAAGCACATGCAACCAACTGGGATTACTCTACAAATTATTTTTGTTGACGTATTTTGTACCAGTTTTATCCATTTCACACTATTTACTGTCTAATCAAACCCTGCCTCAGGCCGCCTGTAGAAATCATGTCTCTGTGCCCTCTGCATCTTCACAAAATGTAAAATATCCGTGATATGTGTGAACTTTTTATTTCTTCTTTTCTTTCCTTTCAGTACTTCTTTTTCTCCCCTGTAATTATGCATTCCAATCATTGGTGGGTTTTTCCTCATTGCAGAGAAACAGTTTTTGCTGAAGTGGCACCTCAGTAAGCTATTGGGAAACAGTCTTGCTGTCCAGAACAGAGCAAAGGAAGTTATGACAATAGATGGGTTTTATTTCAGACTTGAGGATTCTGCAGAGGTACCTAGTCTCTATGGACAGGTCATGCTGGAGAATATGGTCCTGAATGCTTCTATTTTGGAAAGTTCAACAGCTTGGTAGAAGGGTCAGTCCCAGTCTTTGTGCACCCAAATAGCTGGACAGTGTGAAGTGGATACTTGACAAATGGACACAAAATCTAAAAGCTACCCTAAGCAGCTGTAACTTGGGTGGTAGGAGATGAGATTTGGAGGCTGCTTGTGGATTGTAATGTGATCTGCTTGCTTCTCTAATGCCTCACTTGCCAAGTTGTCGAGAGACATTCTCTTTGCTCTTCATATAGAGAATACAGATTGCCATAAAGCAAAATAGGAAGCAAACTAACCTGGCTGAGTGATGGGTTCCTCATGATGAGAAGGAAAGCTTGTGCAGGTAACATGGCATTCATTTGAGCATAAATTCTATAACTATAGGTTCTACATATTTAAAATTCTGAATTGCAGAACTGCTTAATGCCCTTATATGGGAGGAAGGGCCCAATCATGCAGTGTGAGATTTGCTATGCATCTAAAGACTAGGGCTGAGTTTTAAAAAAAGGAGGAGAGTTCTCGAGCATTAGTGAGATTTGCATTCTCAGGTTGTAACAGTTGAAAACTGGCAAACACTAAGTTATAGCTAATTATGGTTGGTAGCAGTCATTTCTTCAAGGATAATGCAAGCCCATAGTGTGGAAACTTGAAGAATGTTTATAAATGAGGTCTGGCCATGCCCAAGACAAACATTCAGTCCTGAAAGAAAGAGGAAAAGGGAGAGTCATTATATGGAAACGAGGAAAAGGCATAATGTGGGAGTTGTTGCTACTCTCTTAGCAGTAACTAGGTAACTAAGAAAGTGCTTTTTAGAAATCACCGTTGCTAACACAAGTCGGTGAAATGCTCCAGTGTTAGTGGTGCTGCAGTCACAGAATCACAGGGTGGTTGAGGTTCGCAGGCACCTCTGGAGGCCTTTTGGTCCACTCTCCTTGTCCAAGCAGGGCCACCAAGAGCCAGATGTCCAGGAACATGAGCAGTCTTCCTATAAACAATGTCTTGTATCTGTGGCGTCTAGAGCTCAAACATGATTTTTGTTAGATTCCGTGCTGATCAGTCTTACCTGACCTGGTATTCAAGCAAAATAAACAGCAGCAGTAAGCAGGCCCTTTTGTCTGAGGTCTCCGGTGTTACCAATTACTTTAAAGTAAAGCAACAGTGAGAACATTTTCCTGGTGTTGACAGGGTCATTGTTATGTTTTCAGAAGGGCTATTTTTATACAGTGACTCATGTTAACGCCTCTTCTGATTTGGTGTTTTTCCATCTTCTCTAAAAATGCAGCAGGACTAATGCGTACCCCATAAAATTGCTCTAACTTCTGGATTTTAGCACTATGGACTTTGGCCATAGAGTTGAAAATAGATGGTGACCCCAGTCACAATGTAGGTTTCCTGTGGTAGGGAGGCTGACATAGGTATTTCTGCCTGTTCCACTCCACAGCTGTGAATTCTTACCTTCATGTTGCTGTTCTCCTCAGTTGTTTCAATGCGGGTTGTTGCACGGGTGGCCCCAGAGAAACTGTTCTTAACATGTGGAAGGAAAAAGCCAAATATAAAAATGAACAACCTGGAGTTTTGGGGGGTTGTTTTCTTGGGTTAGTTTCTTTGAGGACACTTTTTAAATTATGCTCTCTTAGATATCCAGACTGAGTGTTGTAGTGGCTGTTTTATCAGGGTAATAGTGAGCTCCAGTTGCAGTTGGGAGAGGAACACCTTAGCCCTGTGAACAGAGTTCTTACCCCATGTTTGGTGTCACTCTACCTTGAAATAAAAACATGCAGTCTTAGATCTTGCAATACTGTTGTGGAAGCAAATAATGCATCGGAAGACTTGCTTCTAGCATGTACATGTGTTCCTGTGAAAGCGATGGGGGCTGTAGAGTTTAAATCTTTTCTGTTAAAGCACAGCTCTGTCTCCTGCGTAGCAAGGGAAAGGTCTCTGGCACCGAGCTGAAATAAGCAAGCCAGGACCTGCCTGGAGAGACTGGCCTCATGCTGTGCTTTCCACCTCACTGAAAGGGTGGAGATTTGAAGATGTTAGGCACTTCCCAGTCTCTCCTATTTCTTCCTCTTTACCTGAGATCTCTGCTGAGCTGTACTTTGGGTGGCACATGACATGTAACTCACAGGTGAGTTACAACTCTGGTGTGTAGCTCATACTACATGTTTGAGCTGTAGTGGCAGCAGATAAAAGATTTTGTAGTTTACAAAAAGACCGTTCATGTTACTGGGACACCACAGGCTGCAGGTGTCCTGCTGCCAGGCCCTTGACTATTGTAGCTTCTGGCATCCCAACCATACTGGTTGATACGTGGAAACCAGTCAGACAGAAAGTCGAGTGGGTCACAAACAAGAGAGGTGGAAATACATTAAAGTTTTCTTGGTAGGAACAGTCACAGAGGTTGTTGGAATTGTTGAAACTACATTTGTGATGTTTGGTCTGTTGTGGAGGTTGGAGCTTCTGCAGCCTTTGTCTTCCTTTTGCCTGCACTGGGACATTACTGCTGGACAGATGGGTTGGAGAGCTTGGTGAGGTCAGTGTCTGTGCAGCAGCCTGTCTGGAGGATGTTTATGTCCAACATGTATTTGTTTATACGTTTTTATTTAAAAAGCCCATTGCTCCTGCTTTTATTTTCAGCAGTAATTAGGAAGCAGATCTAAAGGGGAATGGCTGACCACATTTAAACGTTGACCTTTTTTATCAGAATCCAAGCTGAAAATTTAGCACTTACATAATTCGGTGGTGATTTTTGCCACCCTAGTGGTAGCAGTTAAATAACTTCCTGTGTTTTGATCCTGTGAACAGTGTGTGACTTTCTGGATGGTGAGAAGTTTATTGAGCCTGAAATTGAAGGTGGCTTGTTGAAAAATTAGCAAAATAGTAACAGAGAATCTTTGCCAACTCCTTCTTAGCAAGCCTCAAGGCATTTCTCTTGGCATTTTTGTAGGATCCTGAAAATACTGTTGTACACTTCTGGTAGAAAGAAGATGAGTTGCATACTTTTAACAGGGACCTGACCCTGTATAGGATTTTCATTTTCCCTGACATCTGGGGGTCATTAAGCCAGAGGACATCACAGAAGACTGAAAAGACATTGAGGAGTTGAACGCTCACACGAGAAATAATGTGTATCCTTACCAGGTTAGGCACAGCTTGAATTTTTAACTGAGAAAACTTCTCATCAGTGTTTTTTGAAAAGGGATTGCAGTTTAAGCAGGTTCCTTTTCTCAAGGTATAAGATCATTCATCCTTCATTCTTATTTATCTTTTCTCTGAACGTAAATATGTTGTCATTGTATTTACAGAAGCCAGCTGTAAGAAAAATTGATTATGGAGAAAAATGAAAAGTTAATCATACAAGAATGAGTAATGTTAGAACCTGTGAGCATGTGTCTTTGTTTTAGAATGGTAGTATCAGCAGGTTTTGTAAACCTGGAGAAGTGCTACTGATCAGCAAGTGCTTTTGTACAGCATAAGCAAATGAGGAAGACAGGGAAAGAAGAGTTAAATTTCTATAAATAGCCTCCTGTTTAAATCACTTGGCTACATACTTTGTGGAATGAAGCTTGTGGTGGTACAATGCCTTGGAGTTTCACTTGTCAGCTGTTCAACTGGCATTGAATCAATACGCAGTCAGTTTGAATTTGGAAGTTACTTGTACAAAAGTAAACTCTATACCACTTTTCTAGCACTCAACTCATTCATCAGAGGTCAAGGAGAAAATGCCTTTGCCACCACTGACATGGAGCAATTAGGCTGATAGCCATGAATATGAAAGCTCCTATTTACTGTCCTGTGAGTGCCAACACAAGTTGTTCTTGCCAGAGTCTGGATTATCCTGTTGGTGGTTAAATACATCTGCATGTTCTTGTGAAGTGTATGGAATAAAGGGGAAATAATGAAAGAAATGTTTGGAATATTTTATTACATGCCCCTGTCTTTTTCTCCTCAAGTGCTGGTTGAAGTTCAGTTTGTGGTTATAGCACAAATGGACAACCATCTGAATATTTAGACTGCTTAGATTTATTTCTATTTTGACTGCGTTTTTTTGACTTGTATTTTCCAAACTAAACCTTAAAAAAAAAAAAGAGGGAACAAGGACCATAGTGGGTTCTGAGCTCATCACTCTGTTAACCCTAAGAAACATTTCATAGCTCAACCCCAAAACATGCCAAGACTATCGCCCTCATGTCAGAATTGAAAATTATCGTAAGCGTAAGCTGCTGCTTCTACTTCTTTGCTGATGCTCTCATAATTTAGGCTGAGTATTTACATGGTGCATTTCAGTAACTGGAGCATATTTGCCAGAAGCAATTGATTCTTCTGGGAAATGACAGCAGTGCAATTGATTGCATTGGACAGTCCAGATCAAACTGAATCACGGTGTGTGCCTGTCCCTGTTGTTTATACATGCCTGTATAGATGCAACCAAACATCTGTAATAAGAGGAGAAGATAAAATAGTGTCTTTTCTTGCACATTGTATAGACCAATTTAATTTTTCAGAATGCAGGGTATTTACTGTCCCAGTCTCACTGAAGATAGTGTTATATGGAAATTGCTCCTGTTGTATAAAAGAGAATTATACTGCACATATGCTTTCATAATGAGCTGAGAAGTGGTTTATTTAAAAAAAAAAAAAATTAATGACTGATACAATCCATAAGTTTTTCTTCATTCAATGCCCCAATTACCATTTTAACAGCTCTTGAATTAGTGACTTACATATTATGGAAACCAGCATGAAGGTGGAAACAAGTGCTTTTTCCTGGCCATGAACTTTTGTATTTTTTTAAGAATGTGATACAATTGTCAGCTTCAGCCAATCTCCCATTCTTCCATGCAGCACAAGTGCATTTTCCTGCTGTTTCCGTGTTGGTGCAAGCAGTCGTGTGACTGGCAAGGCCTCACCAGGCTGACTATTCCAACTTATTCACATCACGTCAGCAAAATGATGCTGCTCTCGCTTTATGGCTGCACTTTGTTGATGCAAAGTAGGGAACAGTAGTGCATGACCATGTACCATGAGAGGAATGGCAATGCCCTTTGCAGTCTGGTTTCAGAGTAATGGATGTCAATTTTCCCCTCTCTTGCAAAGTGCCATTGCTCCCTTCTTTGAGCATCCGGGATGTGATGTGTGGGTGGTACAGCAATGGCTGCTGTTTGAGTTTGGTTGTTGCTCCTTACAAGAGCAAAAGGTACTTTTTCTAGTGGTTGTGGTGTTCATGTGCTGGCCATGTCCTGCATCAGCAGAATGCCTTCGAGGAGGCTCGGGGTGACTGAATGATCCTGTAATCTTTCCTCCAGGGTTTTGTCCCTAGTTTCCAATTCCTTCCCCTATACCTCATGCCATCAACAGCAGCTTTATCTCTTGGAGGGTTAGTGTCTTCGTGCTCAGTCACTGCCACTGACCAGATCAGCTGCCATCAAAAAATACCTTGGGACTGGAGCTAACGTTTCTTTCCTTTTCAAATGACAAAATACATGCATAATACTGTGCTGCTTCTGGTTCTGAATAAAAGGAGGTTAGGGTACTGGTGTTTGGAACTTGCTAAACAATTGCCATACAAGACCACCAAACTAACAGCAGCTCTTAAATAGCATGAAAATAGAAGCAAATATGATTCAATAAATCTTTGCTCTTTTTTTTCCCCCCTTCTACAGGAATATTTTTACCCGAAATACTTGGGTGAGTTGCTGCTTTTATTTTCACTTTGTGGGAGTGCTGGTATGTGCCTAACACTGGAGCTTGTCACATCTGAAATCTCTGCTAAGGAAGGTGATGGACATCTGATTGCAATAAGCATGCATTGCTAACTTTAAAGATAGACTTTATGTTCCTTATTTTACTTTGAGGTGTGTGTTTTTACTTATGTGTACATTTGCAGACAGAGATGCTTTGTGTGTTTTCTGCATGTTAAAATCTTGATGTTGTGTATATATCTGTGGCTTGCAGTGTTATGAAATAATCTGTAGTTTTCTACCTTTTTCCCTTTTTAATTAAGTTAGTTATTAACTAATCTCCCTATTAAAAAAAAAGGTGCCTGGTGGAACTACTGACTTATTCTATTGACTGTATCATAGTCAAGGCATCATACTGTTTTCTATTTGTGTTTAATATGTTGTACTTAAGATCACAAATGCCACAGTGGGAGAAAAATCCATGTGCTTTTTATATATTTTGAGAAGTTTAGTTGGTCAAATTTGAGTAGCTACTACCATAGTTTTAGAATCATAGTAGCATCTGGTTAAGTGATCATCCTCTTCAAATGGCTTTTAACTACTGTACATCAAGGCTAAAAGATTTCAGTGAACTTCAGAATTTTAAGACATCTGGAAGATTGTAATATTGCATAGATTTTTCATCCACCTTCCAAATCCTTGCAGGCCAGGTATAATTTTGCATGCTTTGAACAGCTGTCCTTCACCACTGTAATAATAACCATTTCATTTTCTGTTTTTCAGCTTGTATTCAGAAATATGGGTCACCGTATAAAAGAAATCCAGATTTCCTTACATGTGTTCATAGTAAGCATTTTTGGTTTTTATATTGTCGTTAAATGTTCTCTTGTTCTACCTGAAGGTGTGGGACTAGCTCAGCCATCTCTATTTTTGGTAGTATTTCAATACTGGTCTTCCTGTTTTCCAGGCTTGAGACTCCATACCACTAAACAAAATCTTTCCCATTTTATAACCTAATGCCATCTTGCTGTCATGTTTTAGTGCTTCGATATTTTATGATGCAAGTTTCTTTCCCACCTGTTTCCCAAGGTTTGAATAATCTTAGAAGCAAGAGGGACAAGAAATAGGAGGTACCATAAGGTTGTACACTATGCTTGGCCCTTTGTTTTCTATTCTCTTGCATGCTAGCTTTGGCTCACCCCATTAAGGAACCTTAAGAAAAGTTTAAAGTGAAACCCAGTCTTGTGTCAGCCTTCTTTACATTAAGAGATCAGTTTCATGTATCACGCGACTGTGCTTTGAATATTGTTACCTTTAAAAACTCGAATCAATTTGGAAGCCAAACTGATAACTTTGTAGTGGGTGAGGGGTTTTTGTTCTTCACTAACATTAGAGAAGAGAATTTGATTAATTCTTCTAATACCTTTCTAGTTGCCTTTTGAAGCTTAGCAGTGCTAAAGGTAGAAAACTGCATAAGTATACTAAATATATCCTGTGAGCACTTCAAATGGGGAGAAAATCAGATGTATGTATATTTATTTTCTTTTTACCCCTGGGTTTCAGTCTTTTATTGTGATCAAGTTTAATTAGTCATGTGTTCATACAAATGCAACCAAAGCAGGATCAGTATTTAGTCAACGTTTCACATATTTAAACTGCATTAAAACAACCTTTTTAAAGAGTGAATTCCAAGGTTAATAGGTGGTATGTGAAGACTTACCCATACATATTGCAGCAGTATCACTTATTGATGTTGAGTCCTTCGAACTGGGAGCTCTCGGACCTGTGGTACCTGTGCTGGCTGCAGTATGCCAGCTAGTTCAAAGTGGGATGTGAGGCTGAATGCTTACATTTACTTGTGCCTGTGGCACAGCAAAGAGGCAGGAGTTTCTGATGAAAATGGTGATATCAACTGGGAGCACTTGTTCCAAACAGCTAATCAGTGTCTCAGAAATGAGAGTCTAAAGGGGAGTGATGAAAAAAATCTGAAAAAATAAAAGCTGAATAATTGTTTTTAGGGATTTTTGCCCATTGCATATGCAGTAGTTTGGAAAGAAAATGATAATATTTTCCTCCATTAAAATATTAAAAGGCTTTTAAATGGCTGAGTTTTGGCTAGCCATCATCAATTCACAGGAGAAGTAATAGAGAAGGAGCCTGAAACTCACTTGGAAGAATGACAGGCTTCGTGCTTGGCCAATTCCAGTGTGCCTCTTAATTTTTCACAGATACTGCCAAAAGACTATGGGTTTGTGCCTGCAAGACGCTTCTAAATTTTGTTTCTTAACAGCCTTTCTCCTCTCAAAACAAGGTAGTGGAAAGTTCTTTTAACCTGGTATACAAAGACATTGAAAAGCCTAAGGGCTGGGGGATGATTAACTGCACTACTTTATGCTGGAAATAAGGTAGAAATTTTAAGTATGACAGTGATTAGACAGCTTGGACAGAATATGTGAGGATTCCTAATTTCATAAACTTTGAGATCAGGTTTACAGCTAGGATTCAGATCCAGATTCAGAGGATTAGATACAGTGTATAGATAGGTATTTCCAGCATGAATGCTTACATGAGCGGTATTCCCATCAGAGTTAGAAGAGTTAATCTCTGATTCTAGAGGAATTCCCCCGACCAAACTGTGTCTGCGCTGGGGAGACCTGAGTCCCTCTACGGACTCTGTTTATTGTACTATCTCCACTGAGACTGCAATGAGTATTTATAATTGCTTTTCAGATAGATGCTGACTTTACACACCTTTCTCTGCCTATCTGGATCTTTTTTTAAAAGAGATCCTGCAGGTCATCTAGGAATTAGGGATTTGATTCTGCAAGGCTTTGGAAATCTCTACAGGAATTTTGGGAAATGAAGCTTCATGTGGCCTTAAAAAACACAATGAGATTCTTGTTAGGTCACATGTGCCTGCTTTTTACTATTAAATTACTGAGTGTAATATTCATTGCAACCTAGCATTTTCTTCATGAAGTTTCAATATGAACCATTTTGTGGGTATCAAAAAATAAATTCACAGAACAAAGTAATAAACTGAAAGTGACAGCAAGCACAAGCAAAATCTTGTTTCCATACAGATTTCAAAGATGGAATTGGTAGTTCTATTCTCTGTATGCACTTATGAGCTTACACACAGCTCAAAGCACATGAAAAGGTCATGCTCATCACTACTTTTAACAGCTTTACTAAAATCTGCCGCATAAATGAATGGAAAGAAGAGCTCAATTTTTTTCTTTTACAATGGTTTCAATCAGGAGCACCTTCTATGAAGCCAGCAGAATTACACAGCTGTGAAACCACCAGAAGAGTTCTCAAACTCTCGTGATAAGAGGGAGCAAATAATCAGCACAGTGCTGATGTGATAAATCTCCGTGGTTGTTATCCATGGATTATACCATGGGTTGTTACCCTGCTGGGCACTGTTATTACCATCTGGCTCTGCAAGGCATGTCAGAATCCAGTTTGAGGGGAAGAATCAGAAACTTGTGGATACACCAGATAAGTTGTGCATAACCCTGCTGACTTGTTTTGCTTATCAAATGACTGAAAACACTGCCATGTTTAGGAGGTTTGGTTTGTGCTCCTAAAAAGAAAATACTTGGCTTACTATACCTAAACCATTCTGTTTAATGTACACATTCTGATCTGTCTAGGAAAAGAAACATCCTGGTCAGACTAGCCCTATTGTGGCTCACCACCACCTTAACCTGGCCTCTCCTTCCCCAGCTCCTCCACCTCCAGCAGTGTGTCAGCTGGGCAGTGATTTACTGGGAGGTGTTCTGGCAGGTGGATGTTAAGACAGTCCATATAGCAGCATTTTGTTTGTGTGGCCTGGCCTCTTTGGCTGTAGCTTTGCCCCAGCTCTGCACGTCTGGAAGATTTCATCTGAACAGCTGGAAATGCTTTTTCACTGTGAGAGTGAACCACAACTGGCACAGGTTGCCCAGGGAGCTTGTGGAGTCACCATCCTTGGGATGATCAAAAGCGTTCTGGCCATGGTGCTGAGCAACTGGCTGTAGGTGGCCCTGCTTGAGCAGGGAGGTTGCACAAGTGATCTCCAGAGATGCCTGCCAACCTCAACCACCTGAGATTTAAATCTGAGGCAGTCAGTGCAAGCAAAAGTGCTGTTCAGTGCTTTATGAGACATCAAATGGAGCTGCTACTGCCTGCACTCACAGAAATGTCAAAGTTCTTTCAAAGCAGCCTGTCATGACAGTCACTTTGGGGTTAACACAGAGGAAGCTAAGAAGAGATACGTAGAAGAAGTATAATCCTGGCAAAAGTAGGAGTCTTAACTTCTCTCAGTTTGAGAAGTCTGATGGGGCTGCTAATTTTTGATCAGTTCCTCCCCTAAAAGCCTCCCTGCTGTGCTACGAGGTCATGTTCCAGAATATCAAGAGTCTGTACTGGGCTCGGCAGAACCAGTGCATGGAAACCAGTGCAAGACTTTTGTGCTGTGGCTCACTTATTTGTACACACTGGGCACTTTCCAATGGTGAGAGGAGATATGTAAAAAGAAAGGCCTTTGAACTAGGTGAGCTTTGCAATCTGCAGAATGAGCTTCTGCACTGTTCCTTCTGGTTAAAGCTGTGCAAACAGTTAATGCATTCATGGTTTTGAAGACCACTGATCTAGAACACTGGTGTTAACAGGTTACTACTGCATGATAGCTACCAACTCATTTTTTTGTGGAAGCAAGGATATTCTCTCATCCTTCCTTTAGTTACCTCTGCAAAGCACTGTCCCTGGGTGTTTTGCAGGTAAGTGGGTAGGTGAATTTGGGCAGGTGACTATAGCTGGTCAGTAGTTACATGATACTTTGAGATTTATTCTTCAATCCTTCCCAAAGTGTGGTGACTACCCCTTGCTTCTTTCCAATGAGAAAAATCATTGCCAAATACTGGAACTTGGCTTAAAAATCCCCAGAGGAACATTGTGTTTTCTGTAAACTGGATTCATGGTTTGCTATTCCTTGACTGTTGATGTACGAGTATTCCTTTTTATTTTCATTCTACGTAATAGAAAAGGTCTAACAAAAATTTCATTTATAAACTTCTGCTAGCCAGAAATTTATCAGCCCTGGTAAGATCCTCAGTTGAACCACCAAAAATGATTGAAAAGAGTGCCTATCCTTTCTTGAGGATTTTAGTTGATACTGCTTTTTGTTTTCTCAAAAATTAGCGAGAGTAGAAAATTGAACTATGAGTTGTTTCAGGATGTTCCCTTCAGATATGGGGGTGGCGGCTCACTCCCTTTTGCAATGAGATGAATTCCACTGCATGTGCTCTGCAAAATTCCTGGCACAGCTTGTTTGGCATGTGAGCACTAAGAATTAGCTTCCAGTTTTGCCAGGTGCAAGTATTTTCTGAGTGATTCCCCAACACTGTTTAAGCTTCCCAACTTCTAATGAGAGTGACGTGGTTGTCAGTGGTTTCAATGTATTGTTCTGTTTTGTTTTGGTTTTTTTATTCCTTGTGTAAATCAGATTTGCCAAACCAGTGTTCTCCTGATCCTTGTCACAAAGATGGGACCGTCAAATGTGAGGATCTCAAGGGGGACTTCTATTGTGAATGCAAGCGTGGCTGGCAGGGAAAAAAATGTGAAAAAGGTAATTGAGTTTCATTATCTTTTATTCTTGTAACAAAGTTATTTTGGGTTCTGCTGTATTCTCAAATGGTCACTGATACTGTGCTGCACAATTCAAATGTCACAGAACTGAACCTGGATTACACACTGTTCATGCTTTTACCCTTCTGTCAAACAGGTAGGTTTTTCACATCAACATTTTTATATGACTTTAGTGGAGCTCAGCTTGGTCTTGGCAAGGTAATCCAAGAAGTTACACTCCAGCTTTCTGTTCCACCCCTCTGAAAGCAGGAGCAGAAATAGAGTTGTAGTGCCTTTTCAAGCAGAACTGCATCAGCTGCTGCTGTGAACTCTGGTGTAACAGATCACAGACCACAGAGCCCGAGAAGCTGGCCCATCTTCCCATCTAGCATCCCTGCAGTGGGAACAATGACTTTCAGTCAGCAAGTGGAGGTCTGAGTCTGATGACACACAAACTGATAAAATTAATCTGTTAAAGCCTCCTTGCTAGTAGGACCTTATTCCATGTTCACTTAATTCCACATGTTCCATTGGTGTATTTCCATCACCTCAAAAGACAATTTCAGACAGAAACTATTTGTGCAAGAAATTCCAGCTGCCCACAGAGCTTTTTCTACAAGTTATCTTCCCTCCTCTTGTTTTCTGGTTTCTTTTTCTGGTTTTTTTTTTTTTTTTTTTCTTCTGCCTGCAAGGCTTCCTGTCAGGGCCACTGCTTTTTTGCTTGCCAATAGTAAGTAACGGCTAGAAATCAATTCAGCCAGTCCAGAATTGTGGCAACCAAGACAGCAGAAGAGCCAAGCCTTTCCTTCTCATGTAAATACTGTGATGAGATTAGAGGATCACTCAAGCATCTTATTTAATCAGTTCAGAAAGCAGACCAGTCAGTATCCAGTTGGCTTTGAGAGCTCAGACACTGATCAGTCTGAAGCATATTTCCTTATTTTCTTATAAAATGCCATGACGTGCTGTTCTACCCATCAGCTAACTCTGGAGTCCCATAAACAAGCGGGACACAATAATGAGCAGGTAGGGTAGATACAGGGTGAAACCCAGGCTCTGCTGGATTTTACAGGCTTTTGCTGCCAACTTCAGTGGGGCACAGTTAAGCTCACGATGTTCCACATGTGTGAACTTGGAACTTTCTGTGTTCTCTTGAGTTCTGTAATAGTAACAATATAGTATTCCTGCTTTTTTTAAAGCTTATGTCCTGAACTTACTGGCCATGACATAATTTTAATACTTAGTTATGATATAAAATACATAACTAGTTTTCTTCGGCAAACAAGCTTCTTTGCCTCCACAGTGACTAAAGACACTCTTATGTATTCTCAGAGCAGTGAAGGAGATACTACTCAGTTACAGTTCCTTCTCTCTCCCTCTTTTTTTTTTAAGTTAAACGAACTTCAGCGTATGTGCATGAAGTGTTTGAATGAAATCTTTGTGCTTTTTGTAACCATTTGTTGCATCTGTAATACTGTCTCTTGTTTGGTCTTTCTCCTTCCCAGCACCCATCTCACTCTCACCCTGTAGATTATTTACAGATGTGAAAAGCTGACTGTAACACTTTCTTTTGATGTAGATATTGATGAATGCAGAACACAGAACGGCGGCTGTAACCAGCTCTGCCTCAACAAACTAGGCAGCTACCGGTGCTCATGCTACAGTGGTTACGCTCTTAAAGACAGCAAAATATGTGAAGGTAAGCTTTGCTGGGACTCTCAGTTTGCTTGGTGGGGGGCGGTGCTTAGTGACTTGTGTCTGTATTTCGGAGAGCTGGGTTGCCCTGAGCAGTCCTGGTCTGCTCCCTAGCCCAGGAGAAACTTGCTGGTAGCTCCTCTTAGCTTTACTCCACTGGGGTTGTGCGGGGTGCTCCAGCCAGCCTACGTGCCTGGGCTTGTCAGCAGTTGGACCATGATGCTCTCAAAAGCATAACACAGGCGTGATTCATGGAGGATTTGTGGCTTGGATTGTGCTAAATTGGTTTAGTTGATCAGTCCTCATATGCTGACATTGAGAGGAGGAAGTGCTGGCCAGATGTGTTGTTATGATTCTTTCCAGCCTCACAGTGTTGTAGTATGTGAGCCATTTTTCTTTTGTCTGTTTCTTATTTTATTTTTTAAAATTTGGGTATGTGCAGCAGCTAATGAATTCAGATAGATACAGATTACTAAATTCACTGCAACTAAATATTAATAGGTGTAGAAAGGCCCTAGCAAAGGTTGGCAGCTGTTTTACATACCAGCTGAGAACAGAAAGTTAGGACCTGAAGTTTCTGATTGAAACTGCAGAATAAATTTACATAACCAAAACTTTGGCAACTGAGGTTTTAAAAGTGTTAAGAAACTGCATGCTGACACAGAGACTCAATAACTCAATAACAGGTGGCTGTCAAAATTATGTGCATCTCATGAAAAAACAGGTCTATTCCTCTTAGAGATGAATGTGACGACATATTTCTAAACAATTTGCATACCTGATCTGAACAACTTATAAATGCTACCAGCAAAAAGAAAAAGAGCAAGGTTTTATTTCTGTGTGACTTCCAGTCTAAAAAGTGATGACTGTATAGATTACATGGTTTCCCTTCCTAATGGGAGCAGCAACTTAGAAGAGCCAACTTCACTTTTGAATTGTCGTCTGGTGCCAGTCAGCATGGACAGGTGAATGGCCAGGGGCTCACAAATGTGTTTGTTTTCCTGTGTGTGTACATTTGTTTCATACCCTAGTACTGTCTCTTAGAGCACTGTGAGAACTACTACATAAGCATTCTGTAGCTTCAACGTGTGACCTTCCAGCTGCTGAGATTGCTGTCAGATGTGGTTATTGATAGCTCAGATTTATCACTGCGTTTTGACTTTTTTTCCTGTTTGTTTCCTGTCATCATGGGCATACACACAAAAGTTCCCTCTTGTCTTAATTTGTAGACTAAGCTACATAGGGTACTCAGCCAGTTCACTCATACATGGGAAAGTCAACAACAGTAATGTGTAATTGTAGTTTTAACACATACTAGAAAGCAAAAGTAAATATTAAACTCTCGGTATACTGCAAATATTTTGTCAACACCAGGATTCTGCGGGGTATTAGTTAACATGTGAGGAATACACTCAGGTTTTTTTATGGATTTCCAGTACATTGCCTACCTTCATGGTGAAACCCTACATCTCTCTGGCACGACCTGTTCTCTGTGACAGATTGGGCTGCTTCAATTCTCCTTTGCCACTACAGACCAACAGATTTAAATCTTAGCTTTGTAAATGTATGAAAACTTATTGTTTGCCTGTCTGAGGACACAGAACAGAAATCTGTGAAGTGCTACAGGCTGAGCGTTCCTTCAGTGTTTTGGTAAAATTCATGCTGCTGCTCCTAAATTTGTGCCTGTTGCTTTTTTTAACCTGCAGTTTCAGCCCCCCTGAGCGGGGAGAGTGGGGCTTTTAGGTTTTGTGGCAGTTGTTTTGTTTTACAGTTTTTCTCCTTGTTCACTCTGCATTGTTTTTTCTAATAGTGGTTAATGGCTTAAGCTAAAAAAGACCAACTGATTTTTGAAGTCACTTATTATAGCTAGCTGACCCTAGAACTAGATTCTTAAAGATACTGGTTTTTTAATTTTCCAAAATTACGTAGGGATCTCCTTGTCCTAAGCTCACTCCGGTGTGTGAACAGTGAAGTGATTATACTCCTCTGAAGTCATGTTGTTTAATTGCTTGTTTTGCAGACATAGATGAATGCACAGCATCAGCAGATATCTGTGGAGAAGCTCATTGTAAAAATTTAATAAGCTCATATGAATGTCTTTGTGATGCAGGCTACAAGTACGATGATGTAAGAAAAACTTGTCAGGGTAAGCTCAAGAAATATGTTAGCATTTATTATATAATTTATATCTGTAGAACCCCGGAAATTTAGTTTCAGGCTTCAGTAAAAGCTTTTTTACTTTTTTTTAAATCTTGCTTGCATACTGGAGTTCTGTTCCCTTTCCCTGCTTGGGAGTGAGTTTGCAGTATGTGGTCACCTTTGAGTTCATCGAGCTTGCTGTCATCTTTGTGTTCACTGACTTCACAGTCATCTTTGATGACTTGAGTCGAGCTGTACAAACCAGAGTAGTGAGATTTCTTGAACTTTCGACAAGTGCAAGATCTGGTGAAAGATCAGAAGCATCTGTGCATGTTGCTGTCTCTCTTTATAGAACAAGAAAAGTTACAAAGCAGTAGCTGTTTTTTCAAAACCTCTCTTGTGGTATTACTCTGAACTAGGAACTTAATATGTACTGGAACCATGCACAGTTCTGCTGGCTACACTGCCGCAAGCTTTCTCAACAGAGTACGTTTTGAAAGTATTCCAAAACCAGCGTTATTCCCTGCCTTTTGTCTAAGTTAACGTAATGACTCAAATCACACTCCAACCAGTCCTCTTGGGCGTTAAGCGTTAAGCTGTGCCTGAAGAGATCCCTGTGGGCTGTCACAATTTGCTTTCCGGCATTTGTTTGTGAAGAAGATAAAAAACAGCTGAAGAAAAAAAGAAAAGAAAAGAGTGAATGAGAAACTGAGGTTGTATTTGCAGTCCCTGACTTCAAGGAGCAGGAGCCAGTCAGTACAGGCATAGCAGAAGGAGCCTGAAGGGAGGAAGTCTTCTCTAGAAGTTAAAGCCCAGGGCTCTGCTCCAGCAGACAAGTAGTTGAGTTCTGCTTCCAGCCTTCCCACTGACTTGCTATGTATCTTTGGGCAGCTGGAATCTGTCTGTGAAAATAGATTTCACAGAATAAGCTGAGTTGGAAGGGACCCACAAGGATCCAAGGATAGAGTCCAGCTCCCAGCCCTGCACAGGACCATCCCGGAGGGTCACACCATGTGCTCAAGACCATTGTCCAAATGCTTCTTGAACTCTGTCAGGCTTGGTGCTGTGACCACTTCCCTGGGAGCCTGTTCCAGTGCCCAGCCCCTCTGGGTGAAGAACCTTTTTCTAATATCCACTCTAAACCTCCCCTGACACAACTTCAGGCCATTCCCTTGGATCCTGTCACTGGTCACCAGAGAGAAGAGATCAGTGCCTTCCCCTCCTCTTCGCCTCACCGGGAAGTTGTAACCGCAATGAGGTCTCTCCTCAGTCTCCTCTTCTCCAGGCTGAACAGACCAAGTGACCTCAGCTGCTCCTCACACGGCTTCCCCTCAAGGCCGTTCACCATCTTTATTACCTCCTTTGGATGCTCTCTAATAGTACAATATCTTTTTTATATTGTGGCACCCAAAGCTGCCCCCAGCACTCGAGGTGAGGCCGCTCCAGTGCAGAGCAGAGCGGGACAATCCCCTCCCTTGCCTGGCTGGCGATGCTGTTCCTGATGCCCCCCAGGACAGGGTTGGTCCTCCTGGCTGCCAGGGCACTGCTGATTCATGTTCAGCTTGCTGTTGGTCAGGACCCCCAGGTCCCTTTCCGTGGCACTGCTTTCCAGCCTCTCATTCCCCAATCTGTCTGTACATCCAGGGTTGACCCATCCCAAGTGCACAATCCAGCACTTGGAACTTGAAGTTCCCTTGTTGAACTTCATACATTTGGTGATTGCCCAGCCCTCTAATTTGTTGAGGTCTCTCTGCAGGGCCTCCCTGCCTTCAAGGGAGTCAACAGCTCCTTCCTTTGTGCAGATGCTGATTTTAACTCTTCTCTCCTGTAAAGATAGGGCACAGGCCACAGAGCACTTGGGCATGCTCAAGTGTAAGATGCTACAACACAGCACTAAAAATGCTTTTTTAGCCCAAGATGGTTCGTGTTTAAACAAACTCAGTGTTTTTGTCTCTCTTCTTTGCTGGTTTTGTGTAGATATAGATGAATGTGAAGAAAAGCTCTGTGAACAGACCTGTGTCAACTCACCAGGGAGTTACACCTGTCACTGTGATGGCAGAGGAGGAGTGAAACTTTCCCAGGACATGAATACATGTGAGGTATGTCAGCATTCATTGCTGTAACTGCAGAACAGACCTTTACTTTACAGCACTCTCTGATTCTCTTTCTGCTGTGTGAGGAGAATAAGCACTCAGAAATATGTTTTGATTATAGAACATCATACCATGTGTGCCTTTTGCTGTTGGAAGGAGTATTAAATCCTTACACCTGGGGAGGATGTTCAGCGGCACTCCTGTTATCAGGCTGCGCTTCAAAAGGAAACAACTGACGAGGTGAGAACAATTTAGAATGACAGTCAAATGCTCTGAGGGGCTTTGATGCATGCAAGGGAGTTGTTACAATAATAATTGACCCTACATTCACCATTAGTTGCTTGGATTATGAAGTCCTGTAAGGGTAAACATTATCCAAACCAGTAATTGAGAAAGGCAGCCTTGACCACAGAGCTGTTAGGATAATTACTGAAATAAAGTTTTGTATTCTTTATTCTTGATGATATTTTAAAATCTGTATTCACATCTTCAGGCTTTCAGGAGTGCATTAAAAGCTAGTGTATTTTAACAGAGCTTTAGCCAGTATATTTTAACAGAGCTTTATAGCTGCTAGAATTGATGCTATCTGTATGGAAAGTACTCTGTGGTTTTTTAACTCTGCATAACTAATTTATTTCTTGGCACCTGTGCGGTCAGACTTGTGGCTGAGTTCGACTTTAGAACCTTTGATCCTGAAGGTATCCTTTTCTTTGCTGGAGGCCATCAAGACAGCACATGGATAGTCTTGGCTTTGCGCAAAGGACGGCTGGAGCTGCAGCTGAAATACAACGGGATCGGCCGCGTGACCAGCACCGGACCACTTATCAACCACGGCATGTGGCAAACGGTGAGTCCAGAGCCCTGCTGAGGTCTTACTCCTTCTTGGCTTGTTTGGGATGTACTCGTCAAGTGCAGATAGAACTTGTGTGTTCTTGGGAAAATGCTTTTCCAACCTATCTATGCATTAAATGCATGCCAGTATGTTATGCATTCTAAGGTGAGAATAGGATATTTTTCCCAACAAATTGAATTATGCTTTATATACATTGTAATATAGACTGCATCTCTAATTTGCACAACCAGAGCAACACTTGCAGAAACAGTACCTTTGAGATGCAGTAGGGCTAGGATGACTTCACATCAGTTCAAGAAGATGCCCTCTGGGCGAGGGCTGGAAGTAAGGGGGAAGGAACTCTGTTCTTTTGCAAAAGTTTCCAAGTGTGTTTGGTGTGTGTGGGGTGTGTCGTTTCTTTTGATTATTTGTTCATTTGTTCATTTGTTTAGTCCCAGGGCTCAGATTGTCTGAGGCCTTAACAAATCTCTTATGCTACAGTATCCTTTTTATAAAGTCTTCAGGCCCATTTATACATGAAATAGACTGTTTCCCTTGTAAAAATATTAGGGTCTATTATAGAATCACAGAATCATCAAGGTTGGAAGAGACCTCTTAAATCATCAAGTCCACCTGTCAACCCAGCACTACCACTGTGACCCCTAAAGCATCTGTTTAATGATACTGTAATCCCAGCAACCTCATGAGATTGTACGGATTGTAAAGATTCGTGTTCCTCCTGGCACTCTCACAGGACATCGACTGGTGATTTGGGGAGCGTTACGGTTGTTACCATTTGTGACAGGATCATGAAAAACATCCTGCAGTATGATCTACAGCAGATGAGCAGTTTATACATGCTTTCTCACTTCTGCCTTTTCCTCTCCTTTCATTTTTTCTTACTTAATTAGTTATTTTAACTTTTAAGTTGATGTGCCTCTTGGGGAGTGGGTGGGAAGTTCTCAGCTAACTCACATATGAGACAAATGCAGATACAGGTAACTGTGAATCATATTCTGGTTTACATTTTTTATTATATAAAACCTCAAAATTTTACATTAAAGAAATAAGCAAGGTGGGAAAAAATTTACTTCTAATTAATAAATAAAGAAGTCCTTGAATACATTCACTATCAACTACTGACATTTAGTAATGTTTTCAGCAGAGGAGGTGATGCTTGGTTGAGTTCCTTTTGTGTCAGTGAAACAATTTTAGATTCCAAATGGAGAACTGTAGAGGTTCAGTGAAGCTGTAGATAAAATGTGTGACAAGCTGTATCTTTACATATAGGAATAGTTTCAAGCCAGTTCTTACTGAATTTGATGGTAAGAGTTGTCCTGCTAATTTGAAATATGACAATTGTAATTGTCTGCAAAGTGAGGATGGTGACAGAAGATGTGAAAAGCAGAGTGGATGCCACTGAGGTGACTTGGGAGTCACAAAAATCAACAGTTACCAAGCTAATTCATTTAACACAGGAGCTTATATACTTGTTAAGTGCCAGACCTCATTATGAGATAATTACAAACTACCCCATAGTAGTTTGAGGGGGCACAGCTGAAATGTATTTTCTTTCTTCAGGGAGACCAGGCAGCATGATAAAAGTACGTGTCATGGTTAGGCAAGAGTTATTGGTCTCTTGCCAGCTATCAGCATCAGGGCTCTTATCCTCAGGTATCATCCTAACCAAGCCATTGCCTGGCTGAGTTGCTGCAGCAACACACCCTGAGCATTTTCTGAGAGATTGTGTCCTAGAAATCCTTCCCCAGGGCTTTTTGGGACAGTAAAGACCAAGCTGTGGGTGCTGTGTGGGGCAGGTGGGCAGGACCCACACTGATGGGGTGGGGGCAGAGGTGTCCCTGCATGTGGGCTGAGCAGGGCTGGGCAGCTGCCAGAGGCATAGATAATATGGCACAAGTAGAGGAGAGAGCATCATGCAGTGCTGGCACAGGACTGTGTGCCTAGAGCAGGTCAGTGGCCATAGCTCTGGTGACTGGCTCCCAGAGGGAAAGAGTGCAGTGCTGATACTGCCCCAAAGCAGGAGGATTTACCCACGGATGATCAGCAGCAGGAGGAGGGAGCCTTTAGTCTCTTGACTTCATGGCTGACACCTTTGAGACTTGGGACCTTGCCTGGTTTGCTGGGGGCCTGTTGATTTCTCCTTTCTCTGCTGTATTTTCTTATCTCTTGCTTTCACCCTAGAGGTACTTGGCTCTCTTCTGCTTGGCATCTAGTGTCACGCACCTCTAAATGCAATTTAACCTATATGGTTGAGTGATATAACTATAAATATGTTCCTACATTTTATCCCCCTCCCTCATTTCTCCTTTTTTCTCCTTCTGGCATGGTTTTTAATTTAGGAAATCCTGTTTAAGGGTTTCTTTTTATCTGTCTCCTATTATGAAGCATATAGCCACACATTTCATTTCAATCATGGACTTGTGTGTACTTTGCAGCCTCACCTTCTATGAAGCACAACCCCAACAATCTTCAGAGGTCACAGCCCAGGCTCAAGTGCAGTTGTGAGCTTTAATCTGGACTTCAGTATGAATAGAATCAAGCCCTTAGTTTTGGTTAGATCTTAACCACAGGACTTTGGATACTGGAGAGAACTTCATATGGGTTGTGAGAAAACAGCAATTTTACTACGTAACTTTCAGCAGATGGAAAAACAATGGGTATTTAAAAGCAAAACATAAGAAAAAGTGCCAGCAGCGTTCTCATCTCTTGAGCAAAAGTTGCATGCTTCAACGGAAATATGATGGCGTTTTCAAAACTTCAGGCCAATATTTCTATCTAGGTATTTTCTCTGGTGTTAATCCTTCCTAAGATATTTTGAAATGACCATTGAGCCAGCATTGAAAACACAAACAAGCAAGCCTTAGGAAAGACTTTTAATGCTGATATTTGTGTGTAATCCAGCTGGATGAAGTGGCATGTATGAAATTACGATAGTAGATCATGCACTCTCCTTCTGTTTGTTTTGCATTTCCAAAAACAGTCATCATTTTGTCTTATTTTCAGTGTTCAGTTTAGTACTGCTCTGAGGTCACAGTCTGGTTAGCAAAAATAAGAACTTACCTGCACTATTAAATGTCAGGGCTGAAAGTTAAGCAATTACAAGATTGGTATTTGGCTTTAACCCTGTGGCTGACTGTAGTTCTGTCCCTTTTCAGTGCTGTCCACTTGCTTTTCAGCAAACTGCTGGCTATGTGCTACGAACTATCCAGGGCATGAATCCAAAACACAAAGCTGACTGCCCTTATGGCTAACTATATGGGAACCCTTAGCTGTGAGAACTGTCCTCCTGAATGTCCCTGGGTCATGGTGGCAGGCAGCAAGTAGCTTCTCCTTGCCACAGGAGTAGGGAATTGGAGCAGGAAGCTAACTACTGAAATGCTTCCCCTTTTGGTTTGGAGGTGATGGTGGTGCACCAGCAATTAAGCTTTGACTATAAGAAGCAGGAGCTTAAACAGCCAGAGGGCATTGTGAAGTAGGCAGAATGTAATTTCCTAAACTGGAATTTGTTAGAATTACCACAGGGATTAACCCCTTCTCTTATGGAAGTTTTCATTGATTTGGGTTTGCTTGTATTAAAGATCAGATGCAGCTGAGAACTCAGAATATATATTTTTTTTAATTTCTGTATTATTACTTGCTATACAATCTAAGAAAATTTTAGAAAGCCCTGAATTCTGGTAGCCCTGTTAAGTAGCAGGATTTCTTCACAGAGGAAGCACAGTATGGGCACTGCTGCAGCCAGCTTTTCCCAATTCTCGTTTGCTCTGTGTCTGCCCACTGTCTGTGCTAGGAGCAGGGAGATGGTCTGTGCCAGCTCTTTGTGGCACTCCATATCCCAGAGCATCAGGGCAGCAGTGACCACAGCACTGAGCAGAGGTGTCTGTGTGAGTTTTTGGCTACATAGCCTGTGTAGCTCAGCCAGTTGGGCTGTGGCTGCCAGGACCTCTGGGCTTACGCTCCAAAACACTGAATGGGCCTTAACAGCCTTCCAATACCCAAAATTACCTTTTTGAGACTGGCTTGTGTGTCTCCGTGGAATGCAGTCTGGAGGTGTAGGTGCTACTTTAAACAAGCAAGCTGCAGGCAAATTCATGTCCTGTAGGATATGGCAGAGAGCAACACAGCAGGTGTAAACAATGTTGTAGCAATATAAACCAGATTGGACTGGAATCCACAAGAGAAGAAGAAGGGTTCATGAGAAGAGGAAAGTCTGTGAATAATCTTTTCAACTATCAAATTCACTTCATCTTCATTACTGAAGACTGCAATCCAAAGGGAATGCCCAGGTGTAAACCTGCTCAACCCTGTCCTCCTTTATGTTACAGCCACAGAGCAAGAGCTCAGAATGGCTGATAAGAGCAATTTTGGGGCAGCTAGTCAAAATGCAGAGAGAAAGGTGCTCAGGACCTGGCCTGCTAGCAGGGAGAGGGAAGGACATGCCTAAACATCCTCTGAAATAGCTAACTTGTTCTGTACAGCAGCTCACTGATGGAAGCAGCATCTGGGTGTCCCAGGGAACAGAGCTGTACAGATGAAGCGTGGGTAGGTGGAGTATCTGTCATAAAGTGGGAAGAAGATTATGAAATAGTGGAGGTGTGTTCCTTCTGCTCTACAGGAAGATGGGGATTGTCTTCTGCTACAGTCACAGAACACCCTGTTGGTAGCAGGACCCAGGTCCCAAGGCAGCAGAATCTCAGCTGCTGTTCAGCAGTCTGGTGCATCAGCTTTGGGCTTCGCCTTCTCTCCCTCCACAGAAGCTTTACAGTGCTTCCTTGTGCAGCCTGGTCATAATCAAAATGATGATCATTTTTTGAAATTTCAGTGGTAATAGAATCTTCCTAGAAGTAGCTTTTTGGAGACATGGAGGGAAAACTTGCAGATGCTTTTTTGAGAGAAAAATTATTGCCTATTACACATTTTTATTACCCTCTCAAAAATTACATCATCTGTTGTGCTTTCTGCAGAGGTCAGTATTCAAAGGCTAGGTCTGGGAGGCTTCTGTGTTATCTTCCACTGGTCCAACAAAAGACATCTTGTTTGTCTTTCCAGCTTTTCTTTTCACACGCAGTTGCAATAGGAAGTTTCTCATTAATAACTCATTATTGCATCTACATTTTGCATAAAGCAACCTACAAAAGTCATGTAGTTAATCCACTCACATTTTTCTGTAGCTGTTTTGAAGTAGCTGGACTGTCTTCACCAATAAGGGTAACCACAGACTGCTTTCTAGAGTAGATTTACATATCAAGGTGGAATGTAACTTAAAAGGCAAACAAAGAGGTTTGGGGACTGAAAATATTTCTTTGTCTTGGGGATTTCACCAGGGTCTGTCCTGTACCTGAGGCTGCAGATACTAAGTTCTTTTCGTACATAATTTTTCAATTTGGAATTTTACTTTTTCAGATCTCTGTTGAGGAACTTGAAAGAAATTTGATTATAAAGGTCAACAGGGATGCGGTTATGAAAATAGCTGTCTCAGGGGACCTGTTTACTCTAGACAAGGGAGTGTATCAGCTGAATTTGACAGTAGGAGGCATTCCTTTCAAAACAAAGGACCTTATTCTACCAGTAAGTATAGCATGATCACTTATGTTCCTTTGCATGCCTGAAGAGCTTGATTTCATCTTCTCTTGGGGTAATGTCGGTTCTTCCTGAGAGAAGTTCAACCTGCCCTGAAACAGGTGGAATTATCATCTTCTGGATACAGCTTTCTGTCCATTGACTATAGCAGGAGCCTAAGCCAGTAGCAAAGTCGAGACTCCAGGTTTTTTGATTGGTAGGTTTGGGTGAGATGTATCCCACCTGCAGAGTTGGGGCACAGCAAAACTGGAGCACGTGACAAAATTCACAGTGGTCGTGCTGGTGTGGAGAGCATGAGTGGCCCGGGGGAGGGGTCGGTGGGCACATTGCTGTATGAGGGTGCCACTGTGCCTACTAAGTCTGGAACCAACGTCAGGGGCACTTTTTGTGTTGCGACCAACGTTTGTGCTTCACGTGTAACGTGTCGCAATTTGCTGCTTGTGTTTGCTGTTTCAGTTTAGTGAGACCCAAGGAAAAACAGAAGCTTATTTTTCATTATTACCTCCTAATTGAAGTAGATACAGCATATGAATAAAAGTTTAGGCACTCCTTGGGTGAGATTGGATGATTGCTGTGTTTCTGGAATAGCTGCTGCTCAGGCTGGTTTGAATGTCCACCACAAGCAGAGTTGGCACCTTGATTTTGCATCTCTTTATTCCTAAATTAGGTGACAAGCTTGTGGCTCTGTGACTGGGAGTGCAGCAGCTGAGCCTCACAGCTCCTGTGCCTCACAAGAAGTCATTCAGGGCCACTGCATGTGGGAAACAGTAAGCTCAGGGCATAGTCAGAATCTAGGATTGAGAGCCAGAAACTCCTCAGGTTTTTATCCTGGCTCAGACACTTAATTCTCTCTCTCCTTCAGTTAATTGAGAGTACTGGTGCTGATTTAGAGGCTTTGCAAGGAGCCTGCTCTTTACACGCTGACTCACATTTTAATGCTGATGTTTGGTACAGGATGGCCTAACTAGAAGCTGGAAGGAATAAGGTGTGTTCAGAATGGTGTGGCTGTCTTGTCATGCAGGCACCCCTCCTTGAGCCAGAACCCAAAAACTTATACCACGATCAGGTCCAATGTCTGTCTTGTGTGTCATGCAGGCTGTTTGCAATGACAAAAAGGATTGGGATTTTCAGCCTCAAGTTAGCTTCCAGCATTTTCAATGCAGAATTACGGAGCTTTGGCTACAGAGCCTTAGAAATAAGTTGTACTAATGATGGGCAACACATAGAGAAACTTACAGAATCAATACAACCAAGTCAGCACCTGCACTAGTTACTGCCCTTCTGTCCTATGGAGACAAGCTGAGCTAAGGGGAGTTTCCTGGGGAATACTGACCGCTCACATGCTTGGGGTTGGAGGATTGGGGTTGCTGCCTATTGGTTTGCACGTGCATAACACATCAAAATTATTTTTACTTTTTACAAAATTTTACTAAATTATTATTTTTTTAGTATTGTAATATAACTCAGTATTCCTTTGCACCCAATTCTTCTTCACTGAACAATAGTTTGAGGCATAAGATATTGCTTTATCTTCCTAGATAAACCCTCGGCTGGATGGTTGCATGCGGGCGTGGAATTGGCTGAATGGGGAGGACACCTCTATCCAGGAGACCATAAAGATGAATGAAAAGATGCAGTGCTTTGCTGTAGCAGGACGAGGGTCTTTCTATCCTGGCCGAGGTTTTGCTGTGTTTAATCTTACTTACAGTAAGTAGGCTGGGTTTTTTTACTTCTGACCTGTTGTCCTGCCATTAACCATACCTGGTTAATAAATAGTGTAAAACTTAGATGTATGCCAGACTCACTGTTGACTGATGCAGAAAATACTAAACTTGTGATTCATAGCAAAGGAAGGCCTATATATGATAGCTCAAGCCAGTGAAAATATGTGCAGCATGGATTAGGTTCTCTCTGTGCAGCTCCAGGAATACATTTCACACCCAGACTGGCTCCAGCTCATCCTCAGCCGTAGAAGTTTTACATCTCTCCGTCAGCAGCTTAGGTGCTTCTGCTTCCAGTCCTTACCATTGTTTTCTGCTCAGCTGGGAGACCTGCAAGCCATACTGCTGTATCTTGAGTTTATGATAGACAGAAAAATTAATATGGTCTATTGTCTTGGATTCACTTTTAATTATGGGGTGTCCTTACTTACACTTGGGACAAATGCATTAAGCATACCTCTGATAGAAACCAATGAAACTGGCATACAGTAATAACTAGTTTCAAACCAAACTTGTCTGTCCTAATGTAGCACTCAGAAAGGCACCTTTTATTGTTCTAGATTATTGTGTTTGCTTATCTGTGTAATCAGATATCAGTATTTTGGGGGGGGTTCAGTATTTCTGAACCCACACAAATGCTGGCCATCTATTTCAGTGTGGTGTGTAAGTCCTGCTCTGCAGGAGCCGTCTCTTCAGCGTTATACAGATTTTTCTGCTGTGCCACTGTAAATTAGGGAGTACCAGGTGTCTGTCTTATTGCTTAGCACAGGGATTCAAAAGTTGCAAAGTAAAGACAGGGCAGCATCTAAAGTGCAGGTGAAGTGTAGCTGACAGCACTCAGCTGAGATAAGGCCTCAGCACCTGCATTTTTTTTTTCAAACAATTATTCTCTCTCTCTATTTTTTTCTGCTTTGTAGCAGTAAGCTTTATAAAGAATGCATTATTGTATTTCAAGATGTGGTGAACTAGTAAAGCTAATACTCCTGTGAAGGGAGGTTGCAGGAGCAGGATTGAGATCTTTCTTTACAGCCTGCATTACCTTTTAAATTACAAGGGCACTGAGGCAGTAAAAAGATAATCAGAAAGTTTAATTCAGGGTTCAATAGGTGAAATAAAACATGTCACACTTCTGAGAGGTTGGTGATTAGGAAGAGTTTGAGTAGGTGATGAGTGTAGTATGCTTATATAATTTTTGAGTTTAATACAGGCTTTCATAGAAATGTTTCTTGCATGTCAATTTTCAACTTAGATTTCTCAATGATTTTTGGGCAGACTGGTTCAAAAATTGGTTTTTGATTGACCTACCCTGCAGCACTTCTTTGAATGTGTCAGATTGGCAGCCATGAGAATTTGACTCTTTGTGATAGAAAAAGCTTTAAGTTATCCTTTGACATTCTGAAAAGCAGCAGAATGCATAAGGTAGCAAGAGGAAACTGATGCCATTTTCTTGACCTATTTTATGTTCGGGTGCTTTGGAATGATATTTCTTTTTAATAAAAGAAAGGTGGCAGTCCCTCCAGATGCTCATCTGCCTATGCTCTTCTCCACAGAGAAATTGAACAGCTTACCCATTTGACACATGGTCCTATGCATTTCTTTTCTGTAGTGCAACCTTCTTCGGGAAATGAAACCAAGAGAAATTGGGAAATTGAAGTAAATGCTGTAATTCAACCAGCAACAGATACTGGTGTGCTGTTCGCCCTAGTTACAGAAGAAGCATCTGTCCCTCTATCACTGTCTCTGATTGACTATCACTCCACAAAGAAACTGAAACGTCAGGTACAAGTATTTTTGTAGCAAAGTTTCCTTGCTGTTTCCTGGTAACTGGAAGTCATTTTCAAAAACAGTTGTCACGTTTGCTGCCTGCCTCCTTATTTGTCCCGTGTGTTCAGAGCATGGTCTGAAAAAACAGTACTTGACTGGCTCCGAAGTTCTGCCTCTTGCAGGGTGTGTGTCAGATGCTAACAGGGAGCTCTTTGCAAATGTGGCCTAGGTAAAAGATGGAACTGCTCTCTTGAATGCAGGCATACTTCTTTTTTTCTGGCACAGAAACTGTTTAGTGCCATAAATCAGGGATTTCCATTCTTGCTTATCAGTAACTGTCCCGAGGTAGCCAAGAGACAGGCTTTAGGTGTGGAAAGGTGCTGGGAAAGGCCAGTTATGGTGGAGTGTTGAAGCTACTATTTAATGGCATTCATAATAGATGGCTAGATTCTGCCATTCCACAAGGGCAAACCAGGGAGGAGTTCAGTAAATACCATGAGCCAATTTTCATTTATAGTACAGCAGCTCCAGTCAGTTTGGTTCCAGCGCAATATAATGACTTCTGCAAGACCCACTAAGAACTCTCTCTGAGGAAACATGGTTTCAAAAATTAGTCCCACTGGTTCATTGGTTTTTCATCTATGCAAATGAACTCAGAATACAATCAGCAATAGTAATAAGTCTAATTCTCTGGAGGCTCTGCAAAATGTTTGTAATAAAGGCCACATTGGGGTCATCCTGGTACTAGTAAGTGTGGCTAGGTATTTTTCTGCTCACTGCCTGTTTTTCTTTCTCTCCCCTGCTGTTCAGTTTATCATTGTGGCCTTGGAGAACACAGTTGTGTCCAGACTGGCAATAAATCTCTGTGATAAGAAGGAACACTCTATAGACGTCCTCCTCAAGAAAGATCACTTATCCCTGAGGGTAGATGGGGTAGCAGGAGAGAGTGAACTAAGCATCTCTGAGTTGGAGGACAGTCTGTCCATCTTGGAGAGCTCTTTGCGGTCAACGAAGACATACGTGGGAGGATTGCCAGGTGAGTGTCCAGTTTTGTACCATGGACCACCTTGCTGAGCTGGGAGTCAGGAAAACTGTTTCTGTTCAAGCTATGAGACTCCTGTTTCTGCTTGAGCAGGCTTTGTCTGCAGTGCAGGCACACAGCAGATATGGGGTTGCACTTTACTTGAATGATTGTGTCCTTCTGAGGACAGCTGGAGGCAAAAAGAGAAAGAGGAGGTTTTGCTTGTTCAACAATAGGAATGATTTATCTGAAGGATAGCTATAAGCTATTATTTTAAACCTGGTAAAATCCATAGGAGCAGCACAACACAGTTAACTGACTGCCTCCCAGCACAGGGCAGGTAGGGCACAACCAAGGGGTTAACACCATTCATACTTTCTCTGGCTTTTCAGCAACAACATGCTTTTTTCTGGGAGGTCAGTTTGTTCCTCTCTTCTGAACTTGTGAGATCAAACTTTCATCTGAATCGTGAATTTTGGCTAAGTTTGGGAGTTTGTTTCTTGTTCTGGCTGAACAGGTTTATCTGTCCCTTCTGCTGAGGAATGCTTGTTTAAGGAAACACGTCTCTGATGCACATGATGCCAGCAGCTACTCAAAGTCTTGCCCTTACTTGCCCAAGCAAGGGAGAGGCACAAATGTTGGCCTCTTGGTAGGTGCTGAAGCAGTCTGGCTGGAACAGGGTGGCTAAGGTGCCACCTTATGTACTAGGACACATGGTGAGGCTGTCCCCACCATGAGCAAGAGTTTACAGAGGATTTATGCTGATGATGCAGATGTCTTCCAGTCACACCTGAAAGGGGAGGCCACATACTCTGGCACGTTCACACACTGGCAGGAACAAGGCTGGAATCCCAAACGTGGTATTTTCCAGTCTCAGATTGAATTATCCAAGCTGTCCATTGCACAGGCAAGAGAGGTTGCCTGCTTTCTTTTAAGTAGCTCTCAGATGCACAGCAGAGACTTCCACAGCTCAGATGATCATCCCATTCTGTCACTGTCCCAAGTTCTCTATGGTTTGCTTAGACTACCTGTGCTGGGTGCAGCACCGTTTTTGATTTGCCAGAACTAAGTGTGAGATACCATGGCTGTGGCAGTTCAGACTCAGCTGGCTGCTGTAGGTTTAGCTACTATCCCCTCTTTGATCTGTTATGCTTAGCAACGGGAACTTCTGCCAGTGCTCTGCTTTCGCCATTGAGAGGAACCCAGCGCTTGCCTGAGAAACCCTGTTGTTTGCCAAGCAAATAAACATTTCAGCACTTCAGCTGGATTAATCACTCTGGGTTAAGTAACAATACCGAATGGTCAGATCTAAGTGAGTTTGGCTCATTCAGATTTTGAAAACATTACGTAGTTTTTGGTTTTTCCGTGCTTCCATACCCTGTGGAAAAAACAGTATATTGGTCAAACTTCACGTCTTTATTCCATTGCCACAAATAAAGAAAGCATTCTGGGTCCAAATATGTAATATGTCTGATCCTAAGCACAGTTAATATTGCAGATGTGGAAGAAATAGTACTTAGAGTTTCAACAGGTAAGAGGGAACATGTAGGCATTTATTACATTTTCTATAGGCTTTTCAGTTCTCGTAAATCCTAAATTATGTAATTTATGTGATTTATAGGTGTTTTTTCAGGAAATATGCATCCCACCAGGTGAAGGAGCCTTCAAACTAGGCTTCCAAATTTTTACATGACCACATTTCAGACAGATCCATTTCTAGTCATAACAGAAAATGAAATATTTCACGTGATTTACAACTACAACACAAAACACACAAAAAAAAATTATTTTCTTTTAATCTCTTAGAAATCCATCTGAAAGCTCACACTGTCTCTCAGTCATCCCTGTGGCACATGTAACAGCAATCTGCTTGATTCCTTAGGCGAGTCGTCCGGTTATTAAGCCACAACTTCAACTTCTGACTCAAAATTAATTTTACATTCATGTGAGGTATTACAACAGAGATGCTGCATTCCTTTAAGCAGACTTTGCAGATAAACTTTGGTAAATGGGGAGGAATAAGAAACAGGTAACACCATTAGTTAAAGCAACTACTGAGCAATGGTACTTCTCACCCAGGAAGCTGTAAAGATTTTTAGTATTTCTTTGTGGCTTACAGATCTCCCACAAATGTTCTCTCTCCCACTCAGTCCTAGATACTGTCTGAACTGTGTCTGATCACATCAACCCTGCATATCTCCAGGCAGAACACTTTAAATTTCATATAATCTTGGGTCAACAGGACAACCTATTGTTCAAGTTGTCCTTGCTTCGATGTAAAGATAAATGGTTTATTTAGCTGCCTGAATCACTGTTAAATATTCCTTGAGACATTTATTATTTTCCATTGCACAACCAGTTTGATTGGGTCAGCTTTGGGTTGTAAATAAACTAATGACCTTTGGGGAAAGGTAGAGGACACAGCTCAGGCCGATTTTCTTGTCGTTATGTTACTGTGCGGGGTTTTTTGTTTGTTTGCAATCAGTGTGTATATGATATTACAGAAGTTAGTACTAAGATGGACTAATTTCCTCCAGTCTATTGGATTGTGCTTAGTGCCTTCTTCCTTGCCATCTGTTTTCTGCCGCTGGTAAACTGATTAAAAGAACGTCACCAGTGGATCTCCACAGTAAAAATTAGTCTCATTAGTCTGACCAATTCAACTGATGCATTCCAGCACCTTGCTGATGAAGGCCAGCAACCTCCCTGTGCTTATACACAACAAAATCGTGGTAAAGATGAGTCCAGCAAGTGGTAGAGGCTGCATATGGGAAGTGCTTTCCTGTCATAAAGTTCTTCCTACCATCTTTTGGAAGCTGTTTTGAAGAGAAAGAGCATTAGAGGAAGGTCTAACCTCTCCACTAATGACAAAGCAGAGGGTTCAGAGATGGAGAGGGGGAAAACATGGGGCTGGAAAGCCATGTGAGCACTTTGTGCCACTGCAGTGAAGCCTTGCTGCTGTGCAGCACAAGGTTTCATGGTTTCATCAGGTCTGCAGGCCTTGCAGAGACACAGAGCAGCTGAGGAAGGGTTCAGCCTGGCAGAAGGGCTTTTGAGCACCAGAACAGATGGTGTTTTCCTCACGTCTGGGATTGTGCTCTTGCCTTCTGGCGAGAGGGGCAGGGGGAGGTAGAAACCCTATCATGGCAAGAGGTGAGCTTGAATTCGTTGAAGTGATAGCTATCTGAGCCTAGGTAGGGCAGGTATTTATTTAAAAGCAGCTGTCAGAGATATTTTTCTCCACTTTCCGACAGACGTTCCTGTCACTTCCACTCCGGTCACCGCGTCCTACCACGGCTGCATGACCCTCAAGCTGAGCAACACGGCACTGGACTTAGATGAGGCTCTCTACAAGCACAGTGACATCACCTCACATTCCTGTCCTCCAGTCGAGGAGGGTCAGTAGGTACCACTGCAATGCGAAAGTTTTATACTCAGAAACTTTCAATGCTTTTCTTTTTTTAAAAGATATAAATTATTCAGATCTACCGCACTGCGTGTATAGTTTCTCTTAAACACTGAAGTTATGTAGAAGCTACTGATCCTTATGTCAGATTGATTATTGAAATACTCTTTGCTTTGAGGTTTAAAGGTTGTAATATATTTGTAAATAGTTCAGAAGACTAATATTAAATAAGTCAAAAGTACAGAATATACTGAAAGTGAATGCTATCTTTAGACTGTAAGAGACAGTTTCATCTGTAATGTGGGAAACCTGGTAATATATGAGTCTGGACTGGAATAAAAATAATAATTCTGTATTATTTTTTATTACCAAACGCTGCTTTCTGATTTGCAAAATATGAGAGAATAAAATATTTACATACAAGTTTTTAATTTACCAGTACTGAGATTATTCTGTATTCTGGTATTTGGACACAATGACTCAGACTGTGCCTGATGTGGAGGTTACACTGCTGGGGGGGGGTGGAAAGAGGGCTGCTTTTTTGGTTTGGATTTTTGTCGGTTTTTTGGGGGGTGGGGGATTTATGTTCTTAAATTGGTCTCAGCTGCAGAGCAAATGGTGGCCACTATTCTTACTGCTAGAGTTTCTCTTTCTGGTACCACAGAAAGAAGACTCAGTTGTGACCTTTAGAAAAACTCTTAGTCAACAGAAAATGGAAAGTGAAGTTGGGTCATCAGGAAACATTTAGAAGAAAAGACTCAATAAGTTGAAAGCCATATGGCTTTTGTGTCAATAGCTGCTGGAGCAAATGATGAGGTGTTGAAAATTGGGGAATATTATCTGGTGATGACATACTTTTGCTGCTGCATTTTTCGGTTGGCTCATTCACTGTGAGCCTAGTGGGAGCAGAGAGGCTTGAGCTGTGAGAGTTAGCCAGGCTGAACTGCAGGAGGTGAGAATGTCTGTGGGCGTTTATGCAGGAGAGGTTGTAGAGCCATAAAGTGCGTTCAGTTTTTCAGCTATCCTTCTGATGCTGGGATGGGCTTTGCCTAGCCTGCCTTGAATCACTTAAATCTTGTTTTATTTGGTCCTTGTCTTGCATCAAACTAATAAACTGAGTAATATTGGTATATGCTGTGGTGCAAAATCCAAGTACTGGGTAGCTAAGGTTACACCATCCTTCAGAGGATTAAGGTGAAAAAGGTCTAATTCTACAAGGTCTTTTATAAATTATTCTTGGCCAGTCATGTTATGTTTTCCCTAAGCAGATAAGGAGATGACACATTAGTCTCATAATCTGCATGTATGGCAACATCTGTGACCAAACTGTGAAGATACAACTGTCCCAGAGGAAAAGATGAAAGAGGGGGAAGACTATTCCAAGCATATTTTCTGGCGAGGATCCCTGCTTTGTTTAGCAGAGGAAGGCACTCTATTAGCCATTAGACATGGCATCATAGCTTCTTATCATGAGCAAATCAATCAGCAGTAATGCAGTAGGGCAGAAGAGAACAGAACTTCATCACTTTCAACCAACCTACTCATTTATACTTGGAGAAGGACCTGTTGTCAGGTCTGACCAGACACAAGTTTGTAAGGAAAGTTCCCACTAGACAGTAATAACTTACTGGCAGACTGTGCATGGATAGGAAAACCCAGGAGTAGTTCTATGGTTTTGCTTTTTTTAATTGAACAAGGGAAATCATGTTGTTTCTGAAAGTGCTTTATGTTACAGATGATGACTCTGGATCAATTTGTGATTTGATGGAGTACCCAAGAAAGATTAAATTAGTAGCTTCAGTAAGAGCTGGAAATCCTGAAGATACTCTGTTTAATAGAATGTCCACACTGCAGTGTTTTATTTTCTGTGTGTTTTTCATGGTTATTTTAGTCCTTTAAGGAAATACAGTTCTGTGCTTATTCTGGTTAATATTCCTCACAGCAGCCAGTATGGGGCTGTAGCTTGGGTGTGTGCTGGAAACAATATTGATACCTCTGGGATGTTTTAGCCATTGCTTAGCAGGGCTTGCACAGTGTCAAGACCTTTTCTGTTTCTCACCCCACCCACCAGTGAGGGGGCTGGGGGTGCACAAGGAGTTGGCAAGGGACACAGCCAGGACAGCTGATCCCAAGTGACCAGAGGCATATCCCACACCATATGGCCTCATGATCAGCACATAAAGCTGGGGGACAAAAGGGGAAGGGGAGGGACATCCAGAGTGATGGTCTTTGTCTTCCCACGTCACTGTTACACATGGCATTGCCCAGCTTTCCTGGAGATGGCTGAACACCCGCCTGCTCACGGGAAGTGGTGGATGAATTCCTTGTTCTGCTTTGCTGGTGTGTGCAGCTTTTACTTTACTTATTAAACTGTCTTTATCTCAACCCAAGAGTTTCTCACTTTTACCCTTCTGTTTCTCTCCCCAATCCCAGCGAGGGAGAGTGAGTGAGCGGCTGCCGGGGGCTGGGCTGCTGGCTGGGGTTCAGCCACAACAATCTCCCATCTTTTTAACTTGGAGTAACTCTACTGAAAAAGTATGGACTCAGAAGCCACCTATTTTTAAACCAAGAAGATGAAACAAGCCCTGTTTTACTTTGTTTTTTTCAAATGAAGCATGCTAGCAAAATAGTTTTATGTCTGGTATTTTTGTAAAATCTCTGGGGTGGTTCCCAAAAAACTACCACGTGGCATAAATGAATCACAAACATGTCTGACCTTTGTGTTAATGTAAGTGACACTATTTATGAGGCCAGAATTATTTTGGGTCCTGGAAATGTGAATCCTGTGGTATGTTATGGTACTCTGCAGTTCCATACTAAATGTTACATGTACAAGAGCATTTAATTTTCTAATTCAGAGCAGAAATTAGGGGTTTTTTTGGCATAGACTACAATGCACCCTGACTCAAAATGTGGTTGAGAAGAGAAACTCAGAATTTCTCAGTCTGGAGAATGACAGAAGGGGGGGGAGGGGGTGGGAGGGATGTCTTTTGTGTAAAGGTGAATTTTTTTAATACCTTACAGCAGTACCACATGGGAGAAAGGTTTGGAGGAAGAGGTAGCTGCAATAAGCATTCATTCATTGCTTCTCAGTCACGTGCTTCAACCCAAGAGAAACATTGATTTCATCCTTGCTCAGTTAGTCTAGGTGCTCAACCCAAAGGGATCAAGTCTGTTCTGGACGTTGAGTCCCCAGAATGAACCCAGGTGGTTCCCCAGTGGTATTCGTAGCAAGTAAAAAGAAGTAAATGTGTAGCTTCACTTATTTCATAATTAGAGTGACTGTGCTTTTCACAGCATGGATTTGCACAAGAACTAAGCATTTTGGATGCATTAAATTAATGGTTAAAACAAAACCAGTGGTCTCTTCCCTGACTTCTGTTTCTCTCAGCCATGTTCACATAACTCACCTTGTCAACAATGCACATAAGGCACCTCATCACTGATCACTGGCCTAAAACTTTGTATCTCAGAAAAAACTTAATTGAATAAAAGGTGGCTTTTATGGTCCATATAAATGAATCTTCTTACGTGTATTAGTAATGAATCTGCTTTTTATACATAGAGGTACAACACATGAATTAACAGAATTTTCTTGGAAGTTGCAAAGTATTATGTAAAAGGATGATCATTCTTTGTTCTATTTTAAGCAGGTCTGATGGTGTCACTTCCTCTCAAAGGAAACTGTCAAGTAAGCTGGTTTTGTCTATATAGTTTTTTTCAATATCTTCATAATACAGAGCAGCTGCTTAAAATGTTAATGAGAAATACCTTCTGTTCCCTGTTTTAGGCATTTCAGGAAATTTCTAGAGCTTCTTTGCTGTCTAGACTGTAAGATCTATGGAGCAAGCAGCACCAACACCCATCCTGCAGGAGCAAAATGCAGTGAAGGGATGCAGCATTGAAACAGTTTTTCATGCTGGTTGTAGGTAGTCTATTCCAAAATATGGCAGGTGTGTGCCAAAAGGAATGCCAGCTAACGTGGTGCACAGTGAGCTGGCAGGGCGCAGACAACAGGGACATGGCTTTTTTCCTGTCAAGGGCACTGCCAAAGGTATTGTTTCTTAGCCTTTGGAGAAAATAAGTAAATAAAAAAGGGAATTAGGCCACTTCATTCACTCTGTTTCAGTTATTGTAAAATGCTTGCATCAGGTCATGGATTAATTTAAAAATAAATAAGAGGCATTTAACCTAAAATGGTTTTAGTTGTGGTGGTCTTTTGACTAGAAAGGAATTAATTTGAACAATAAAGTGCAGCCTAAAATACTCATCTGGAAATGGCATTTTTAGTGCAATAATGTGACATTTTACTATGCAGACTAGACTGGCACAAAGTTCAGCTAAAACAGTCCCAATAGAATTACCATTTCTATCTGAAACTTGAAAAAGGAAACTATTTGATAGGGTATTTCTTCCTCTGTTCTTTTATTTGCCTTTTGTTTTTGTTTCTGTCCAAATACACACAGCCTTAGGTGTAGTATAAATATACACAGTGAACTTTATTGTAAAATAATTGACACACTTTATTGGTACAACACTTTCACCAGAAGGTTTATTAAACACTACAAGCAGACAAACTCTTACTACCCAAAATGATTGATTCGGAGAGCTCCCGGCTACCCACTCAGACAACACAGGCTAAAACCCCTCAACACTGGTTTATGAAAGCAGAACAAGTACACAGAGTGTTTTCTTCATTTTTCCTCTTGAAGAAAATCTATTCTGCAGTGCACTGAGAGGGAAACACCTCATGCTTATGGCAGCCAGAAAGTTCTAGTACATCTTGATGCCATGATGAATTTTGCCTTTTCTTTTAAACCCCTGTTATGCCTTTTTACAACTTCTGTATCCTTAGTGCTTTAGCCTACGTTCTTGGACTTGTTTGTTAAGCTAAGAGACTGAACATTTTAGAGGTTTCATAGTTAGGGAGCAATATGCCTCAGACCCCAAGGTCCTCTCCAGAACACACGTTCTAAACTAAGATAGAACCATCCAGGGGAAGGTTCCTTGGGGAGGGGGGCTCACTCAAGCCTCCCATTGGAGAATTTTTTATAAATATGCTAATTAGTAAGACCTATAATGTAATACCAGATCTTTTGGGGTGTGAATTGCGGTGTGCATGGAGGTGCATTCGACCTGGACGTCGTGCACCTAAGGACCCTTAAAATAAATACCAAGGTAAAATCCCTTTTTCCCTTCTAACTGTGTTTGACTTGATTTTAAGACCAGGAAAAGGCATCATCTGACTGCAGGCAAACTGAGTGGTGATGTGCCTGCCCTTACACTTCCAGGGCTCTGCCCTGCTCACAGGGAGATGTGGGTAAAAGCGGAGTGGCAGTAACACACTCTGTGCTGGGTTCCTTTGGGAAGTCTAGTGCCTGCACAGCACAGTTTCCAGAGGTTAAAAACAAAATAAAAGCCTACTACCTACTAAAATAAATTATTTGTTCTATGGTGCATATGGTGGAGGCTTTTCTCCAGGCAAACAGTAAGTTGGTGTATAGAGGGCTGGAGCATTCGGGGGAAGACCATAGCTGGAGCTGGACTGAGATGGAGGCTGAGTTTCTTCTGATAAAGAAATGTCAGTAGATGATGTTCCTGGAAAATTGCTGGCAGGCTGTATCAGACAAAGAAAAATACCTTCTTCAGTAAAGGATTACAACCCCATTGAAGTTCTGTGTTGTTTGCTATGTGTTACATAATAAGCCCCATGTTTAAATTTCTCATGCATTGCAGCAGAACATTAACTTTAGTTCTAAAGTACCTGCTTAAGTGTAGCAATGATGGTGTCTAGTGGAACAGGACAGATTCCATCTGTAACCCAAGTCATTTTTAATAAACATTGCGCAGACAGCTAGGCAATAGAGCAGAACAGGAATTTCTGCAGCAAAAGACGCTGGGCTTCCTGGGTGAGGCACAGCACCTGACCGACTGATTAGGTTACGTGTAGCTGCTCGTTTCCAGGCATCACTGTGAAATTTAAATTACCTCAGATGTAATTAATCTCACTTATAATACTTGCATAAATGCAAGGTCTTATTCCTTTGCCAAATGCAGATTCCTCTTGAGAGAAAATTTTACAGGTAGGCATGTGTCTCCCTCTTTGGCTGTCTCAGCTATGATGGGGCTTTGGCTGAAAGAGGCATGAAAAATAAACAGAGCTTAGGAAGTAGCCCATCTTCAGGAACAAGCAGGGTTCATTAAAACAGAAGAATGCATGTAGGGAGTAATATTCAGGAAAAAATGCTACTGCTGCTTTAAACCAAGTTTGTCACTGATTTCAAGAGGGTCAGGATTTCACTCCTCCCCTCATATGCCAGCATGTGCCAGTCTATGGACTTCAGCTGAAGACTTGGGCTCAGCTTCCCTCAGGTTCAGGCTTTAAGTGAACTTTAGGTGCCTGGAACTTAAAAACAAGATAAAATGATAATGGATCTTTTTCATGAGAAATGAAAAATCTGGACGAGTAAATGATGCTCCCTGCTGCTAAAAAGATTAATAGCCACAATCTAGAAGGCCAGGGCCAGCGCTGGCCCTTGGACAATGGCATCTCAGAGCTGTCCAGGGCTGGCAGACCGCATGCCAAGGTGTTTGGCTCCTCCATGGGGCTCCATGTGAGCAGGGGCTGCTGCCCTGGGTCAAACCCTCCTGGCAAGGAGAATGTTGTCCTGCATCTGTACCACAGGGTGACTGAATGAGTGAGAATGGGGACATCCCAACAGGAAGGCTGATTATGCCCTTTAACTCTCTGAGGCAGTGCACGTATACTGACAGACCTGCTAGATAAATCAGCTCCAAACCGAGTTGTTGTGAGTTTGGGTTGGTTTGGGTTTTTATTTATTTTAGAGTTGTTGCTTCCCTCCCCTCTCAAACTGCAACCACTGCTTCCATCTGTTTGCCTGGAATTGCTTCTCCAGCGAGTTCTTCTCTAGCAGGAATAACTGGCACAATGCATAACTGCTGTCACCACCAGTCTCTGCCCAGCTAATCAGGACCATTACCTGCCCAGCTGGCAGACCTCTTACCAAGACCAGTTGTGGCTGAACTGTACCAGTAAGGAATGAATTGTTTTGTTGGCACATGTCACAGTAAACAAAAGAAATGCTGGTTACATCCTTTCAAAATGCATTCCTGCTATCCCCCTTTCTTTTTTGCATTTGGCTGATTTTTTTAATAGACTTTGCCTCTCTGGCAAGCATTTATTCAGTGAGATACTGGGTTCAGCAGAGGACCAGGAATGAATGTCATACACTTTCAGCCTGGGATAATCCACTGGTGACTCTAAAGGGTAGACCAGCTCAGGCAGGGTCTCCTACTCTGTGGACAGCTAAAACCTAATTCAGTTTCCCACATTAAAGTGTCCAGCCCTTTTGGGATGCCATGGGATATCCCATATGTCCACACATACGTGACCTGGGGACAATGGGACCTGAATCTGGACCCTGTCAGAGTACCAGCAGGGGACAGGTGGCTACTTGATCTCATTATCAGGCAGTGCTAGATCCCTACATGCCAATAGCCCCTGTGTTCAGTCAGATGAATCCCAGACCCAGACTGGGATTAAGGACTACAATCATCTGAGCAGGTCTTGTGGAGGTCTGAATCCAGCAGCTTGAAGCACTTAGATGCAACAGGAAGACCTCAGACCTCCAGCCCCATGGATTCAGCCTACAGCTCTCAAGCAATGGAAGCAGATGACAGTTAAGCTTCTGGCTGTTCCTAATCATTCCTGCTTCCATCATTCATCATTTGTACCTTTCAATAAGTTTATTATGACTTTTTAATTAATGTACTGATGCAGAAATTACTTTTCTCCAAACTGCAACATACATACAGGGAGGTGGCTTGCTTTTATTTTTTTTCCCAGGAATAGGGTTAAGTTTTCCCTTTTGGATCCCAGTGTTTCTTACTAACCTCTCCTGGCTTGGGGACAGCTGGTGGTGTCTGCCTCTGAATGTTATGAAGGGGAAGGAAGATAAATGAACATACTTTTTTGAAAAAGTAGAAATCTAGGGAAATAACTGTGTTTATTTTGGAATGCAGATAAGAATTTGGGGTAAATGCAATGTATTTCTGTTTCTCAGTGGACACAGGACTGAACAGTCACAACAGATCGTCATGACTACTTACATGAACCTTTTCAGCCTTATTTCACGTGTTTCTATCCCCTTCTCTCTCCTCTTGGCTACTCTTACCTCATCAGCAGGTAAGAGTCCAGAGGACAACCAGAGAAAGCCTGAGGTCTGAGAAGAGACCAGAAAACAAGGCACAGACTAAGTCATCCCGGTGACAAACCTGGGAGCTGGGGCCCAGTTAAGCCCTGTCTCTGCAGATTTTGTACTGAGTAGCAGCCTACGCTTTTCTGATGGCGTAAGAAGGGCGTGGTTTTGTACTGTACCTGAAGAGGCAATGGGTAGGATGGGTATGTAGAAATTGTTGCCGCAGAAGGACAGAACCCAGCGTATGTCAGGATCTGCTGGGCAGGATTGTACAGGATCTGAGGAGGAGGTGCAGCACTGAAAGCAATTTGGGACAGAGGTACCTGTTGAGCATAGGAGACAACAATATATCAGCACAATGTACAGGGGGCTGGAGCAGGAACTGCTCCTAACACAAGCAACAAGACAATTTAACAACTTTCTATTTTCCAGCCCAATACCAGTAGTACAAAAAACCGAGGAGCAGACAGAATGAGAGGAGGGTGTATCCAGAATGAAATTTCCAAGTAAAAATACACAGCTATTTTAATCGTCTTCCCTTGGAAAAAGACTGCTGGTACATCCCCAGCAACAGTTACAGAAGCCCTGGCGGGACTCCAGATCCGAGACACCCCGAAGAGCACAGCATACAGCTTTGACTGCCTCTTCTTATTTGTTCCAGCACCAAACACCAAGTCCTTCACCATTTGCTGCAGACTTCTTCCAGTAGCAACTACCTGATGCCCTCAAGTCTCTTCTCTCTGCTTTCCTACACAGATTTACCTAGATGTCCCTTTCCAGACCAGTTGCTCCTCTTTCACAGCTCCCTCTCACTTGGGAAATGGAGTTTGCTGCTGGCTCTCCAGCATCACTCTTGATGTGCATACCTCATTCCTACTGCATAAAATCCTTCTCCCATGGCTTTATTGGCCTGTCTTCTAATGACAATGCAAAATGAAGTTTGCAGGAAGAAGTAATAGCTCATATTAAACCAGCAGAAAAAACCTGGTCAGGAAAAAAAGAACAAAAGCTAAATGTGAAACAGGGTTTGTGTTAAACCCTAAACCCCTGTGCTGTGTAACAATTTGTGAAGGACAGCAGAGCAACAGAGCTTTGTAAAATATCTTCATGAGATAAATCCAGTGGTTTCTTTTATTTCCTTTGTTTTTGTTAGCAGATTCCTCCACATGAGAGCATGGAATTTTCTTTTCACTGAAATAATAACATATGGTGGTTGCCAGACAAATGCAGAAAGCAGCAGCCAGGACTTTTTTTTTTTTCCTTTTCTTTTTTTTTTTTTGCATTTCCTTTCAGATTTATCAGTGAGAGATATAAACCATTGCATCCTCTGGAGACAGCATGAGATCTCTCTGTGACTGAGAAAGAGGTATATTAACTGTGTTTGTACATGGAAAACATCATCTAGGTCACTGATGTACCACATAAGGTTATCTAACAATCTAGGCCTTAGTTTCCTAGAGAAATTTGGCATTTCAGGAGCTGGCATGGAGAAAGGCTGGGATCAAAGGCAGAGAGCTTATTTCATGGGAGAAGGCAAGTCCCTCATCTTCAAGGCACCCTCCTAAAAACACTCTCACCTGCAAGGTACACTCCTTTCTACCTGCCCTGCTGGGTGATATGGTGGGGAGAGGTGAAAAAACACTGCCTCAGGAGTAGGGAGGAGCAGGTAACCTGCTTACTTCAGATCCAAAGGTTTGGGGCCAGCGCCACAGCCCCAGAGTGTGCCCTTCCCTCCTCAGAGGAGGGATAAAATGTATGTCCCTCTGACATAAATGCATCAAGAAACACTTGCTTTGCCCACAGACGTGAAATACAGATGCCTGTTCTGCATCTGTCACCAACTTTCTGGTTGTGTGAGTCTCTTTGGGAGCTGCTGTTTGACCCCCTTTGGCTCTTCTCTCAGGAACCTCTCTCAGTCCTCTCACATTCCACCCCCCCTTAGAGCAATGCTCTAATTGCTAAGGATGAACATCTCAACAGTCCTAGAAGACAAACTTGGGGAGTCAACCACGCCAAATCTACTAATCAAAGCACCTTATTATCAGGCTATCTGGTCTCAGCTCAGGCCAGCAACAATTTGCAGGTACTGAAGCTGGTTGGATGCTTTTATCAAGTATTCCAGTAATTACTCTATGTTAAATTACTCACCTAAAATGCATGGGTAGGTTGAGACATTCTAAACTGTACCAACACCCAAGTCAAAGAGATAAGGAGCTATGAACTAGCCAGGGAGTCCTGCCAGTGTCAGCTCACTGGCCTCACACAGACCTGCCAGAGAATTCATGGCTGAGCTCCAGCTACTTTTCACACCAGACTGCACCTTTAGTTGCTAACACATAAACCCATGGCAAGTAGCTCAGTAATTAGGGGTTAATTTTGCTTTCCTTTTTAAAGCAAGGTGGGGGACGAGGAGAGAGGATAAAGCAATGCTATTTAACCTGTTCAGATTCCTTTAAGGACTGCAAGAAGGAGACTAATTTAAAAAATTTTTAAAAGACAGCCCCGTCCCACCCCCCCATCCTCCCTTCAGGACTATCAGTAGTTCAGATTAATGCAGCCCTAAACTCAGGGCAGGCAGATTCCTTGGCAAGGTGTGTCAGAAAAACATCCAGAATTCATCAGATGAATACCAGGACAGGGAAGGGAGTTTCTAGATTAACTCAGCACCAGCAAGTGAAGTTTTCTATGTAATTCTTTACCTGCTATTTCTGTAAGAAATAGTCACAGTGTGTTATCATTTTGGGTACTTCAACTACATCTGTTTATGCAATATCTTAATCTGCTTTTTGTTAGAAGTGACTTTAAGGTAACTGCCTCCATGTCCTATATCCAAGCACACTGTAGATCTCAAAAGGAGAGCTCCTGTTGTAATCACTGCAGCTCCCCCAGCACCCTGCAGATCACAGAGGGCAGCCCCATGGGTGACACAGCAGCCACTGAGCTAACACCTTGCGGGTCAGGGGAGAATGAAATGTTTCCCACTGAGCCAGCACAGCCCTCAGGCAGGCACCAAAACCACAGGGAGTGTGCCAGGGTCTGCAGGGAATTTGTCACAAGAAAGAAAACCCGCAACAACCAGAACAACACTTTTTTTCTGTCCAGGAAATATGACGGGTTTAAAGGCAAGGGCACTGTTTTGCAAACTCTCCCCTTTGTAACATGTTTTGGCTGCCAGCATTCCCCAGAGATAAACATGAATTTTTTTGTTTGACTAGTCAGCCTGGCCTTGTGTTTTCTGGAAGTCAATCCCAAAGCAATGCTGTGAGGCATTTCAGGGGGCTTTGCAGCTCTCCCTGCAAAATGCCAGTAAGCATTTATGTGAGAAGATGACATCCTAAAGTGAAGTAAATGGTTCTCCCACATATTTTAATGGGGGTTTTTTGCTCTTTTTATTTCAGTCCCATGCCCCTTTCTTTTCCTCTTCTGCTTGATGTTTTCTTGGCCCCTGTCTTCCTCCAGGAGTTACTCCTTTTGTAAGGAAAGGGAGAAGCAGATTAGCAAATCAGCTCTGGTACTAACTCAAAAGAACCCTGAAAAAACGCAGGCAAGAGCAAGGAGCGGTCATTGCATTTTGGATTGCTGCTTTAGTAAGACTTTCACAACATAGCTGAGGTGACTGACACAAACTCATCTTTCCCTTGAACTATGACATCCTTTTCCTGCTCACACTGAGAGGAGACATTGAACACCTTACTCAGATTAGGTTTTTAGCTGGAGCCCTGACAGACTCACTCCAGCTAAGCTTGGGGTCAAGCTGCACATCCACTGCTGCTGTGATTTCCTTCCATGGTTTTATGCCACCCAGTCAGAGGACCCAGACTGTGACCCAGGCTCTGCCTCCCAGCAAGGGAATGCGCCAGACCACAGAAACTGCAGTTCTCCCAGGAACATCTCCTTGGCTTGGTGTTCCTCACAAGCAGTGCAGTGATGGCCCTGCAAAGTACAGAGCTGTATCAAAGCATCAGCCCAAATCTCATATAAGCTTAGGTTTCAGCAAGACAGGTTAGGTGGACTCAGGCTGGCTCTCTGCACCCTTGCCACAGCTGCACGTGCACCCATCTGCCAAGCAGGAGAAAACATTCAGGAGCACTAAGCTGCAGTGCTCTCCCAGAGACTTACTGTAGATAATGGCTGCCTTCACTCCCCACGCAAGCTGCTCTTCCCCTCATTTCCTACTGTGATTGTTTCTGCTCCTCTCACAAGGAGGAGATCAATTAAGATTGGAAAACTGGTTCTACTCCTTTTGGGCAGCTGCAACTCTTTACTGGCTGGCTGCAATCTGTTACCAGTTCCTTGCAGGTGTACCCTGTATAAAGGACAGCTCAGCTGCACATTTCTTACACGTGATAGCTCAGTGTGCTTGTTTGGTTTAAGCTAGACAGAGGAATATTTCCACAAAATTTTGCAACTTTTAACAAAAGTGAATTTCAAACAATTCATATGACCCTGCTCTATTTTAAGCATGGTTTTAAGCACCCAACACATGCTGTAGATAGCCTGGGCCTGCTTGCTAAGGAATGCTGGGTGGTCAGAGCTGGGCCTGGATGGCCTCCAGTCTGACTGGATCCCAGTTCTGAGCAGTCCCCTCCTGTCAGTCTGCTCCCCCTCCTGTCCTGATGTACATCTCAGCTATCTCTCTTGCTTTCTCTTCCCTGCTCTTTCTCTCTCTCTTTTTTTTTTTTTTTTTCATTTTACCCATCTTTCTATTCAGTTTTCTCTTCTGCAATAGTCACCAGACACATCATGGGTCTAAGATGACCCATGCTGCTATCACACCTCCCTTTGGTTCCTGCATTTCACCTCCATCTCCATGCCTCTGCCCATTTAGCTCTACTACTCTCCTGAGAGCCTGGTAAATCATGAACCCCTTGCTTGGTCTTAAGCCATTGCTTTAGCACACACGGCCACTGACAGTGATAATCCCAGGAACAGCAACTTCACCCTTTAACGTGTCAGAAAGTCTAGGCAAATGAGGAACTTTATTGGAGAATCCCTCCCACCACACAGTCTCTTCTGAATGTTGTGGTGCACATCAGCACAACATGGTGGTGTGGTACAGGGAGTAGGTATTCCCTAGTGAAACAAAAGAGGATGTTGAAGTGTCCCGAGCACACAACTGTTTAAATAAAAACTTGACTGGTACTTCAGAATGCATCCCCATTCTTGGGGAAAAGAACTACACAAGGCCGAACAGTCACGCCTAGGACTTGACTTTTACACGTTAGCTACCAACTAACATCCTCCGACTCCATGCTGGCCCACACATTCAGTGATGAATTAAAAGGGAGAAAAATATGCCACTAGGTGAATTGCCAGGATTTGTTCACACAGTTGTGGTTTTTTTCTTCCATTCATGTATTTGACCAGGCTTGACCCATTTAGCTGTGAACAGCTGGCAACAGCTTCGCCTAAAGGAATAAATCCATGACAGAAGCTGAGTTGTTAAGGGACAATGACTCAAAACATTCCTCCATTTGTTGAGACCCCAGGGTTCTTGGTTGAGATGGAGGAGGTGAACTTTTGGGTGTGTAATGGCTAAACCTCTGATCTGGTAAGGCACAGGGTGAGTGATAGGCTGTGAGTGAGATAGGATATGTATCCTGTGGAGACGGATTGTGCACCTTGTCGTGCTAAGTTGTGCTTCCCTGCACAGACCACTGGGCTGTGAGGCTCCCCCTCCTCCCCCGGGAAAGTACCAGGGAATTCGGGACATTTGCCTGTGGCCTCAGGGTGTTTATCTCTGCTGATGGGACATAACTGACTCAACTGTGCTGGTGGGATGAGCAGCTGTGTTGTCTTTGAATGTGTCAAGGGCTCCTGAAGTGTCCCACGGTTCTCATTATTACATCAAGCTCTCTGCCTCGCAGGAGGTACCTGACCTGTTCCCACCTGAACTGGAGTGAATATAAACCCAGCGGATGTGTTCTGGGCATTCCTCTCCACCAGTTCTTCGGGTTTTCCTCCACCACCAGATGGACGTGGTCAGTGACCACCACTTTGACCAAGACTGCGCAGCAACCTATGGGTGGTGAGATCCTCACACTCTTGTCCTTTCTCTCTCTTTTTCCCCTTTTCTCTGTCCTGGGGTGCTGTTGCGCTTTCACATTGCAATGCTTTTGTGGTGTTGTATTACTCTAGATAACCACCACAGTGGCCCCATGCCCGTTTTCCTTTGCAACCAAACTATTCTACAATAAACCCTACAATGTTTACTTGCAAGCACTGATCATTCAGTGTTGTTTCATTCTAATCTGCCCCAAGTTAGCTACTAACGAGAACCTGGGTTACACTCACCTTCTGCAGTGGCTCGTAATACTCCAGACTCCCACAACACCCAGGAAACACATTCAAAGCATCTCCTTTGCACGTTTATACTTCCTTGGTTTTAATTTACTTGACAATGCCAACAAGCAGAGATGCCCTCACATAAGGCAAAAGACTGTGAGCCTTACCATGTCTTTAAACGCCCCAAGAATGGCTGCTGTGATAATCCCCAGAAACAAGCCAATGATGTTGAGGACTGTGGAGGACCACAACAGTCTGTACAGGTGAACCACGTCCTGACAGCTGCTCACGCCGAGAAATTCATAGTAGCTGGAGGACTGGTCTGAACTGAAAGAGAAGGCAGGCAGCGTCACTGCAGTGGGAATGGTTTTGCATGTAATACAGCGCACTATAGGATCTGACTCCTTCCTGCTTGCTTTCCTCTTTGGCAATGTACTATATCCATGCCCCCACCAAAAACTGCTCAGAAGAACTGGAGAAAGTTCTGCTGAAAAACTGGCTCTTCTAAGGCGAGCATCAAACAGTCCAACTAATACCAGCCCCAGTTTGGCTGATTGGTGGTGGTTACCAGCATGGACTATTTTTTAGTTTTTGTTTGGTGTTTCTAAACAGAAGAATTACCTTGGTATATGGATGCTGCCCATGTCATTTAGCTACCAGATAAAGCTTGCTTAGCTTTGCTTTTTTTTCCCAGCTCACCTAGAAATCTGCTGGCATCTCAGAAATTGGGGGAGACAAGTTGCTTAAGCATTAATTCAACTACAGGAAGGGAGATATTGCCAGCTGGCTACATTTGTTTATGGTGTCTGTGGTTCCAAATTAATACAACACAGTACAGTATAAAGATGTGTCTTTACACTCTGGATTATACTATCCAGAAATCTTTGTTCATATTTCTACACCACATTGGTTATTGTAAATCAGGCATGTGGTGAAGTTACTCCTCATTGTCTTGCCAAAAGCCAGAAATATCCTACTGCAAAATTTGAAACCACAGGTTCCTGCAGTTCTTTCCAGCACCTGCCTTAATTTGAGCCCACTAATGAGCTCTTAGGGCAGCTATTTGAGTTGGAAAGATTTTTTTTAAATGCCAAGCCTGTTTTTCCACTGTTAGGAAATTGCCATCAGATCATGGTGGAAACCAGAAGTGAGCAGTTTGTGTTCACTCTTCTGTTCCTCCATCCCCAGTGCATGGGGCAACAGTGGAGGTGGTGGTTAGGGAAAGCTCTGCAGAGCAGTTCACAACATTTCTGGGAAGAACCAAGCCAGGCACAGTAACTTCTGGAAATATCCAATCAATGGCTTCAGATCATGGTTCTGGCACTGAATAACCACTGCTGTTGAGTTCACTTATCATGAGCCCATCTTAACCAAATAAACCTATAGCTTCAGCTGCCATGAGGCTGAGGAAATTGGATTTGCCTTCATATCAGTCTATTCCATGGCTGACAACAAATCACTTTCTGGGCCTGTGCCTCCTTGTACTTCTCCCTAGCCATCCTGTGAACTGGAACTGCCAAGTCTTCAGAGCAGCATGACTGCTTATTTACCCTGGATTTGTCCATGCTAGTGCCATGAGATCTTGCTGTCTGCTGTGGAATGTTGACAATAACAGAACATACACATTTAATTATATAGCTGAATAATGTCGCAGCAGTGATCAGTTCCAAAGTGTTTCAAACAAACTCAATGTCTTAGAAAAATGGCACTGAGGATCTCCATCTGAAAGGGGAATATGCCTGATAGCTCCTTGTGGTTACTTTATGCTTTAAGCAACAGTCTCAGTCACCTTTTTTGACAACTCCGAATACTTTCACCCCTTTAACACCCTGATCTTTTCTGTGTTGAGTTGGGCTGTTTGGTTCAGTGTTAACATGCAGGCATTAGCTGTGTACCATGGAAGGAAGCATTCTCACCATATACACACTGCATTGCAAATATGATGTTCCATCATTTGTCTGTCATAGAAAAGGTACCAAAGTTGAGTACTGCCTACCTTTCCCACTTGTTTTGTATACCTCTATCATGTCCAGATTTAACATTTCTTACATAAGCAAAAGATTCTACATACACATTTAATCCATTCCATAGACCTTCACTCACTTCGTGTCTCCCATCTGCATAAGAAATATGCATGCATAGATCACTTCCCTCTAGTCCCAAATGTCATTTTACTTCTCTAGTTGAGTTAGTATCTGGCTGAGAGCTACTTCTTCATGCAGAAGCCTTGTGTAGAAGCTTGATTGTTCCACCCTTGTTTCCCTACACCTAAAATGTTCATGTCTGGCATCACAGTAGCCAAGGCTTACAAAGGTCTGGGGTTATTCAGGGCTGCTAGCATGTGAAAAGGAGGCAAAACCAAAATAAAAAAAGATGTAGGAAAGAAGAAATACACAGGAAGAAAGAAAGAAAAGTGACTGTGGCTGAACTGTAGAGGGTTGCAGAGGCTGCATGAGTGTATGGTAAGATGATATACAAGGGCAGGTAGTGATAAGACGAGGGGGAGTGGTTTTAAACCAAAACAGGGAAGATTTAGATTAGATATTAGGAAGAAATTCCTCATTGTGAGGGTGGTGAGACACTGGAAGAGGTTGCCCAGAGAAGCTGTGGATGTTGCATTTGTGGAAGTGTCCAAGGCCAGATTGGATGAGGCTCTGAGCAGCCTGGTCCAGTGGAAGGTGTCCCTGCCCCTAGCAGGGGAGTTGGAACTAGATAGTCTTGAAGGTGCCTTCCAAGCCAAACCATTCTTTGATTCTATGACAGTGAGATGTGCAAAGGGTGAGTCAAGCAGAACATTCCGTAAATCTAATGGGAAAAATGCACTGCCAGACCAACAGTATATCTGAACAGGGATGTGACTGAGTGATCCGTTTTGAGCACGCAGCAAAAAACTTATGGATATATTTAAAGAAAAAGAAACTGAAATAATACCAACACTAATGAACAACTCCTGACATGTTTTGTGCTGGCATCGGGACTGCAGTTGCAGAGGAACTGGATTTCTCAGCATACAAACTCCTTGTGTTACTTCTTCAGGCCCTACCATTTACAGGGACAGACAACCAGCCAAGAATTTCTCAGAGGACATGGAATGCACACAGGTACTTACTTCTCACAATTGTACAGATCACAGCAATAGCATGTGTTACTCTTTATTTTCAGCTGGCACTTGCTGTTTAAGGTGTGACATGTCACCTGCCAAAAAAGTAGAAACTTACTTTTATCCTCAATATTTCAGTGTTGTGTGAATCACCCTACTGACCACAAAAAAACCCAGCTACTACGGCATTGTCAAGTTGTATTACCTGTTGTGCAGAAAGATCCTGAGATTCCAAAATTCATGACTGCAAGCCAGAAGGATATCCCTGAGCTCCTAGGAGTTTTAACCAGGACGACAGCCCCTGAGTCTGAGAGCATCTGCACTGTGGAGCACAAAGCTCCCAGCACCAGCCTGCAGCCAGGGCCGCCAGAGTTTTCAAGCACTTTGCTGCACTGCCTGGTGCTATTCTGCTGAGACCCAGAGTCTGCAGCCAGGAGACCCAGATCTCTACAGCTGTGATGCAGTGACTGTGGGTCTGGAGAGATACACTACAGCAAACACTGAAGTGGATAAGAGCACCAGTCCATTATAGTGGGGAAATGGCAAGGGAGCTGATTTATCTGAACAGCTTCCAATAAATGGCAGCTCTTCCTTTTCAGTGAAACCCTCCTGAAGAAGGAAGTAATTATGAACAACAAAAAGAATAATCTTCAAACCCACAAACAGAATAATTCAGAAAAGATTCAAGCACTCCAGCAAACAAGTACCACTTACTGCAGGCTCTTGATACAAAACTGAAAAGGTTTATTTATGTGAGGAGGAATTGCAGGGATGGACAGATGTCAGAACAATAAAGACAGGCACACATAAGCCACTCTCCATTCAGACACAAAATCATTTTAATGACTCCTTAAGTGTGGTAAGCATTAATCACTTCTATTTGGCACTACAAGCCAATTGAAATATTTTATATGTAAGGCTTTTTTTTTCCCAGAGATTTTTACCTTATTGACTTTGAAATCCTGGAGAGCTGTCAGGTTTGAAAAGCTAGCAGTCAGAAAATACATTATTTCTATACCTTTTATTTGATAGGAAAAAATCCCTGTAACCATTGGAGAAGTATTTTGTTCACAAAATGCAATTAAAATGTATTACTGAATGGAAAACCCCTCATAATAGAAAAGTAGAAGGAGCATGCTTAGGAATAAATGCCTGCTTTTGACAAGTTTATCGGACAGTTCTGGCTTAACCATGAATTTGTTACTCAGTGGAATAGCGTCCACAAGAGATGTTAAACCAGATGTTTCTCACTTCCTCAGTTCTGGATCTGTGCATCCTTTTTAGTATGAAAACTGTCACTGTTGATGAGTCTGTACTCCTCACGTGCTTGTTCCCAGCAAAAAGGAAAGCCTTAAACACACACACCCAGCACCAGAGAAAGTTCATCTTGCAGCTGGTCTCAGACTTGCTGCACTTTTCCTTAGCAAGATTTGATTGAGCAGTGGAAGATGGGTGACAAAACTAATGTTAGAAGGAGATTAGAATGATTCCTTGGGATTTCTCTGCTGCTCAGGACAAAGCTGTGGTTAGTGCCTCACACAAATCAGCTCTTCCATCCCAAAATGGAAGTTAGATATAAAAGGACAGTCTCAGTCTAGGTTGCAATCTGGAAATAGAACTCACAGCTTGATACAAACACATCCCACTTGTCACAAGGGCATCTCATCCTGAGACAGGACCTTGTTTCATCACCATTGCTCTATTGTGTCTGAACTTACTGGAATGTAACCTAAGGGCTTGGTTGGCCTGAAGTCACATCCAGCTCCAGCTGTCCTCAGCCTGAGCTGCTGCTTACTGCAGGAGAGGAGCACGTAGTCTCACTGACTGCATCAGCTTAATCAAGGAAGTGACTGAACCATCCCACCTGGCTACTTCTCAAAGCAGGTTGAAAACCAATCCTGGAGCACAGTGTGTTACCACAGCCATTTTGTGGGATGCCCTATGCTTTTGCATTCAGTGGATCTTCAGACTTCAGTTTTGACCTCCTGTATGCAGTGAAAATGGCCTAGGACCTGCAGAGTTAAAATTCCCATTACACATGCATGATTGGGATAGGAGGGCTTTTTAAGATGGAATGGGCTACTAAAAAGTGGTTTGTTCTGATGCATGGTTTGGGGACCACTTCTGATAGGAAATAAAAGTAGTTTTTCCCTCTCCAAGCAATAATAAGGCCAGTCTGCCCCTTTTAATGTAGACGGCTAGAAGAACAAAGCAGGGAGTTCAGCATGATCTTAAAACATGTTTTTAGCTCCTTCTACACTACAAGACACATATTATTGGCCGAGGAAGTTACTGTAGTTATCTATTTTTATCACTGCACTTTTAAAACATGCACAGAACAAGACACTCCTTTTTAGGAGAACAGTGAATAAACCAAAATAAACAAATTAGTGTGTGGTGTGAGCAAGGGTGGTGGAAACAGGCCATTTGTGGGTGTTCTGCATGTCAAGACCTATTATTTCATTTCAGTGACCAGACACTTAGCTTTTTCATGTCCTGGATGTTTGTGATTGATTATCTCCTTAGCAGCAATTGAAGATATGTTCTCATCTCATGTTAATTGCAAGAAAATAAAATTCTTTCTGCTTTGAGCAAACAGAACTGAAACAGGCAGACCAAATGAGCTGGAGACCACTTACAGGTGAGAAATGTCAATCAAAAGGAAACTTGCACTCAGTAAACAATCTGCTTTCCTAGTTAAGTGTTTGCCTGGCACGCAGAGCATGCCAGGCAAACACTCTGCTCACTACCTGGCTACCTTTGAAAAAGCAAAAGCCAAGTATAAATGCCATGGATCCTTAAATCTGAATTAACATACGCTGACTCTAAATCAGTGAACAACCAGACAAGAATGTTATTAGAAACTACCTACACTTTTAAGATACGGGGTTTGTTTTTTTTCCAGAATAAAGGAAGGAGTTCTGGGTGGCCCAAGTTTAGACATTCCCAGAATCAGCAGAGCTGTGGAAAACCATCTGGCCAGAAGCCTGAGGCTGGGGTCACCTGCAAGGAGTTGTGGTCAGTGTGACGCCAACCACATGCTTATTACAGAAACCAGAAGCATTTCTCAGGCCATGTCTGTGTCTGAGTGTGCATGCACACTTTAGAAGAGGATGGAGTAAAACTTACAGGAAAGGGTGTTGTCAGACTTCATAAGTTTGTCTGGGTTGGCCTTTACATGAGCAGATCAGTGAAATATTTTTGTCATACATTTTCTGGAATCAACAACAGGGTGCCCTAGCAGCAAGATTTAAGTACTGCTTAACCTGGTAGTACACTTTGCTAAGCTTTCTAGAAATATTAGTGGTAACATTCCCCAGACACCTTTTCTTAGCCATGCCAGGAATGGTGATGGAGAACAACCGGCTTCTTGAAAGTTACACCACTGTTTAGCTGTTCTCCATTTTGCTTTTCTATTCACTCCCACCAATTTACCACAGTAATAAAATAGGAAAAGAAACTAAATCTGGACTTCTCAGGAGGTTAGCCATTTGGATATGGGCACTTTTCTGACCATGTTAATGTCATTGAGATAATGAAAAATCTGCATTTAAAACCACTGATGTTCTTGGCCAGTGCTGGATAAATACAGAGATTTGAAGTCTTCTGGATGATACAAATGGATTAATTTAGGTATTTCCTATTCCACTCGGAGTCTACAAAAACCTTCTTAGAGGAAGATGCCAGTGTGACAAACACATTCCAGACAGTTATTATACAGCATAGATGGACTAGGAATCATTCCAATCCTGGAGTAATGTACTGGATACAAACACTGATGATGACTCAAAACCTCACCGATTGTAGTGATTTGCAACCATCAGAGGCTTGGACAAGCAGGGAGTCACTTGTGGGAGAAAAACAGTGGGGTTTCTATCTACCCATGATCTACATGCACAGACATGCTTGCAAACATCTCCCTCGCTCCTCCCCAGCACAACAGAAATGAACACACGATGAGGTGAGTTTGTTTACCTCAGTCTGGTAGGCATCATATAGGAATCCTATTCCACTTGAATAAAACTGGCATCTTTTGTTATACAAAGGTCTGGGTTCCTGTAAAGAGAAAAACAGCCAAAAAAAGTGATTGGTTTGGAGGAAGTGGAAGGCACCATGTCCCCATGCCTGATGCTTACAGCTCTGTGGAGCTGAAGCCAATGCAGTCACTTGGGTAAACAGCTCACACCCCCTGTGTTAGCTTTGTTTCTGGAATGGCTCTCCTCAGGGTTACATTTTCCATCCTCACTCCACCACTAAGCTATGTGAGTATCATTTATTTTTCTCTAAAAGACATCACCCCTGGCATTTAACCACTTGATGTCATTTAACCATGCCTGACGTTAAATAGTACTGCTCTATGAGAATGGTCCATTCACTCTTTTTTCTGGTACAGTTTCTTACCTAGCACCAAGATATACTTTGCAGGTTGTTTTCAAGATATGGGACTTTCTTTTTAAAGAATTTCAACAATATCCATGGTGAGAACAAAGTAAAATATGTAAGAGTTTGAGTATTCCACTTATAATACACACTTCAAACACCAGAAGCAAAACAAAGAATAATGAAGAAATTAAGGCATAAAGAGAAAACAATTTACATTGTTTGGTTTTGCCTTATTTTCCATTTATGCTATTGCAAAAGATGCATTCACTGCTCATATTTCATATTTTGCTTGTAACAGTTCCCACAAACTGATATAAAGGAAGAACACAATGAAATATCCTTGGCCAGATGGAAAATGTGTGCTTCTGACCTTGGCAAACAGCCACTTTGAAGGCTGGAGGGTGCATACCTCAGTCAATTTCAGGACTAGACCGTATTTGTTTTGGGAGGATTTGACAACTTGAGTCCTCTGTGATCCAATGTCTATCCCATAGCAGCGTTGGAATTTATGTTTGCAAAAAAAAGAAGAATTTTTCAATGTTCCATCACTTACCTAGTCCTAGTCTGTGCCTTCAAAAGCACTCAAGTACTCATTGCTCCTCAGTATGTCAGTCAGACCAGATACAAGACAGAAGATACAAACCCACTATCTGCCATCCCCTCTTCCCATGCCAACTTACAAGCAAAGGACTATTTAAGTTGTTAGCAGAAATCTTCGCTCATTAACTTTCACTGCATTTTAAAGCTTTAAGATCCATCTGGGAATAACCCAGAAATTGCAGAAAGAGCTGCACTGCTTCAGATCACAAGCAGAGTATTCTCTGCTTGTTGGATAATGAAGTGTGAACTGTATAAATCTGCTGATTCAAAATACATAATTAGTTAAAATGCAGAGCTAGGCAGGAATGCAGGCAGATCAATGAATAAAGCTCCTCCATCAGCTTGTTTGCCTTTCTGATTACTCCGGCAAACTTAAGCAAGTTTGGACACCAACTCTCAAGGGTTAGAGAAAGGTTAGCTTCCTGCATCCAAAAATATTTATTTATACTACACAAGTGTAAGAAAAAATGCTTCACTAACTCTTTTTCTCTAGAGGAAAAGCAAATACCACATGAACAGCATGCCATGTCTTGAACTAGGTCAACATTCTTCCGCAGTCCTGGGAAAGCATTAGCCTTTAGCCATGACTTCCAGGGACAGATCTGGTTGGGAGGTCTAACAGGATTGCAGTTTCTCTGCCAGAACAAGGAGCTGACAAGGAGAGGAGCTCTGCTGGACCTCATAGTTACAAACAAGGCAAGACTGGTCAGGGATGTGAAGTTCAGGGGCAGCTTTGCCCCTAATGATATGGTGGGGTGCAGAATCTGGAGAGGATGGAGCAGGATCCCAACTCTGGACTCGAAGAAAGCAGACTTTGGCTTATTCAGTGATATGTTTGGAAGAATCCTATGGGATACAGTACTGGAAAGCAATGAGGTCCAGGCAAGTGGGTTGATATTCAAGGTTCACCACCTCCTAAATGAGAAACAATTCATCCCAACCAGCAGGAAATCAAGCAAAGGCAGCATGAGGCCTGTGTGGATAAACAAGGAGCTCCAGATGTAACACAGGCATGAAAAGGAAGTCTACAAGAAGCGCAGTAAGGGGAAAATCACCAGGGAGGAAAATAGAGGAATTCTATGAGCATGCATGGAGGGGTTAGGAAAGCCAAAGCTCTCCTGGAATTCAATCCAGCAAGGGTTGCAAAGGGCTAGAAGAAGGGCTTCTGTGAGTGTATTAGCAGCAAAAGAGAGACCAGGAAAATATGAGCACATTACTGAGTAAGGCAGGCAACATGGTACAAAGACATGGTAATGGTCAAGGTATTCAGTGCTTTCTTTGCCTTGCTCTGCTGTGGAGACCAATGGGAAAATCTGGCACAAGAAAGGATTACCCTTGCTGAAGTGGGATCAGTTTAAAGAACATTTAAACAGACTGGAGTTACAGCCTATCTTCAAGGGTGTCAAGAAAGAGAATCAAGGGAACTACACACTGGTAGGAAGGGATGGAGCAAATAATCTTGGAAACAATTTACAAACATCTCAAGGACATGATGGTGATTTGGAGTAGTCAGCATAGATTTAAAAAGGGAGAGTCGTGTCTGACCAACCTGTTAACCTTCTACAAGGATGTGACTGGGTTGATGGATGAGTGGAGCTTCTTGCTCACCTGCTTCTGGATCTTTATCTTCACTAATCCCTCTGGCAGTCTCTCATTCTCACGGACAAGCTGATGACATATGGGCTAAATAAATGGAGAGTGAGGTGGACTGAAAGCTGGCAGAACTGCTGAGGTCATAGTGTTGAGAGCAGTGACATGAAGTCCAGCTGGAGGTGACTTAGAAGTTGTCTACCCCAGGGGTTAATACTAGGGACAATATTGTGTAACATCCTAATTACTGAACTGGATGATGGGTAGAGTGCACCCTCTGCTAGCTAGCAGATGATACAAAACTGGGATGAATGGCTGAAACACCAGAGGCCCGTGTTATTGTTCAGAGGGACCTGGGCTGGAGAAATGGCCCACAGGAACCTCAACAAGTTCAGTACAGGGAAATGTCAAATCCTACACCTGGGGAGGAATAATCCCATGCACTAGAAAAGACTGGGGCCTGACTGGCTGGAGAGCACCTTTACAGAGAAGGACCTGAGGGTCCTGGTGGGTAACAAGTTAAACATGAACCGGCAATGTGTCCTTGTGGCAGGAAAAGCCAGCAGTATCCTTGACTGCATTGTCAGCAGGCCCAGGAAGGTGATCCTTCCTCTTACCACTGGTGAGACACATCTGGAATACTGGGTAAAGTGCTGGGCTCCCCAGTATGAGAGAGACCATGGGCATGGTCTGCGAATTAACAAACCGTAGTATCTGCAATAAGAGAAGCAGAGCTGGGACTGTTCAGCCTAGACAACAGAAGGTTCCCATGTACCTTATCAATATGGATCGACACTTGATGGGGAAGTGAAGAAGATGGAGTCACATTTCTCTCAGTAGTGTCCAGAAAAATTACAAGATGCAGTGGGCACAAACTGAAATACAGGAAATTCCATTTAAACATAAGAAGAAACCTTTTTTTATTCTATGGATGATTAAACATTGGAACAGATTTCCCAGAGTGGTTGTGGAATCTCCATCCTTGGAGATACTCAGACTAGACACTCAAACTGGACACAGTTCTGAGCCATCTGTGCTAGCTGACACTGCTCTAAGCACAGGTGGTTGGATTAGAAAGGTTCTGCCCAGTCTCAGCAATCTTCTGATTCTGTGGAGAGGGTCAGAGTCCATGTCAGGGTATGAGCACATTAACAAGTTCTCTCAAAGTATCATAGGTTATGAGTTTAGCAGATATACCTTAGCACCTGGAGGCAGATGCTCCCTGGCCTTACCTTCTGGGCATTCATATCCTTACTACAGGTTGCTGATGAGTGACGCCACCACATCACACTATGAGGCTGAGTCTGACCTTGAATGCTAAGATACTCCCCTCAGACACCTCTGTATCTTCTTAAAGGCAGTGAGAGAGATGTGTAATCTGCCTCCATCAAGTATAGGAAGACCCTCACTTTTGGCCCTAATCTCTTGTCTTACACAGTTTTTCTACCTCTTATACCTTCTTCCTCTTAAAAAATAAATTGGTCCTTTTATTAGTTTGGTCTTTGATGGAGAAGGCAAGCACACTTTTCATCCAAGTGTGCTTGTGACTGGAAGCAGCACTGTTCCCTGGGGAGAGAGGTGATTGATTAATCCATACCAGCTATTATGGCTTGATATTGCTGTGCAGAAAAAAGGCCAGAGCTGTGACATGGAAGCGACCACAGTGAATACAGTTATTGTATTTGCACACACAATCATGGCAAACAAATACCTTCCTCATGCACCTAATTTCGGACAGCAAGCCTGCTGCACTAGTACAGCCAGCCTTCTGCATTCAGTCTGTTCTCTAAATGCATCCTTGTGTGCAATCAAAATAAATGAGTGATGATCAAGTGTACAAAAATAACAAAGATTCGGTACCATTGGCCTTGTCCAGACACCCACAAAATTTAACACCTAAAGCACACAGCTTTTAAGTAAAGGTACTCTGGGGACGCCAAAAAGTTGCATTGGTAAAAGCTTCCATTTTCCTGTCACAGAGGTGCTGTGGTCTGTCTGTCTGCTAAGGTGTTTATATGAATAAGGCACCATACAGATATTAGAAAGTGTTTAAAAGTTATCCAACAGTATGTCACACCACATAAGCACTTGCTGGACTTTACAGGAGTCTCTAATACCAAAGGCAAATGAGACATACTTTAAAGCTATAAAAATATTCCTGACAGACTGGTCTTAAAATACTTCACATTTCTCACAACAGATTGTATATGAATATAGTATATACCTACCAGTCCCCGATACTTCTTGATTCTACTGCTTATAGCAATACTGGTTGAGACAGAGCTAGTTTTACATACTATATATGTGTGTGTATGTATATACATAAACATTTCCTCTATTAAGAGTAATTCCAAAGTATATAGCAACAATATTCTTTCTAACTAATTTAATATCCTTTGATACCAGGAGCTTCCTCAATCACTTTTATTGAAAAAGAGGTATGCAATACCTCCCACTAATGTCTAATATTACGACATTAAAATATTAATATATAATATATCATGCATTCCCTTTCTCTGCTTCTTTGAGTAAGTCCCTTTGAGTGGAAATGGGCAGGTGGGAAAGTTCTGTTGATTAGAGCTCTGTTGATACATGCAGAGGACAAAATATGCAGGCTGGTAAAAAGAGGAAGAATTCTCTACAAAAATGTAGTTTTTTGCTTGGGTTTGTTTATTTATTGGTGCAAAGGAAAAATGGACAGGTTTTATTCACTCCTTCTGAGCACTGGAAAAGATGATTTCTTAGCTAATTTTGTACGACTGTGTTTGTGTATACTGGGCAGGTACAGTCAGAATCCCATCAAGCTAAGTTTAGAAAATTTTCAGATGTGTCAAAAAATCCCCCCACAAAAACAGGACACCCAGTACTCCCCTTTAATTTGAGACAAATCAGAACTGCTCAGCCTTGCACCCTACAAGGCAAACTGTAGCTTTCCCTCTTCTAGAATTTTTTATTTCAATAGTTTTCTAGTACGTGTATTAAAACCTGAGAGTGATAGACAGACAAGAGAGAAAGCTTAATGCCAAGGAAGAGGAGACTTGGTCCAAATATAGAGGGTTTTGGTTTGGCTGATTTCTTTATTTTAAGAGCATACAATAGAAACCCCACATTCTCTTTGATGGTGGGAGCATTGCAGTATGTTTTTTGTGTAAGAAAAGTATTCTTTTAACAGTATCTTTGGTGAATTTGATTAAATGTCTGCGGGGAAGTTGAAGGGCTCTTAACTGAGGTATGGAAAGAAGTTTCTTCTATGCCAGTTTTTGTTTCCTTGGAGAACAGATATATTTTGGATAACATAGGAAAAATTCCATCTCCATTATGTGTAAGCTCACTTTCAGAAAATGGAGATATAGCTTAAACTGTATTGACTGAAATGTACACCATACTTTACAAAACATGGCTGATCATTTATTGAAATAATTATATAGTGAGGGCTATTTTTTTCCAATTACAGTATTTATTTAGTCTTAGCTTCCATAGCTGCATCGATAGAGGTGTAGATTAATCAGTGCCAGGGAATGTTCCCAGGGCTGAAACTCGAGCATCAAGCCCATTAAATTGTTAGAACTGTGTTGGTGATGGCTTTGGCCTGGGCAAACTATCACTCTTCCAAAATAATTTCTGGGCATGATTTGTAAATTAGTACGGGCCAAGAACCATTCCCAGTAAATAATTTGGACATTGCCATTTACATTCCAAGAGACTTTGAGAGTGAGGATGTGGGCTTCACCACGCCAGTTGGCCTGGGGAGCATGGAACTGTCCTGGTAACATGTAAAAGATGAATATAGATAAAATTGAGGAGTCCAAAACCAGAATAAAGTTTTTAGTGTCTCATTAGCGTCAAGTTTTAATTTTCTGTTTTCAGTTGTTTTCATCTACAGCAAAGCTAGCAATGAATAGGAGAGGGTTAGCTGCCAAAATTTTTCAAGTTTAAGCCTAAAAACAAACTGAAACATCACCCTTCAGTGCCAGCTCAGCCTTGTGCCGACAGCTGGGTGTTCTGAAGATTATAACTCCCTTCAAGATCACACCCTCTGCCAACTTTCTAAAAACAGGCATGCAAATATGAACAAATAGAAGTTATTAGCAACTAGCTTCTATGCTCCTCTGGAGGGCTAGATGGAGCACTGGTATCTGTGTCTGCCCCACACTGGCTGAGAGCACATGGCACATGGGAGCATACAAACCTGAGAGCTTTCAGACCAAAGATAAAAGAATCTCCTAAAAGAAGGGGCCAACATATTAGGAGCCTGGGAAAGCAGGCAGACTGGATCACTGTCTGGGGGCCCAAGCTAAAGCTGGTTGGATCCTACCCTGTACAAACAATGACAGGAAATGCTACAGGTCTTTTGTAATTCCTGTTTCTCTCTGACCAAGGGCTGTTTCTCCATGTTTTTCAACAACATTCGCAATGACATGGGTGTCTCCTGAGGAGGACTGCTAGAAGATCGCAGGGATTCACAGGAGTGATTAATACAAACATCTTTGTGCTTTCATTCATAAACAAATGAAAAATGCCCATTTAAAAAAAATTTATGAACAGTTTCCATATTGGCTCTGGCCAGTCGGGTATTAGCAACTTCTGAGTCCAAGACCAGTATTATCAATACTGCAGTGGGGGGGGGTGTCAGCTTCAAGGAACAAAACATTTTATACCTCAGTTGCTCCCCAGCCTTGTGACTCCCACATAGAGTACATGACCGTACCCTTTAGAATCAGAGACAAGGGTGGATTTTTTTGAGAACTGTTTTGGACTTTTACTCACTGGCAGATAAACCTACAATTCAGTTTTCAGTTTGTAATTTCTGAAGCAGAAGCAGCTTTCAGAAAATAATTCATCTTGCAGAATTTCACTGTTATATGGAAAAAGAAGAATCAATACCCCCTGAAATCTCCAAGTCCATATTTCCAATTCCTGAACCCACATCAACTGCCAGAAAACGAACTAATTAAAATAACAATTTTAAAATGGCTAGTTTCCTAAAAACCTGTATCTTCTCTTGTGTTGTTGAAGAATCTTTAACTTCCTAGTAGTCCAACTGAATGCCTTACCCATAATTAATGAGATGTTAAATTTTTGTATACATATAGTTACATATAGTTTGTTTTGTAAACTACTTGTTTACATATAGTTATTAACATAATGTTCCTCATATGCCTCACTGAAATTTATTTCTGTAACTAATGCCATTATTTTCAAACCTCTGTATTTCAGACAGCAGCTGGACAGAGGGGAAGAGAGGGGTCACTGCTCACTGTGTGGCAGGAGCCTCTGGGCAGGACAGATCCTGTGCTCCCACAGGAAATGTTGCCTCCTTGGACAGGCCATTGTCCTGGGGCTGCCCACCACCACCATGGGGCTCAGTGGGCTTCTCTTCTCTCCCTTCAATATCTGTGACTGCTCTTATGGGAGTGCCAGGCATCAGCCCCTGGCCTTTGCCAGGATGTGCTCTTTCAGTCAGTGCCAGGGATTCTAAGGAGGCTGCCATCGCATCTCCTTCTCTCTTACTCACTAAGAAATTCAACCCACATAATAAATTGGCTAGAAGCGTTTGGCTGGCAGCTATCTGGAATGCTGTGGTTGCTACAAAACCTCTGGTTTAAAAACCACTGTGACTCTGCAAGGACGTCCAGGTGCTAGAAAATAAAGCTATGGACATTATGGAGAGATGATTGAAAGACAGCAATTGTAAAAAAAACAAACAATTTTTTTTTTAAGTTTTAAATTAAGGAAGTTGGGAAAGTACAATTATGGGAAGAAAATTAATGTACTACTGGACTTGGCAGTGTTAAGTTTATGTTGAACTTGACCATCTTAGAGGTCTTTTCCAACCTAAATAATTCTACCATTCTACAATAATCCTTACCTACTTCATATTTTAACCATGCACCAAGACAATTTTTTCTAGAATTATCAACAACTTTTATCTCATAGTCACCAAGCTCATACTCAGCTTTTGAATCCAAATGTGTCAGTTCAGTTTCACTTTGTCAAGTGGGCCAAGCCTCCAAGCCTTTCCATTTCTGCATTTCAGCCCTTTTCCTCCCCTGTGATACTAGTGATCGTTTCCTACTTTTTCTAATGTTTTGTCCTCTTGATGGCATCACCTTGACTATCAACATGGAAAGTCCTAGGCTGTCATGGTGTGCATAGTGCATGCTGGCTGGGATTTGGGAGGGTGAGTGTAAAAAAAGTGAACCATTTCTGGACTCCCACAGTCCTGTGTGAATGCAGCAGCCCAGCCCCAAGGTTATGCTACTGCCAAGGGCTGCAACCCATCAGGAATAGAATGTTTTCAATTTTTTTGCTATTTTTGTCAAAATTTATCCAATAATTGGTGAGGTATAGTAAGAAACTTTAAGCCCTAGAATTAGGTTTTCACATGTTCTTTTTACCTAAGGTGCAGACCTGGCTAGTGTGTGTTAATTCAGTTTCTACACATATTGCCCTTGCCTTAAGAGTCAAGGGTTCCCAAATGTACAGTTGATCAAACCCTTCAAAGCAATGCAAAGCAAGACAGAGACATGCTGCTGTCCATGCCATACCGCTACTGTAACTACAGCACATTAGTGATCCCCTGGTGCAAATAATACAATTAATACATTCCCAGTGTTGTTTAAGCACTTCAGAGGCAGCCGCCACTGTATCTGGTTACATTCTCCGGGTGACGTCATGCCACGAGAGCAATTCCACTGCAGTCTGCAGACAGCACTTACCCTTTCTTGCGCTTCTACATCTGCCTTGCATGAATTTAAGAGCTGATCTTCTTCCAAAAATGCTGCACTCCAGCCTAGAGACCCTGCCTATCTTGTCTGCTATGCTGAAATAACCCAACTTCAGTTCTGAAAATAGGAAAAGCAGCTGGTGGGGCTTAAAAACTTTACTCTCACAAACTAGATTTACTTCCCACTGTGCTTTCCAGGGGTCTTTTTAGGATTTCTATTTAATTGGAAAGACTAGATCCTACAGAATCCTCTTCTCTTAATGCTTGGTAGCACTAGATACTAATTTCAGGTTTTTCAAACCTGTACCTGTACATTCAGAGTACCTGTACACTGTCTGGAAAACACAAATGCACGGATCTGTCTCACTTTATATTTCCTCACTGATTTTTTTTTCTATGTAAATACTTTGCAGTGGTAGCCTCAGTCTTACTCTATTTTGGTGAGGCTTGTGGTCTTGTAGTACTGCTACAGTCAAACGAAAAGCCTCCAGATGCTGGAGCTGACCCACTGCTGGACAATGGTCACTTCCTGATGTGGACTGACAGGTCTGTTCTCAGATGGCTACAGACCTGTTAGAAGAGATTAAGGCCTCTTCAAACAGGTGATTTTCTCTCAGTGACTTTTGGCCACACTCTCCACGGCACAAAGGTGGGAGGAAAGGCCCATCAGCCTTCACAAGCAGATGGAGCACAGTGCAACAGGCAGAAGAAATGAGAACTGACTGCCCTGCACATTCCCAAGGAGGTTCAGCAGCTCCAGTGCCTTTAGCTGATGCAGGCTCAGGTGGTGGCAGGAAGGAAAGATGTGTGTGCAGAGCTGCTGAGTGACATAGTGCCTGTCTGCTTGGGGCTGCTGCTCTGGCTACTCTGGGGATAAGGCCACACAAGGCTCCAGCGAGGAAGCCGACTCCTGCCTTAATACGGCAAATCCAAGCCTGGCACAGGAATAGGTCTGCTTTTCTTTAGTCTTGCTAGCTAATGTCTCTCAGGATGAGGCTACAGACCTTCCCACAATACCTGCAACAGCTATGTTGTGTAGTTAAAAACTTATACTTACCACTGGCTTTTACACAAGTTTCTAATGATGCAATTAGCTGATACTATTCAAGGCTATAATTTTAGTTATTGCTTGATGCAGTTAGGTATTTAATTGCTTATTATAGTTGATTACTTCCATTGATTACATTACTTTGATTATAGGGTTTGTTATATGAACTGATTGCTCTGTCTTGATTGTAATGATGTTGTCCCATGCGAGTAATTAACGTTTCCACAGGAATGCAAGAACTGTTTATTCTGTTTCTGGTAATGTAACTCAAATACATGAAAAACTGCTTCATCTCCTTCCTTTTGCCTTAATGCTATCAGAATATGTAAGAAGTCACAGAACCACAGAATATTCTGAGTTGGAAGGGACCCACAAGGATCACCAAGTCCAACTCTTAAGTGAGTGGAATGATCCCACACAGGGACCAAACCTGAAACCTTAGCATTATGAGCACCATGCTTTAACCAACTGACCTAATCTCATATAAATCTCTAAGTATACTACTGCAAGAAACGTCATTTTGGAAGACGTTGCCTTTAGACATCTGAAATACTGAATATCCTACTGACTGAAATGTACAGGGGTTTCATTTATAATGTTCTTTTGGATTTATTTTACAGCAAAGAGAAGGAAAAGAAGCTGCACTAAAAACATCTAATTGAGCAATACATATATATTTTGAATATCTACATCTACAAATTAAATGCTGGAGGCTTAATTAACATTGCAGTGTTGATTTTAATTTTCAGGGCATGGCACAACATATCCCTATTATAATTTAAGTAATGTAATAACAACTTTATGTATGAAATTTTTATGTTAGGTATTGAGCAGGAAACAGACAGAAAGGAGGTGTTTATGCCCAGCAATTTGCCACCAAAGCTCCCTATCATCCCTGTAACAGAGAGACCCCCACTGACACACGTCAGCCAGGCTGACAGGGCTCACCCAAATGTGAGGGACGGCAGGACTAGGCCCCAAAATGTAAGAGAGAAAAAAGTCCTTGAGAGAGGCCTCCAGAGGAATGGAAAGACATGAGTTCTAAAATAGTCTAAACAATTAGTGAAATGGTTCATAAATGCCCTGACTGCTCAGGTACAATTAGCTTTTCCCCATCTCCACTGGCTTGTCATTTTGAAACTCACATGCATTTCAGAGGAACAGAAATGTTGAAATACATGGCGCTCAGTGCTCCAGAGGCAAAGAAGTCACTGAACATATTGCTGGCTGGGAATGTGGAGAGAACTGCACTGAGCCATACACACAAGAAAATTCTAGGCAGATTTGGTAAAAAAAATTCTTAACCATGTTACCTCCTTGGACTTTATCATAAGAGACTGAATAAATATATTACAAGTGTGAAGTTCCATAATCTAGCAGTGGTGATGCAATACATTTTAATAAATTCTTAATAGAGCCATAAATAATCATCTATCAAAACTTTGTTGAATACCTGGGAACCTACTTTCCATGGACATTATATGCAACTGAATAATCATCCACCCACAGAGAGAGAAATTCCTGCTGCATGATCTGATTATTCATACTAATCATGGTTTCTTCTCAAAGGTGAAGCAAATAAAACCTTTTGCTAGGCAAATTGCAGCATACTGAAACACCCTTAATTTTTACTCTAGTAGAATTTAAGGACTTCAGATTCATGTGAATAAATAATGCCTTTTCCTTTTTTTTTTTTTTTTAACTCCACTATTTTCTGCACTGGGCAACTGGAAACACTGGTTTTTCTTTGAGAAATGATGAAAAAAATTGTGAAGTATTTTTGCTGCAATCTGAAGTCTGCAGGTGGTTACTTTCTCTCCCTCTGTATATCTGTGTAGAAGCCTTGAATTTTTTTCATAGAAAAGAAATGTCTGTTGTTAGTCTAGAAACATTTCTGAGAATAGGAAACAATAAAGGAAATTATCTTCTGCTGGCAGCACATCAGAGTGAAGTAGATTATGCTTTTCAGAACAGACTGCAAGCCCTTTGCCCCAGTTACCCACCTTTACTGAGGATTAAAGTGTAATTAACTTGCTTTGTATGCCTTGCATAAATTCCATCACAGCTGGTGCTTTGCAAAGTGACAAAGTAAAGATGGAAATAGACAATAAATCTCCCCTGACCCAAGCTGCTGTTCTACATTGCTGAACAAATTCCGCCGTCTCTGCCACTCACCTGATTTTTGGATGTATAGAAACCACACAGATGCAGAAGACTATAGTCTATGTACAAATGCAGAAGACTATAATCCATGGAAACTAAAATACCAGTGTAATTTTAAATTTGGATCAAATCCTTCTCGCTTTCTCACATGTCATATTATTTCTTGCATTAATAATATGATTATCAATATCAGTAAAATTTCAGTGTAGAAATTCCCTATCCTATTTCCTTATCTCTGGAGCTGATTTACAATGTACTCAGTGGAGTTTGTACCTATCTAAGTACACTAGAAGCAAAGCTAAAAGAAAATAAATTAATTTTCAGAGCCAAAGAAACTGGAAGTGCCAGATTTGCTACTACCCCATAGTGCTAAAAATTCTGCCCAGCTGTACAGTGACATTGTGGTCTATGTGCAACAGGATCATGCAATTAAATGACAGGGGCATTTAACCATTAGCTTTCAAATAGTCAAACACGAGGGTCATTCCCTTAACATTTTCTCACAGTATGAACTCTCAATTTAAACCAAAAGAGTAGTCTTCCTCCCTCCCTATTACATGTAATTGTAGTAAGATGGTCTTACCACATCTTCACAGAACTCTTCCCTCAAAGCTGCCTTGCTGCAATTTGAATGACCAAAGTAATGACATTAATGAGAGATCTCAGTTTGGGCTGTTACATCTCAAAGAGGGAAGCCAATGGACCAGTGTTTATGTCAGGGGGCTAGGGAATCCTGGACCAACCCTTGGTTTTGCCAGCAGTGAAGGCATTTGTCCTACACAATGGGGCAGAGGGGAAAAGGACTTGGAACCTCTCTTCTTCCTTCTCATCAACAAGTGAATTCCTCTTTGGTATCCAAACACAGTGAGTGTGCTGCCTAATGGTTTAGACATTTCTGTTTGGTTGGCACAATACCAGCCCTTTTCCCTCAGGAGAACAAGTCACAGCAGGGAAGAAAAAAGGGATTTTAAAGAATTTATAATTTGGCTAAACCTGAAAGGAATTTCAGGGGGAAAAAAAAAGGCACTGTATAAAAAGGGGGCTTTGTCTCTGCCAGTGTGAGAGGCTCTGCAAACTCAAGGGGGAATCATAAGAGGTACTCCAAAAAAAAGGGTTGCCATTATTTTTCTTACTACAAAATATCTGGCAAACTAAGGCATACCACCAGCTCCTCTCTACTGTCAGTATATTCAGGCTGCATGCATAGTACTTACCGGTCTGGAAACAGAGGAATATCAGATTGTAGATTTGTGGGTACAAAGACCCTGTATCTGTGTTCTAGACCAGAAAACATTAGTAAGATGGCAGTTTTGCTGACAAGTCCCTGGATGCATCCAATATATTCAATATATGTGTACTCATATATATTAATATATTTAATGTACTCATCATTGGGTTGTTTTGTACGTTATCCAGTATGTGAGGAATAGTGGTTTTAGTAGAGATATTATTTCAGTTATGTTCAGGTCAAAGAATTCCTCTGTTGATTTGAAGACCAGCAAACCCAGATCAGAAATCTTGATAAATGATTGTCAAGTGTTTTTAATCTATCAAATCCTAAACATTTTCCAGCAGAAAAAAGGTCCTGGCACCACACAGATAGGTTTAACAAGAGGTAATAGAGTTTCAACCTGACTGTAAAAATAGTTCACAGGAGCCTTCTTTGAAGACCCTCTTCTAGAATGACCTCCTGAATAACAAAGGCTAAATAATTTCATCCCAAGACATACGCTGCAAGTTCATAACCTCTGGATAAGCTTCATAAGATTACACAAAAAGAAGCTTGGGATTTAAATATTTCAGTGATGGAGAACTATCCATAACCTTCACAAAGCTGCTTCCATAATTCATTATTGACAAAACCATGTCTGCTCCATGGTTTGAATCTCTTTAGCATTGACTTCAACTCACTGCATTTACTTTGTTTTAGTGCAAGAGACTAAAAGCCCTTTGCTATCAGATAACCTTTGACTACACTGATACATTAGAGAGGCCATGATCAATTTACCGGTCAACCTTTCCTGTGTTAAATGAAATAAATCAAACTTTTGAGTACTGTTTCTAAAAGCTACCGCTTCAGATTTCCGATTTTTCTTCTCCAAACTCTTTCCAAGTCAATAAGGTCCTTGGCAAAGAACCAAGAAATACCAGAGGTGCAATCAGTAATCTCGCAGTGGTCCCACAGGCTATTCCTATATTGTCAAATAAAAGCCAGAGACCAAACTCCACATGGTCCCACCACTTTGCTCACACCCACACAGCTTATATGTCCAGTTCTGATCCGGTTTCCAAATAGCTTGTGGGGGTGGTCTGAAACTCTTCTGTAATGTCAGTACATTCCCTTCTACTAGATTTCCTTGTGACTTCTGTTGTGAGGCTTTTGACTTATATATGTCTGACTAATTTACCTTTCACAGGACTGGGCACTCCCGAGCTGTAATGTGCTTCACAGCAAAAATATATCTGAGTAACAGGAACAAAAATGATAGTACAACAGGCTCCAAGCTTTTCAGGCCCTCCAGGAAAATTCTTTTCAAAGTTTTTGCCCTTTGATTTAAAGTACAGTCAACTGCATTTGGATGTGTGAATGTGGTTGTCTTGCAGTACAAAAGAGAAATCTTGGCAGATGGGCTTCAGCTGGTTGCAAGAATCCTCCTTTGCTCCAACCCTTGAACTAAGTTCATAAAAAAGAATTAATTCCACCCTGTAAATGGTTGGTACTCTAGGAATGCAATCTGTGCCTCCCATCTCAGTGTCAGACGCAAGGTCTTATACTAGGATTAATATGTGGGATAGTTGACCATTGGCATCAAAATGCACTGGTTGGAAACTCAAGCACTCTGTATTTAGGAACTTCACTAATGAAACAATTTTACCTTGGTGGACCCTCAAGATAAAAATCACTACTGAACTAGCACTAGTTTTCAGTTATAAAAGTCTAGTACTCACTCTGCCATAAAACCAAAAATACAACTGCACAGCCTTTCACAGATTCACAGAATAGTTTGGGTTGGAAGAGACCTTTAAAGCCCATTTAGTAGCAATGAACATCTTCAACTAGACCAGGCTGCAGAGTCCTGTCCAACCTGACCTTGAATGTTTCCACGGCTGGGGCACCTACCACCTACCTCTCTGGGCAATCTGTTTCAGCATTTTACCACTCTCATTGTAAAAAATTCTCCCTTATACCTGATCTAAATTGACCCTCTTTTAGTTTAAAACCATGACCCCTTGTACTATCAAAACAGGCCCTGCTAAAAATTTTGTCTCTATCTTTCTCATAAGCCCCTTTAGGTACCGAAAGGCCCCAGTCTGGTTTCCATGGTGCCTTCTCCTCTCCAGGCTAAGCAACCCCAGCTACCTCAGCCTGTCTTCACAGGAGTGGTGCTCCATCTCTCTGATCATCTTTGTGGCCCTTCTCTGAACTTGCTGAAAGGGGTCCATGTCCTTTCTGTATTGATGAGGACTCCAGAGCTGGATGCGGTGCTCCAGGTGGGGTCTCACCAGAGCAGAGCAGAGGAGCAGATCACCTCCCCTGACCTGCTGGCCACGCTGCTTTGGATGCTTTTTATGCTGTATGCTATGCCATGCTATTATATTAATGAGTTATACAGGATGGAAATGGAATTAAAAGTAATTAGCTGTAATTTTGTCTCATGTGGCAACATGGAGAACGTAAAATGCAGTTAGTGTTGTTCTCCAGAGAATCCACCTAACTTAATTCCAGTGAGAAATTATTCTTTGAGTTGTGTTTTCTACAACCAGTTGTCAAGGTAACAACTTTGTTAGACATGGAATACAACTATTTGTTTTTTTCTTCAAAGGGAAAGCCAACAAGCTTGCTCAGAACATTTTCAAATGGCTTTTTAGAGCATCTGGCCTGTAGCGTGCAAGACTGTGGCCTGTGTTACAAGCCATGGGCATATGAAGTCACCCTGCAGTAAAATGCAGTGGTGGCCAGCAAAGCTGCCAGTCACCCCTGCTGCTGTCCTTGCCTGAGGTCTGTAACCTGCATGGGAAGCTCCAAAGATGGCAAGAGGATTGACATCCTGGGCCGCCGTGTGTGCAACCCCCCGGATGGTGCCACCAGCTCCTGAGGGCACACACGCAGCACCGGCATCCTCTGCCCAGGCCTCGGGGAGCAGCCGGGAGCCCACAGGGCACTGCTGGGCAGGCGCCTCTGCATCTCTGCCAGGGAACTGCTCGTACCAGCAGATCACCACCACACAGAATGTATTTATAATGTAGCTATTTGTTCACTAGGTCAGGGCTGCCAACTTGACATTACTTAATAGAGAAGCTTTGGAGTTCTACCAAGCAGAGCTCAATTTGCATGAGCATCCCCCAGATCAAAGACTCCATTTTCCCATCGCCTTGTCTCTGTGCCTCCCAGAAAGTGAGTTTACATAATGCCTGTCTTATTGAACACTGTTTTGAGTTAACATATATAAAGAGAAGGCAAATATCTGAAGTTTAACTTCTAAACTCCCAAATCAGTAGGTAATTACCCAGCTGATACACTTCAGCTGTCCACAAGCTGCACTTAAACCATGTGGGCGAAGATCCGAATCCAGGAGTGTTTCAATGTCCTCTAGTTCAGCTAGGTTTGTTCTCAGGTTCATTTTAGCGCTTAGCCCCTGATGATATATTCCATTTTAATTAATTCCTTAAGCCACCACTATCAAGAGGAAGAAACTAGGTCAGCTGAAAATTAAATTAAATCAATATTACACAGGAGTGGCTTTGCAGAAGAAGAGAGGAACAACGTAACACTGCTTGGTTTGGTGTGCATTCTTGATCTCACCATGGACAAGCAACTCTGCCTTCCACAACACCCTGCTTTTTCTTCACAGAATCACAGAATAAACTAGGTTGGAAAAGGCAATTTCCTCACTTCGTACCTGGATTTCTTGCTGCTGGCTATTTTAGCTTCTTCCTGGAGCACAACTGCAAAGCTAAGGATCATGTGGCAATGGTCAAGGCTTGCAGTCACGAATAAGGTTGCAGCTACTGCAGAGAATGTGTAGCTGAGGTGTGCCAGGGTGTGGTGGGAGGAGGTTGTTGAATGATCTCTAACAGCACAATTGGACTATTCTTGTCTGCTAAATAACAAAATGTCTCAAGTAAACACAAATGCACATAAATTCCTTTAATCACCATATTTTTCTGAAATAACATAACTGCACTTTAATTTCAACTTCGATTTATTTCACTTGATTCTGGTTTGGGTTTTTTTTTTAAGGGTGAATTACATCTCCATTATTTTTTAAATATGCTACTGCTATTTTAAATCAAGCTACAGTGTTCCTTCAGTGTTCTTAATTTTATAAATGGTGTGATCCAGAGCTTTCTATAAAGCAAAGTAAGTCTTAAATAATTTAAGTATCTCTTTTCTGAAATACATCCATTTCCTGGAAGAAATTTTGTCAATTTCATGCCTTCTTGGCAAGGAAATAAAACAGAGAAAAGTATTTTATTATTCTATCCACAGTTCTATAAGAGCAGGAGAGAATGTGCAAAAATGGTAGTCCCCATTCCACTGCAGGCGCATACTGAGAAAAATCTGTAATTATGTGATTTGTCCTCTTCACATCCTTCCCAGTTCAAATGAAGCTAAAAGCAAAATGAAAGAGGGGACACATTTTTTATTCCAAATTTATGGGAAGGATGTTATATTTGTTGTCAGTCTGAAGACTGCGTGGCTTTAGCTACCATTTCTCACAGAAAGCTTATGGCTTTAGTATAGACTAGGCACCTGCTCTGACACGGCAGGAATTTGTCCTTCCCCTGACTGGAGGACAGTTTAGGCCAAGTCTTCAGCAGTTATGTCCCAAAGGCAGTGGACAAAGTGTCAACAGCACAACCCAGGTCCGAAAAAGGCTGGTACTGCCTGTAGGGAATGGACTGAACGTGGTGCTGCTGCTCTTCCCGTAGGATATGAGCTGTGATGCAAAGAGGATGTAACACAGTGGCAATGACACCGTAGTCTGCATGGCACACGTTCTTTTGATAAGGCCCCACCATTACTGTAAATTAAATTGGGAGCACACTTACACTATCAAGCCTACAGATTTCCCAGGTGTGTTAGTCAGAGAAATTTGGTGATGTACACGTTTACTTCACCTGATCCTATCAAGTTCCTTATTAAACAGGGGGTAATGAGTTGAAGTGAGCGTGATCATGTTGAGATGTAAATTAGTTTTCCAACAAATGGTGCTACTTAGTATTTCTTTGCTCTGCAATAGGTGAAGGAGACAGCAATAGACAGCTGTGACAAACAAAACTGAGCCCAAATGTAAACAAATGGACATGGATTTCCATGAAGCCTGTCATGACGTGACTGAAGCAGGATCATGTTATTGGGCTGTACATCTCCAGCACTCTGGGGAATGGCTGGATGGTGACCAGCCCCTTCCAGCCTCCAGCTCTGCACAAGGGATGCAGTCACATCCAGTCACTGACTTAACCAGATACAGAACGGCACCCCAGATTGTAAGATGCATTTTTCTTGGGTGAGTGCAATGACTTCGTGCCTTGGTGTTCTCCTACTGAAAACACCTAGAAAGGTGAGAGGGGCGATGCCTGTCTCTGCTTGAGAATGAGCACACACTGTCCCCTGACACAGTACCTTGCCTCAGAGAAGCTGTGTCTTCTCTGACACAGTGGGGGACTGTGGCTGCACAGCTGCACTGCAGTTATAAGGTGTAAGACTGTACAAGTGCCATCTGAACGCTTCCTAACGATCACATTAAAGCAGGACAGAGATAAGTCAGGTTCCTGCGAAATTACAGAATCACAGAATCATCAAGGTTGGAAGAGACCTTCAGGATCATCCAGTCCAACCATCAACCCTAAATCACCTCTACACCATATCCCTAAGTGACACATCCAGATGCCTCTTGAACATTTCCAGAAATGGTGACTCCACCGTCTTCCTGGGAAACTTTCTCCAGTGCTTAATCACTCTCAGTATCCAATCTGAACCTCCCCTGGTTCAACTTAAGGCCATTTCTTCTCAAACTTTCAAGTGGAACATAGCAGAAGAGACTGACCTTCCCCTCACTGTGACCTCTTTTCAAATAAATAACCTCCCAACCCCAGTTCCCTCAGCCACTCCAGAACAGGTCCAAAATTTCAGTAAGTGGCAGTGGTTTTCCAGGGCTCAACCACTGAATTTTCTGGAGCAGGGAATCTAAATAGGAATTTGCTCCCCTCCTCTTTTAAGCAGCTCCCATGGAAGGCTCCCTGGGCCTATGCTAATCAGAGACAGTTAAACCAGGTGTCATCCAGACCAGGTACAGGGTAAATCCAAGAAAAAGCAGGCCACTTTGGCATCATGCAGGGTCTGTACAGCACCAAACATGACTACGGTCCAGAGCATTTATCCATGCTCACATTGCACACCTCACTTGTTTATACCAATACATGTCTCTTGTCTTGTGCAATACACATGTGGCTCTGAAACCCACGTTTGGTTTAAAGCCCTCTTCAATAACAGTAAAATATAGACCAGTTTATAACTTTATGCTCCAAGTGTTCTAAAGCCTAATTATTCTGAGGTATTTGCCAACAGAAATTCAAGATGCCAGTGTGGTTATGCTGCCCCTCAATGCACAAAAGCAGAAAGATGAGCAGGCCCATGGTATTTCATAGCAGAGAGAGGCTAATATACCATCACACTTGCTGTATTATTTAGCATACTACATCTGACCTCTAATGTCCATTAACACATATGACTACTTATTTCCTGATGATTTTGGAAATCAAAGCTCAGTTAAAAGCTAGGGTTTAGATTGATTTTCAGGTATTCTATCACAAAAGATAGAACAGCAAACAACACATTTCTAACATATAAACTGGCATATTCAAATCCCATTGGGTATTCCGGTGCTCATCACTGGGTGCATTCCAAATCCTTTCTGTGCCCAAAAAGCCTTTGTGCAATAGGAAACAAATGCTGGTAGTAGTTGAAATGTTTTCCTTTTCTAAGCAGATATACTTTTTAGCATGCCTTTCATTACATCATTTTACATCACCTCTCTATTTGGAATCTCCACCAAGAACTATCAAAACCCTAGTATATTTACTGCTAAATATAAGCCAAAAGAAGATACTTTCCTGCTAGAAGTGGCATAAATAATCAAAATTGAAAGATTACAAAATCACTGTACTTACTATGTGTCGTGCTGCGAACACTCCATCAACTATTGCACAACAGAAGGCTGCTACCACACCAAAGCTGATAAACACGATGGAGGCCACCAACTGAGAAGAGAATAACAGATGGAGCAATGTTTTCAGTATAATTCTTTAAGTAAAACAATTACACTAGTTTTTCTAGTATTCTGAAATGATGGTTTCTGCTACTGTAATTTACTTTACATCAGTGTGTCAGGATGACAGTCATGCACTAGAAAAAGGCAGAAATTCTTGATGCTGAGTTGACAGACCATCAAGCCAACTAGAAAAAGTTTAAATCTCCCAAGAGAAAATTAAGTCAGCTGCAAGAGTTATTAAATTCAAAGGTGATTTCTTCCAAATCAACTTATTTAATAAAACAGCAGAGCTTCCATAGGGACATGGCAAAAAGTCATGTTCCCGTTGGCTCACATAAATCTTTAGAGCTTTACTACGTGGTAGTATTTCACACCAACAGATGAAGACATCCTTAGTAAGTTAATAACTAGCCTGTGAATTATCTAAAATCTTGTATTATCCCAAATAGCTTATGCCTTGGTCCCTGCCCTTTTTGGGGTTTCCAGCCTGCTCCTCAGTCTCAGAATGGGCACAGCAGAGCACAGCAGAGCTCAGTGAGTGTCCCAGCTGCAGCACACACAGCACACTGTCTTCATTACCCTACTAGCCATAGCTTCAGACCTCGTTCTACCTCCCAGACTGCTTCATTCATTAAGCACTTTTAATTCTCTCTCAGCAGGACTGTGGATGGTGCAGTGCGGGAGCACAGCTCTGGCACAAGCAGTGGTGGTATGGAGGGCTTGGGGTGAAAGGCTGTGCAGGTTGGGCATGCTGAGCGCTGTGCTGCAGCTCTGACAGCAACTGCAGGTCTAGAACAACCCCAGACACTGCAAGCTTCCTGCCCAATTCACTCTGGAGAGAGCAACAGGACTTGAAAAGAACATGGAACGCATCTCCACCAGGGACCAGTCAATGTGCTGTTGGCACACACTTCTGAGATGACAGTGAATTTTGAGGTCCCACCTGAAGGGTGCAGTGCTGTCAGCCAGGTGAGATGAAGTCCTGAAAGACCAGCTCTACACTTGGCAAGGTGATCCCCTGGGCTGGTTAGCCCCAATGCCATCAGAAGAGGGAGAGAAGCTGTCAGTCCTTCATCTCTCAGATTAGAGGGTTTTGTGATGTTGAGGACTCTGCACCCTGAGTTTGGATGAGTGGGTTCCTGCAGGGTATAAGGTGAACCTACCATGCACGCTCTGGGTGTGTTTTTAATGTAATGTAATGTACACCTCTCATCTCTCTGGCATTTCTCAGGCAAAGTCACAAGAGGAACCCTTTGAAACACCCTATACGATAGGTTGATTTTAATTTACAACAGTATTAAGTTATAGTTAATAACAGCAACAGATTAAAAGATTTTCTTAAAAACTGACAGGACAGCATCTTTTATTGATAGAGCACATGGGAAAGGGAATCAGTTAAGAATGTGAAACGTTTTTGTTTTTTGCTAGTCATTAAGTGCTCCTTCACAACATGTATTCCTGAAATGCCCAGGTACACATTACCAAAATTACATCCCTACAGTTCATCTATCCTTTTGCCGATACAAAATCCAGATCTGCATTACCTAGATCCCATTTTCACAATTTGTAAGGCATCGCTAACTCACTCGAAAAATGGACTCTAGCTTGTGCTAGGTTAAGCACAGTACAACGTCAGTAGAGCTTCCAGGGGATGCAGCATTGGTGATTTTCTCAAAAAATTTTCTATTGCGCAAGTAAAAAACTACAGCCGTATAAGCCCACAGCTTGGACACATAGGTCAAAGCAACATCACCTACTTGGAAATAAGAGCTCTTGGTGAATTGGCAAAAAAAAAAAAAAGGCAACTTAAAAGCAGAAGGATCACAATGGTTTCTGACACATTCCTTTAATCTCTCCTTACCTCATGTCTCATGCAATCAGAGGCAAATCAGCACTGCCACAGGGATTGCTGTGGAATTGGAATCCTCAGCATGGGGAGAAAAGGGGCACACAAACGTGGCTGAGGTTGATGATAACTGTCTGATCTTGGGAACCTGCTGCATTCCCCCTGCAGCCAGCTCCACCTTGCTGAAACCCTAGGAAAGCACTGTTGGCTGCATCACCCTTCAACCTCTGCTAGCCCGTGGCTCTCCAGTGTAGAAGGTCATGTCTCATGTCTCATGAATTTGGTTGTCTAAAGATCTTGGCATGCAATTCATCAGATCTAGAAGGCTGTGGACTCCTATCACTGCAGAGCAGTGGGCTGTGCTGCCCTGTGGCAGCTGCATTTTCTACAGATCCTGATCTCTTTATTTGAAAAAGCAGCAGTGTTTAAAAGTTCTGATTAAGCCATTATTGTCTGATACCTCTATCTTGTTTTTCAAGTCATAGCAGTCAATCAAATAATTAGTGGGCTAAGCCAGGTGTTTCCAAATTGCCTGAGCTTAAGATGAATTTACTGGAAGCTGACCTCAAGGTGGCTTTTCATTTCACACATGAACAATTTATTGATGATCTACAATCCCCAAACCAACATTTTCCACTCACAGAGATAGCTTAAATCAACTAATGAGTGTGCTGGCCTTTCAGTTTCACCATGTAGCCTTAGGGGACCACATATAAAGGTGCAGTAAATCACAGCATAGACAGGAGCTATGGAGTTGGCTTTGTACTCTTCTGTCATGTTGGAGATCACCTACCCTTCCAAGGAGTTGTGTGCAAGTCAAAGGTTTACAGCCAGAGCCTGGTGATCTTATCCATGCCTACTAGCAACTACTTCAGTGAGCCATCCCTTTAGAATCAATACCATTTCTTGACTGAAGTCGTATTTATTATGATGCCAAAGTGGCAGAATGTGACACTGAGAGCTTTTTATGACTTAAATTGCCTTATATATATTTGAATGATAAAAGTAATAATAATACAAGAACATCACTGAAAAAACTCCTTCAAATAAAATTACAGATTTAAATTCTCTCTCAAATCTCTCATTGCTTATTAAGAATGTGAGAAACACAAAAAACTGAGTACAAAATTAATTACTTCTGAAAATTGCCAAGACAACTAAATGAAGCGCTGCTGTAAATTCAAAAGCTAATTTTCCTGAGTAGTAGGTGATTGCTGGAGCAGTGAGTTCACAAGCCTAGGACTGTCTAGAAAGAAAGCAACACAGTTCATTTAAAGACAGAGAATGCTTGTTGACAGGTAAAAGAAATAGCACTTAAAAAAAAATAAATACTGATCCATCACATCATCTTATCTCCATTTTAGACAGCATTATGTTTTGTCGGGACAACTATTTATTATTTATAGAAATATATTTGAACAGCTATTCAGGAAACAGTTTTGCTCTTGCTGTTCCATTGGTATGCAGCCAGGCTTCTCTACAGCTGTGGCCACCAGAACACATTTAGTCCTGGTTCTTGTATAGAATGCAATAATTTGATTATTTACAAGGGAGCCATAAAACCAGTTATTAAACACCGAAAACTCTACTGTGTGGGCCTAACAATCAAACTCAAAAAGGCAATGGTTTAACAGAGGGGTTTTAGCAAAAGGGAGAGCAAAACAGCACATGGAGTGAGGGACTTCTGTACACAGTATTAACTGAAGAGCTGTAATCTGTCTTCAGCAGTGTCACAGAAATATGAAAACACTTAAAAATGCAAAACTAGTGAAAGGCTGGACTGCTAAATTCTTGCATGTTGCCTTCTTTCAGAAAAGGCATGCATTTTTTTTCAGAATTCACCTGTCTTAGACAACCTCCTGTCCTTCAGCAGGCATACAACACCACTGCCTGCACTGTCACCCTCCTGTCCAAGCAAGACTAGTGAAGGCAGCATGGTTCAGCACAGTACCCATGGGTGCTGGTCACAGACTCTTGTTCAGCTGCCAGAAATGCACCTGGCACAGGGAGTTGGCAACCAAGTCTCCCACAACGATTCCCATTTTTGGAGTTAAGAGCTGGCCACAGACCAGACCCACGAGGTAGTTTGATGAGGCCACCCCAGCTGCAGCCACACTGTCACGCACACACTGCCCACAAACACTGCACCTCAGGTCCCTGGGCACGCTGTGTGCTGAATGACACGCTGCTGGTGCCACGTCCCGGCTGTGTGACACGCAGACAGACCTGCAGCCAACGCCTGCCAGCAGACCCACAGAAAACCACACTGCTCCTCAGCATAAGCACACGCTGGCCACAGGCTGGCACCTCTCTGGCTGTTTCCAACATCCCTGTGGAATACTTCTGGGACATAGCTAGACTCTCAGTTCTGGCACATCCCTGGTTTCCTCGTGATTCTAATTTAGCCCTTACCTATCCTCAGCCAAAAAGCACAACTTCTCAGATAATGACAGTCATTTCTAGCACCAGATGCTGCGCGAGATGCCTCATTTTCTCAGTTTAGACCAAGTAGATCAGATACTGAAAAATGCATGGATTTTTGTTTTCAAAATCACCTTGGTACTGGATGCAAGTTACATTACATCTAACAGACTCACTTTGCTCACGCTAAATGGCTACTTCTGCACTGCACAGCCTCCAATGTCTCCAAGCATTGTGCTGTTCATCAAGCCTCTCTGGGATTCTTTTCCAGGTAGAGAAGGAATCAGAATTACCCTGATCAATGTAAATTGAGAAACACTGTCACTCAATATTTTTTGCTCTAGAAAGTTAAGTCTTTGCAAAACGCCATGTAAATGTTATGCCACAGGTTTGTAAAGTCCTTTTTTATTCCCACACAGGTTCAAGTATATGGAAAATAAATGCATGGGGCAGTTTGTTGTAGGCTGCCCCTAACATTACATTCCCCAAATTACTGTTTAATTCTGTGGGCCTTTTTACTGGTTTGATTTCCCCATGTCCCCAAGATCAGAATTTAATATAGGCTTAAATAAGTCTGCTGCACTTTTTCAATGGGGATGATGATGTAAGAGTAGAAGTTCACAAAAACTCTTATCACAAATCCAAAACAGAGAACGATTTTCCACCCTGGTGCAACCAGGGAACTGGAAAAACCAATCTCAGCCAGGAGCTGCATCTGTTACCATGGTACCTCAGCGGGTCTGTAGATTAATAGCCTGCAAAATTAAGACAATTAAACCCATTGCATTGCATTGTATTTCAGATGATGCTGTCAACTAAGCACTGCCTGTCTTGTGAAATGGGTCTGTATACAAGTACTTCAATTGTGAGTTAATTTTCTCTAATTTGGAATACCCTCTCCTGTGTGGCCCCTTCTCACACAACAGCCAATTCTTTTCCCTTCCCTTTGGACAGATGTTTTGCTGCTGTGATGAAAATGAAGCATGAGCAAGGCTCCTACAGTTTTCACAACTGAGCTAATTAGGAGGTTTCTCACTACACCAGGTAATGTGCTCCACAATTTATGGCCTGACAATATACTCTTTCCAAAGGTTGGTTCTTAAATAATGGCATGGCTGTAATTGAGGCTCTGCTGGAGGGCTGTCACACCACAGGAGACAGAATTACACCATGTTCATTATTCATTAACACCAACTCCAGTCATAGCCGTGCACTAGTTACAATGACAAGAATTCATAATGGTGAAGGACTTTCATGACTGCCCAAACGATGCATTCCAGTTCCTAAGGGAACCCTACAAAAAAGCTGGAGAGGGACTTTTCCTAAGGTAGTGAGAGGACAAGGGGGAATGGCTTCAAACTAAAAGAGGGAAGTTTTAGATTATGTATTAGGAAGATATTCCTTACTGTGAAGGTGCTGAGGCACTGGAACAGGCCGCCCAGAGAACCTGTGGATGCCACATCCCTTGGAATTGTCCAAGGCGAGGTTGGATGCGGTTTGAGCAACCTGGCCTAACAGAAGATATCCCTGTCCATGACGGGGGGGTTGGAACTAGGTGATCTTCTATTTAAGGTCCTTCCCAACCTAAACCATCCTGTGATTCTATGATCCTCTGTTGTCAGGTGTTTAGATTAAGTCTCATGCTTAGATCAAGTGACCAAGTTAGAAAACAATAGCCTTTTCACTGTTGAACTCAGCAAGTCCAGTCATATGTTGTTCAATATTATCAGCAAAAACAAAGATCTTTGATTCAGATTTTCTTCCCTCTCTCTGTTATTAATAGCACCTCAGGGCATAGACTTGAGTCACCTGTGTGACTGCTCACTGACAACTCAAAGGGCATCTTCTTCTCCAGTTCTTAGTTTGGTTCCCTGCTGTCCAGCCGTTTCTCCTGCTCTGTTCCAAAGGGCTGCATCCCTGCACCCCAGCTCCCGTGCTTACCCAAACACACCGGAAGCCAGTGAAACTCACTCCATAGGCAGAAACTACTTATGGCCTCAAACGAGTTAAATCAGAAGACTGTAGAGAGAGATGAGCACTAGACTCAGTGCAAATGAGAAGGTGACACCATGCAGCCGTGACAGAAGAGGAGGAGGCAGAAGTGCTGACAGCAGCTAATAGATTGTTTCATCTGTTCCATGTACTGTACAGTCCTAGGGATTATCAAAGTAAAAGCTAGGTTTTAGCTGTAATGAATAAATCATAAGGACTGGGGTTATTTTGTTGTTTGTGGTCAAGGAGACTTTTGTTTTACTGCCTGTGAAGAAGTCTGCTGTTTCCCAGTATCGTGTCAGGGATAATTAGGAAAAATAGCAACATGAAAAGGCCAGTTGGTGTAACACAGGCAGGAGAGAAGTCCCATGAGAAATTTAAGCAACCTCACATGCATAAAAAGGTCGAATTAATTAGATAAACAGAGAGGAAAGAATACAGAAACCACATGAGAGGTATAAATTATTATGCCAAAGAGAAAAAACAAGATTAAAATCCACTTTCAAAATTAAGGTAGCATTTTCGTTTGGAAAATTTGTCTTTTTTTCTTGCCCCACATCCTTCCTGAAGGGCAAAATTGTGAAAGTCAGGATTTGCAACACCTTTTGTTTCACCTTAGGTACTCACAGTTAATTTTTATCATATGTAGGCATCAGTAAAAAGTAGGACACTACTTTCTCTTTTTCTCTTGCGGTGGTATTGCTGCTCAGCTTTTGTAGGTAATTCATCATCTAGGCTACACACAAAGGCAAGGGACTGCAGAAGTGTCCAAGGATGGGAAATGTGCAACAGGGTGACTTCACGGTCCTGGCTCTGCCCCAGCCCAGGAAGGTTTATGCAGCACAGTTGAGTAAGAAAAGAAAGGGAGCACAGGTTCTGAGTGTGCTTACTCCAGCTCCTAAAGGCACACAGAGACATCTTTAGGACAGGGACTACTTCTTCACTGGTCAGATGAACAGCCTACTCGAGTTGCTGGGAACTTCACTTGTGCCATTTGCTGTGACAGTTTATTACTGAGATGGGGAAATTCAGCATCTGACCACACAGACACGTGCCCAGGGTTGTGCGACGGCTGTGCTGGGCCCCATAACTGGAGGTGGCTCACACAGCCATCCTTGCTTGCTATTTCCCTTTAGGGCATAAAAGTCCGTAGTTCCAAACTAGCACCTTTGTTGTTAAGCTCCTCACAAGGCCTCCCCAGCCATTCACCACCGAGTGTCCCTCCCTCCCGTCCCCCTTCCCTGTTCCCTGTCAGATGGCAGCAGCTGTGCTGTCCTCACAGCTGATCAGTACAGCAGCTAAAGTCTTCTGCAACTCCAGTTACCTAGAAAAGCAGCATGGAAACATTTTGCCTTAACATTGTACTGTTCAAATAAAACCTTGTATGCTAACTCTAACAGTTCCCTGGTCTAGGTCTCTCTGTTGTTTTCACCCTCTAGAAATGACCTCTTGAGCATTAATCCTTAACTTACACCAATGCATTTGCTTTACTCTTTCTGTAGTTCATCCTGTCTTTTTTTCTAACCTGATAAGACATACGAAAATACAGTTTATGTGAAAAATGTTATATGAAATAAAAACAAATTTTCCTATATTTTTATTTTCAAGAAATTAAAGATTGGTGGGAATTAAATCAATAGCCACTATGAAACATGAAACAAAATTACTGGGAAAGGTTACCTGATTAATACATTTTTTTCTTCTCTCATAATCTAATATCGTCTACAAAACCAGACTTAGAATAGCTAGGAAATTGTTTCAAATTGTTTTACAAGCAAATCTGCACTAGAATGACCAATCTACTGAATAAAAAAGCTCTATCAAGCAGTTTCTGTGCACTTAAGAGTTTGAAACTGGAGTCACCATTACACTGCAATCAGAGAATGAATATGATATATGTGTAAATGAACACATATTAAATTCAAGATAATTCGTTCACTGATGAGTAAAATGCTTGTCTTGATTCAGTTAAAATGCCACCACTGATGATGCACTATCGGGTCTCCTGGGATTTTGGTAGAAACTTAGACTTCACTGGAGTCCAACAGATATTATTAAAACAATTTTTTTAAAAAATGAGACCAAACTGTACTTGCTTTACATTTTCTAAAAAGCAGAAAGAAACTTAAAAAAATTTTTTTTCCTGGTGCAGGGTTAGTTTTATTAGTATTGCTCTTTTAAGCCTCCACAACATCTAAGAACCCCAGTAACCACTACTGCAGTTCCTGAATTTCCTTCTAGCAGCAGCACATTTTGTCCCAAGTCTGAATTGATCCAACCACCCAACTGGCTGACCTTCCCTACTTCAAGGAGGTGCAGTACATATGCTCTGCTCCACTCTGCTCTGTTTTCTCTCATTTTAGAGAGATTTTTTTCAAAAATAGCTGCTCTACTTTTCTTCCATCCCATTAAATTAGCTGCTGACTGTATGATCAACTCCCTTCTCTCTGTTTCAGACTCTTACTGCTATGTAGGGGAGCATTGGGGCTCCTCATGGCAGTTCAGTGTAGTGTGCTTTTCCAGATAGTGCCACTCTCTGGCCACTTTTAAACAGAAAAGAGTAAATGGAGAAATGCTAATGGTTTTGGAACCAGCTTAATCAAGGCTTAGTCCAGCAGGCACTTCAAACTGGTAAAAATTCCCCTTTGCAAACATCAGCAAAAGCACTTAGATAAGAACAGTTAAAAATGATTACACATTTAAGGACATCAAATTCAGTCTAGAAGAAAAAACTAAACACAGCATTAAAAGGAAAGGGAACAAAAGCGAAACAAATTTAGATTCACTGATAACAGTGCTGACATTATAGGAATTAATCACATACTTCCTTTCATGGATAGTCTTTTATTGCTTAAACTGGAACAAGGTCATTTCATGACTTAAACAGCTGTTCAGAGAAGTATGAGACCAATAAACCAAAAATACATAGGATACCTTGTGTCATAAAAGTTTATGCTTCCTGGTAAAAAATGGTGGAATTGACATAGATCAAGACTGTTAGAGCTGACTGTTTTAGCAGCAAGAACTGTTTTTAAACCAAAGTCTCTGTTTTTACAAATCCTCTTACACTACACAGTGACTGCATTGGTTTCTCAAGACACACATACTCTCTTTATCAGAAATGCATAAATTACAAGTTTTCATGTAGTGAAATTCCACCTGCAGAGTCTGGAAGATTGCATCTGTCCATCAGGGATGCTCAGCTGTTTAATTTGAGCTAATTCCTCAACGAGAGGCTCAGAAACTGCCTGTCCTTTTCACAAGGCACACCCCAACTCACCTTCACCATGCACACACCAGAACTTACCCCAAGTTCCTTACTTAGACTTTCTATCCCATGGTCCTGCTTCCCAGGAAGAGAAATTGACATCTTTATTGCTCCACAAACACATTTCATGGGTCATAAGGTTTACTTTTGTTTTCAACCGTGTGAAAGCAACACTTTCATTACATGAACAGCACAAGAAAACAAGCAGACAGTTAAAAAGTGCCCTATTATGCACTTCATCCCGCGTGCTGCTCCCAAGCACAGATCTGAAAGGAACCATATCCCAAAAGACTGCCACTTAATAAGATAGAGAACTTAAACTGACTTGGCATTTTGAGTCTCTGACTCAAAAGAATGGTGACAGTCTTTAAAGATTGCAATACTGAAAATTAGCTGTGGTGGTGGTAATATATATTTTCATTCATATAAGTATACATCTTCTTTCTGTTTCTATAGAATTTAAGCTTCCAGAAGCAAACTAAAGTAATTCTGGTTGCTGAGGAAGCTCCCCAAATAGAACCCAAAGTATCTCTTTCAAAAATTTTCCCCTTTGTAATCAATATTCCCTTTCTTTCTTCCAATGATAACAGTGAAAATGCGGTCATTTCTTATCTGAGACTGAGCTAATGCTATGTTTTGTCACAAGGGGAGAAACCTGAGGTGGGTAAGACCTGGGACTGGTACAACCAGTGGACCAGCACGGGGTTGCGTGGGAGAGAAGGAACTACAGCGCTAGGCTGCAGGTAGAGGTACTTGGTGGCATCTCTCCAGGTTTGTCAGACACAGCCCTGATGATGGAGCACAAAGATTGCTACAGACCTGACTGTGCTTCCCATTACAGCTTTGCCAGCTGAAACAACCTGGCACACACATCTGTGAAGAGTGTAAAAAGCATTTTGCCCAATAAAGACATAATGTCAGTGGCACAGTGGCATAGACTTCTTTGTCATTATCACAGGTGTTTGCCAGGACATGTCAGCTGTAAATACATACATGTACATATGTGAGCATGCATTACAGATCATGCATTATGCGGTTATAATGTCATAGTACTTTTCTATATTATAATATTTATATATAAATAAATATTTGCATGTCTAGCTGATGAATCTGTGCTGGTACAATCTGAAAGCATACACCTGTAGACATGTAATATGAAATGCCAATCCATAAGGAACTAGATCAGGAACGAGCTGAAACATCTCCCACACCTCCTTTGGTAATTCACACAGTGAAAGCATCTATTTTTGTCTTTGAGTCTCTGAACTTTAAAATTCTCAAACACTGTTGGGAAATTTATGCTATCTACCTTCAGGCATTTAACTCACTGACAACACCTAGAGGATGGTTTCACACCACAGAAAGTTGATATAACAGATTATTCCTAGCAAAAGGGACAAGTCTTGTTCCCTCCTTTCACAGATTCCTCTCTACCCTTACCCATGCAGCCCCACCAGTTAACTTTTGCTATGTCTGATGCTCACTTGGCTGTGAACTTTGTTACTCAGTAAACCAGTGGAAATTATTTTTAGCCAGGGCAGGGAAGAGGAGAAGGAGTCAGCAAGATAGAGGAAGGAGCAAAGGAGGGAAGAGAAGAGATCTCTTTCTGTCAGTGGGTATTTACATTTATTATAAATTGGAAATCCCCACATTAAATGCACGAAGTCAAAGAACTGCATAAAGAAAACCGAAGTATTTTACTCAGTCTTTATAAATGGAATATATAACACTAATAACAGCAAAATGTCTCTCATAATACTATACTGACTAAAATAAACTAGAAACAACTTTTCCACTTATTTACATTTTATTTGCCCATAGAACTTCTTCTTTTAATTTCCCTTGTCTTCCTTTTGGATGGTGCTTTCACACCCACAGATATATCACCTATCTTCCTCCTCTGCAGCTGAAATAACTGAGCCTTCAAAACATCTCCAATTATTAATTTCGCTTCTACTCCTGTTTTTGCTGAATATTCTCCTGCATTACAAGGAATAACACAGATGTCCCAGACCTACCATGGATAGACCACATTTCAAATCCTTCCCAAAAAGGGTTAAAAAGAGGTCTCACAGCTGATCCCTGCAGAATAAGGCAGATAATACCCAAGACTACACCATGCTTATGAGCCATCTATACCTAGGCTGCTCTGCTCTAAACTCAAAACCAGGCAGAATTATAGTATGATATCTTTTGTAATATCCTCAGTATTATAGAAGTATAATTGTCACTTAACACAGGATTTTTCTTACCGCACTTTAGCTAACTAAAACTCCAGAATCTAATTTAAGCCACCCTTAAAGGTGTCTTCCAGAACCTAAGGAGAGAACAAGATGCCTCTGAAGAGCGCCTCTGGAGAGCACCTCATTACAGTCTTGAAGAGCTAGTCATGAGGGAGCAGGAAGATGTTCTCAAAGAGTAAGCTGCTTGAACTTAACAGCTAATAAGATGCTGTTATATTTTGCCAAAAATGCAGATACCTAAAGAAGAGCCACTCCAGCTCATGCAAGTGTCAGTGTCAACCTATTCTGATTATCTTTAAATAAATCTTGTCTGTTTCTGAAATGTGCAGTTAGATCACACCACAAAACCTAGCACACATTTATGACTGAAAAAGTATTAGTAGGTCTTTTCATTTTCAATCATTTTAAAGGTTCTAAACAAGAGAAGGATGATTACTAATTTATTCCATCATTAATATTTTTACCTCAGCAGTAATTGTTTTTCTTGGAACTGTGTGAAATATGAGCATACAGAAAATCAACACTGAAATAAAGAAGTGCTGTTAACTTTATCAGAAGCTTGAGTTTAGGAGAGAAATAACACCTTGGTAATTACAAAGACTGCCTTTATGTTTTCTGCATTTCCCCTGCAACACAGTAAAGGCTTCTTCCATTTATTTGCACGGGAACATCAAAGATAGTCTTAGGGGATCTACAGAATTTCAGTGGTCTTTCTTTATTAGAACAAGCTGCTTTAATTATCCTAATATGTGATATGAAATTAATCAGTAATTAGTATATCTTTGATCAAAATATGTACTAGAGCCAGTTTCTTCTAGAATGTTTGATTTGCAAACAGCAAATGAAACAGAACGTGTTTGAACAGAGCAAATTAGGTGTATATATAGCAGTATTTTGGGGGGGGCACATGTATTAATAACCATTACCTTTACATAAAATGCCCAGTGGGCATTTTCTGATGGACATAATCTATTTACAAGATATATTGGTTTTGAAAAAACTTAAAGAGGTTTGGCTCTTCTGAAAGCTGGGTCACACATATAACTGCTTCAAAAAATCCTCAATTCTGAAACAGATGTAAAGTCTGGTGTCAATAAAATAATCGGAGATGATATTGAACGACTACCTCACACAATGTCAATGCAGGACAGGGATGTGTGCATTGTCAGGGAAGTCTATCAATTGAAAACAGAAGAGAAAATTATTGCTTTGTTTCTCCAACTTCAGCTGTAGTGTCTTTTCGACACTTCATTTGAAATCTAACTCTTGTTGACAGAGATTGTGAAGCAAGCATATTAAGGGACCTAAACTTAGCATCCCTTGAGAAGCCTGAATAAATAGTTTTGCCTTTTCTGTCTGTGTGCAGAGCTCCACGTTTTAACCTTCTTCATGTTTTCAAATTCTGCTTTTGTTGGAAGTGATGCCTCCATCTCTCTGAACAAGTCAAGGACCAGTCTGAGCACTAGGTTTATAATCTGAGTATATCCTAGACATGTCAGTGAGAAAATTAAATGTTTGTTAACATGAATAATACACGAGGAAGACTGAACAGTGGATTAATTTGGGTGTCAGACCTGCTACAGACAACTGCTTCCATCCTAAGTATCAAGGTTTGTACTAACTCACATCTCATGAGGGGTCATTCCTGCTCCAATGACCCGTCCCCATCCTCCCTGTGTCCTTTTTTTTCCCGCACCTCCTCCCACACCCTTCCTGCCTGCTCTCTGCCACAGCTGTGCTGCTGTTGGTGTGGCTCCCACAGCCCTAGCAGGGGCTCTTGCAGGCAGCACTGTGATATTGCAAAAATTCAAAACCCTGACAGCTATTCTGGTGCCCTTGAACCTCCCCAGTGCACCTCCCCGTCGCTCTTGTAGGCACCACAGCTTCAGGGTGCTCATTTTCAGCCTTGCAAACAGTATGGCTTGGTGAGACTTGCATTGGAGAGATGTGTGAGTGGAAACTGTGAGCCAGTGCCTGGTTTATCCATTGGGTTAGCTAAAACTACATGCCTGGTGTCACATAGACATTGCACATTTAGGGAGTGATTCATTTCTGGGTGCAAGCTCGTGCCACCTCCATGGATTTTCTGAGGAGAAACCTGTTACATCACTCCCTCAGCACTACTTACATACCCTCAGCTCTCAGCTCAACTCTGCTGCCATGAGCCCCCTGCACACCCCTGCTTCCCCACCTCTGCATGTAATTTCAGCATCTCATTTCCTAACTGGAAATACTTTGTCCTGTAATGCGAGGAGATGGCAAGCAAGCAAACAAGCGAGGACACTTCATGTCTTACAATCAAATCCGTTTGATTTGAGCAGTATCATGTTCTTCACCCATCCAGCAGGACTAAGTGTGCCTTTGGAATGAAACAACATATAGCTATACACTGCTCTTCAATCCATAACCTGCTTTGCAGAGCACAGGCAATGCAAAAAGGGACACTGACACATTATGCTTGAAATGCCTTCTGTTTGCCAGTTAGAAACATCCAAATCAGTGCAAATCTTTACTCAAAGGGAAATTTTGTTCTGCTGGTGCCAAGCTTTGCATATCAGAGCCCAGCACAAATGCTAAGAGCTGAAGTGAAATCATGCTAGTCAATGAGGCAGAGCCTGCTTCTTCAAGCAGCAGCTCCTTTGAATTAAGGGTTATACCTTGGTCAGCACATTGCACTCCCACTGCAGGCTCTGGGATGCCAAGAAGGAGGTCAAAGAAGTGCAACATTATTAATGTAATGTTTTAAGAACAAACCATTGTCCACTCTGCCTAACTGTGCTTTTGTCCTTTCTCAAACTCCACGCTCATCAGTTACTGAGTGTTGGGGTTTTACTGTACTAGTTCTGCTAATCATTATACATTTTATATTGCATTTAGCATTTCATCAACCATGAAAGAACCTGGACTTATAATGGATGGGTCACAGTGAAACAGAACTTCAAGACAAAAAGAGAAATAGATTTAAGTAGAATGGTCAATTTGAAATAGACTTTTTTCCCCCTAGTGCAATTGAATCTGTATCCATTTTCAATTTAAATAACAAATAAAAAATGAAGTATTGAGTCATTCCAGGGGCCAGATAATTGTCAGAGCTGCACTGGGTTAAATTCAAATTATACTGCAGTAACTGCTCAAAGGTAGTCTAGTTAAAATAGAAGCAACTGAGTAAGCAATTTCTTTTCCTTTCCCTTTTGTCCTGCTACAAAGCATATCGTTTTTAGGTACAGGAATATAACATATATGCTACATTTCTGTGATTATATAAGTTTTTACAATCTTACTGATGGCTGCAAATTTGTTAAAGCTGCCCTAAACACTTCCAATCAAATATACTCAGTTATGTCCCAGGGAATAACTATTGTCTTCCATTGTAAACCCTTTCAATCTCATTTCCATAACACTTGAAACCATCAGCTCAGCCTCAGCACAGACAGTGTTAAAAGACCCACTGTGGATGGTTCCCAAGGCAAGAAGCATAATTAAACTTTCTAGTTATTCTCTTAGTCTGTTCCCCAGAAACCCTATCTTCCAACAGCCATAATCTGTAAGTGTTATAAGCAGAAAGCAGTTTTCCTTGTTCCATGCTGGGAAATGCAAGCAGGCACTAATCCCAAACATACTGGACACTTAGGTCTCCACAGTCCTTGTGTAAATGACACTACATGTCGAGGAATACATACTTTAACCACTGCTTACCCACCTTACGGCTTTCTCAGACATTTTACTTTTGCTAAGGACAGAAGCATAGAAAACCATGAGGCAGATTAGAAGAAAAGTGAAAAATCAAACAACCCTAAAGTGTTATGCCTGTTAGTCAGGTAGCATGAATGCTGTGGAAGACAAAGCTATTTTCATCAGCCCAGCACTGAGCCTGCATATCGGAGCCTGCTGTTCATCCTGGTCTCTGATGTAGAAATCAGGAGCAATAGTTCTTAAATAAGCTACTTTGCTAGTAGCAAAACTAATGAACCTGACATACTGCAAATTTTTGTCTCACAGGTCATGTCCCATTTGGATCCTCTACTTTTATATAGCGGTGAGTTGACACTGCAGCATTTACCACCATGGGGGAACTAAGTCACAATTCTCTCCTCTACCCACCTGTGAATTTTCATGAAACTTGAGGGAATTGTACACATTTGAAGTCTCTACCTCCCTCCTGAATTTGCCTGAAATTGGTCAACACATTAAAAAACATGGAATAGGGAACAGAAAAAGACAAATATTACAGCTTTATAAATCTTATTTCTTTGTGAAACCCAGCTAGAAACAGAAGTTAAAAGCAAGGGAACACTTGCAAATACACTACTGACACTTACAGGTAATGCAAAAAAAGAGTGATATTGTGGAGGAGTGATATTATGACTACTTGTAAGTAAAGTAGTTACTTGTTAGTAAAATGCAAGCTGAATCCATCAGTTCCTCCTCTGAGCTTAACACCACTCTTGATTTACACCAGTGAAAGCTCTGCATTATGAAATTAATCATATTTCATGATGCTTGGCTATAATCAGTCTACTGTGAAGTGCCCATTGGACATGCTATTATTCAACCAAGACTGCTATTTTTTGCAAAGAGAGGAAGAAAAGTGTTAAAATTTTCTACAAATTCCTTCATCCTTCTTAGTACACCTTCCTTTGCCTGGATGCCCCAAGGATTTTCTTTCACTTCCTCCCATAAATAAAAGCAAAGTATTTGGAAAGCCAAGCTAAATCTACAAACAAATCACATGGTATGTCAGATCCTGTCTGTCATAGCCAGGGAATCTTGACAGCAAGAGCTCTGGATTTTTTTCTTCTATTTAACACATACAGTTTCGGGGAACTGTTCCTGACTTAAGCTTCTTGTGCAGGATGAGGTCATCTGCTGGGGTGGAGCTGATCATGTAGCTTGTTGCTGCTCAGACTGGTATGTTGCTGTCTTCCCATCCTTTTCCCAGCTCCATGGTCCTGGCCAGGCTCTGGCGCTTAAGTAACTCTGCCCTCCATCAATTCAACTCACTAAACCAGCAGCAAAGTAAATTCAGTAAAAGAAAGTAAGCTGCTTCTGTTTTGCCTTGCACAAAGGAAGTTACTGGCCCATTCATGCTTCTCTAAAATGTCTCAGAAGTGGTGAAACAAATGACTAACATTTCAAAGCAGATGAAGCAGTTTTAAGTCAACTGGAAATCCCTGCTTTTTATGTTTAATACAGTCTGATACAAAAAAAAAGGAAAATTAAAAGGGCTGTTACTTACTATTTGTCTTCTGTTTTCTACCAGGTAGATGCCAACAATCCCTAGGAAAGATCCAAAGCCAAGCTAAGGCAAAGAACAAAACCAACAGAAATGTATGAGGTCAGCTTATCTGGACAACACACCAACACATACAGTGATATCTGAGCTAATGCACCACACAGATGGGCTAAATGGGGCAGGTCAAGGGAAAAGGTGGAAGTTACTGTTGGACATAAATCATATAACGTAATGGGAAATGGCCAGGACTGCAGCTCTTCGATAGTTCAGTGCAAACTTTGTCATGAAGTAAACAGAAGTCTCTATAGACACGCTTCTATAACCTGACTACTGTTACTATTGTCATGTATAGTTTTACACACTGTAAAACAAAAACTAAGTAAAGTAGGAGAAAAAAACACTTACTTTTAGTCCACACATCATCATTTTGAAAAATTGCAAAGCTTTAAGCAATTGCAGATTGTTTTTCTCAAAAAAAATGGATGTGTTCCCACCATGCAAATGACCCAAGTTCGAACCCTTAGAGTTACTCTTGTTTGATTTTGATGATTAGGTGCTATCACACAACCAGAAAAACTCCTTGCTAAAATGCTAAAAGGATCAGTACAGTCAGCTGCATCATCAACAGCCACAGGAAAGAGGGGAGGAAGGCACACTGAAGTAAGCTGGCCTTAATGTTCCAGTGTTGCTTCAACATCGGGAGGGTAGGAAAAGCCTCCTCCTTATGAAGGGCACGTGAAGGTTTGAAGCAGTAGAAACTCCTTGAATTCGTGCTTCCAGCCCCTCTCTGTAATGAGGCCTCTGAACTGAGCTCAGAGCTTCTCCTCCAAGCACAAATTAAGTTTTTAAGGACTACATGTCCCAGCCAAGGGCTTAAGCAATGCCCGTAAATTCCTTGCTGTTACGCACAACTGCTCACAGCAGAAAGCAAATCCCCTGCAAGCACTTTACTCGCTCAGTATCACAAGAGGAATCCGTCACTCGCTTTCAAGAAAGTGAATGTAGGGAAAGGAGATTTTCTCCTGAGTGCTTTGGGAAAATTTATGTGAAAGGGAGGCACAAGGACTAAAAGCAGAGACTTTGAAAGAGTGGGCAAGTGCACCCATGCTGACAGCTAAATAGTAGAGAGACTTGGAACCATGAGCAAGGACACTCTGTTCAGGAGACAGCAAGTTTGTAAATTAAGATAACTGCATCAAAATGACATCTGGTTCCAAACCCCATTTTTCATTCCAACAGGAACAATCCATAAAGCCTCATTTATGGCTGATGCAGGGAACACAAAATGAGTAATATCCATGAGAATAAAAAAATGACCAAAGACAGAAGAATAACAATTAAATCAGAAGGAGTAGAACCACAGAGGTCATGATGAAAGCCACAGCATTACTGAGATTGTTTTAGGGTCATATGAGCTAGGTTTTTGTCCATTTAAACAACAGGCAATTTGGGAGCTCTGGGAGTCCAGGTCAGTGTGGTGCTGGGACAACTGGACCCTGTTGAAAGAGTATAAAAATAGCAAACAAAAATAATACAGTAAGTAGTCACAGAGAAGTGACATTAAATATTTAAGTATAAACAATAATTATAAGGAAATGAGGCTGAAGCAGTTCCAACTCTGTCTTTGCAGACCGTTCCAAAAAGACAGTCCAAACAGATGATCAAGCAGTAATCTACTAAATGCAGTGCAACATTATATTAACTCATCTACACACGGAAATATTTTATGTTCAATTACTTTGGATGCGTAAGTTCAGGAAATACCAAGCACTATAAAGATGTATTTAGAAAAAAGATTTTTTCAAAACAAATTACAAGTGACCACATATGCAGGGAAATCAAGGCACTTAACTCTTCTTGAAGCCAGCGGGAACTTGGCAGAAGCCAAACTGTATTATGGATCTAACCCTGAAGACCTGTTCTGCAAATACTTCTAGATACAAGCAAACCTATGCCAGTGGACAGTGTTATTCATCTTCGTACATGTCTTCAAGACAGGGTAAATTCTGCATGTTTTTTAAGACCAAAACTACTTACTTAAGGTCAGCAAAGATTTCATCTCATCTACCAGCTGTGAAATTAATATTTTACTACTGAAGTCTGTGAGAAATAGACCTTATTTTTAATTGAAATTAACCCTGTCTCTCCTCATATTCTTGCTTTTCTCTGAGCCCAGCGGTTAAATATGTAGTAACAAATTCACTCCCCGGCTTTAGGCATCTAGAAGTTCGGGATCAGGGTTTGCTGGTTTTCCAAGCTCCCTCTACTGTCAGCAGAGAAGAGAAGCACCTTTTGAGGGCCATTCAGTACATTCTGAAAGAAGTAATGGTATGAGGGGATTCTACCCCTCTACTCTGCTCTGGTGAGACCCCACCTAAAGTGCTGCCTTCACTGGGACCCCCAGCATAGGAAGGACATGGACCTGCTGGAGTGAGTATAGAGCAAGGCCACAAAGATGATCAGAGGGCTGGAGCAAGCTGAGAGAGTTTGGGTTGTTCACCCTGGAGAAGAGAAGGCCCCAAGGAGACCTTATTACTGCCTTCCAGTTCCTGCCTTCCAAGAAAGCAGGAAGAGATAGGACTAGAGGTAATGTCTTCAAACTGAAAGAAGGTAGGTTTAGGTTAGACATTAGGAAGAAATTGTTTACTGTGAAGGTGGGGAAACTGGAATAGATTGCCCACAGAAGCTGCAGGTGCCCCATGCCTGGAAGTGTACAAGACCAGGTTGGATGGGGCTTTGAGAACCTGGTCTAGTTGAAGGTGCCCCTGTTCATGGCAGGGGAGTTGAGATGACCTTTAAAGTCCCTGCCATCCCAAACCATTCTATGATTCTATGACCGTCTGTCTGCCAGTGCTCCACTGGAGTCAGTCATCTCTGGCAGTGAGACAGAAACACAACAGTGCTGTCACACACCTCTGACCAGGCTTTTGGCAAGATACCATGTAAGATTTGCATAGCACTTTTAACTCTTGCTAAATGTTTGTGATATTTAATATCTTGATGACATTTACACTGACAATTACCCATCACTTTTTCTCAGTTACTTCAATAATCCATCCTGTGTGCACAATAAGAATTCTGAATTTTATGAAAATTATTTGGCTCCAATAGTATTTTGAAAGAGAAAATTACTAATAAAAGGTTTTGTTTTCAAAGTATTCTAATAAATCCTTGCTTTTCTATCTGGTTATTAATGAAAACAAGATTTTAAAAAAATATTTTACCAGGTGATATTTTTCAGATGAGTGAATAGACATTGTGTTATTTCTACAAGAAACTAAATGCTGAAATAACCTGTTTTGTGCACATGGGTTTATTACTTATTACACTTGTTAAAGACAGCAGTTTAAAAATGAAACTTCGTTCTAGGGATGAATGCAGATAATCTGGTCTTACAAAAGATTTTACGTCAAATTTCAGAAGAAGAAGAGACCTTTATCAGTATTAATCTATTTAGGTCAATGAAAGGGAAAATCATTCTCCTAAGGTCTTATTCTTGGAACTGCTTTTTGTTCTATCTTTAAAACACTGCTCCTTATAGATCATTATCCTAAAATTATCTTTCAGAAGTCCTGTTCTCAACGTAACACTAAGATGTAAGATGACTTGTTTAGGAGGAACAATTCTAACTTAAATTATTAATGGTGTATGCACAGTATTAGAAGATGCATATCCCTCTTCCCTGGGCATTTCATTCCATAGAGAGCAAGAAATAATGGTACCTTACAACACATTTTGGCAGTAGTGGAGCCACACACCTAAGCAGTGTCTGACTCTAAGCACGTGAGTTTCTTTCTTCACCTTGCACCCTCTACCTCCCCTTGGCTGACTCAGCCCTTCTCTATTTGCTGCCCATATTCGTCATATTTAAAACTCAGCCCAGGAATTTAATTTTTTTTTTTTTACTCCAGGCATTTCCACACTTTTGCATATAACCAATCCCTCCTCCTGAGATCAGAAAGGGCCTGGGGGTTGAACCAGCAAGGGCCTGGCAGGGCTACTCCTCCCCAGAAGTCACGCAGGCACCACAGGGCAAAGCAGGTGGAGCTCAAACCTTGTGCCCACTACAGGAACATTTTTAAGCAGTCTGTTCCCAAGGCAAAAACAAGAGTAAGGATTTTGGAAACACGAGAACTGGCAGCAAGCCTGCACAAAAGGATGTTAGGGAGAACCTCCACATGTCTATTTGCAGGGCTTTCCCTGCCATGGACACAGCAGAATTCCTGGCACACAGACACCAGAGTGGAGTGGCTCTTCCTACCATCAAAGTAGTAAACCTCTAAAAGGTTGTTCAAATCTGTTCCATGCCTACTGCCCAGTCATGCCGACACCCACCTTTAATGGAGACCAGCAGGAGTCCAGCACAGGTTTTCACACAGTTCCCTGAGCCCAGCATAGTGCAGTGCAGTGCAACCTTGACCTCCTTCTGCCCCCTAACAGCCTCCCCTTCGGGGCACTTCAGAAAAATAGGTTACGCCCCTGCTTTACAACACACTAGAACTAGATCAAAAAAACAAAGCAGCTATCTCTCCTGTGAAATCAGTGGGACTAATTGTCTTTTTTCTTTTTTTTCAATCTATCAGAGCTTCCCATTTACAGCTGATAATAATTTATTTGGATGTACCTAATATTCTATAATGGTTTTTTTACTTACAACAATGCCTGGGTAGTAGCCTCCCACAGTAACATTTTCTGTTCGTGTGGTAGCTGCCAGACCTATGGTCAGTATGAAAACAGACACCACCAGCAGTGCGACTGTGAACCAAAGTGAAGTCTTCTTCCTTTTTGCAAATTGTCCTGTAGGGAGTGGGGGGGAAAAAAAAATAGCTTTCATTGCAATCATGGCAGAACAAATACAAAACGATGGAAGATTTTCTTTTGTTAATTTTTTCTGTTGATAACCTACTGTTGTTCTCCCACTAAGGGAAATTGCTACCAGACAACAGAAGGAATTAAAAACCACAGAGTTAACTAGAGTATAGCTTAATGCACATGCACTGGGCTCAGGCATGAGATGAGTTTTTATTAAACTGAACTATAAGTCAGTGACAACAATAATTATGCCTTGTCTTCAGTAACATTTATAATTAAGTGTTGTTCATGTTAGTAAGTCGGATCTTGCAGGCCTTAAATTCTTACCTGTGTGAAGTGCCAATTTGACTCTACCTGGCCTGAACATAAAAATGAGTATTTTAAACAAGATTAGCAGGCACTCTGCATACTATCATGAAAATGAATGTGCTCTTCATATTTACTGGGGTAAGCAATCTGTATCCCCAAAGCAAAGCTGTAATAGAGTTTATCAGGTGAGACTTATACATGAGACTTTTCTAACAGTAGCTGCTCAGTTGGGATTTGGATCCAGATACCCCAAAGTGAAAACCAGCATGCTCACCTCCAGCTTGCAGCCTGCTCCACAGCACTCAACCCTGTTATCCCAGTGGCGGATCTGAGCTTTAGCCAGAGGTTACTCACACCAGGGCCGCAGCCCATAGCACTGACTTACGTAAGACTGATTTTAAAAAGCCACTGATACATGACTCTAACTAACAAAAGACACCAAAGGGAATCAAACTGTGGTCCTCATTTTTGGTGTTCTCAATTTGAAAGGCAAGGCAGGAGTGTACAGGATCACCCTGTAGCACTGGGACGTGCAATGCCAGGGTACCATACACTGCACCTGGGCAGGATGGAGTTCCTCAGAGAGCACAGCCTGGCCACAGCAGGGCCAGTGTCTGTCCCTCTGTGGCCTCACGAAGCTGTCTGACTGTCCAGCCTTGGGAGAAGGCAGAGACTGTGATGTTGCTCTGAAGACTGGAGGCAGCAGCCCTCAACAGGAAGGAGGAGAGAGAGGAAGGCAGGCTTGTGTGGGTCAGGCTCTGGGGGCACTGCTGGAAGCAAAAGCAGGGGAATCGCAGGAAAGACAAAAAGCAAGCAGAAGCCATTTGCAATGAGTCACTTGATTTTTGTGGCCATTTGAAAGCCATGTAACTCAGTTAAATGTTTATAGTTCAAAAGTCAGACTAGATTAGTAATGTTTGCAAACCAAGTCAAATAATTTCAATCAGTAAAAAAAAAAAAAAAAAATAAAAAGCTGTGTTTGCTGACATTTCTCCAGTAGAACAACCAGTCAAAATTATTCCAGTCTTTTAGTATGAAAAACTTTTCTGAAGACAAATACCATCTATTGAGCTTATGCAAGTCTCTTTCACCTGCATGTAGAAAGTCTTCCTGCTAAAGATCAAGAAATAATTCCTAAGGCTCTCCAAATACCTCTTCTCCAGCCTGTGTCTCTGCTGTCTTCCTCTGGCAATTCCCTGTTAATCCATGGAGGGTCACTGGGCACAGGGAAGCCGAGAGGTTCTTTGCTTGCAGTCAGTTTTTCAGCAAGTGCGTGGGGTTACAGACAGTTCTTTTAGTGAAGCCAGTTCACATGGCCAAGAGGGAAAACTAGATTTCAGATGTGCAACTCCACAAATCAGCTGTCATTCCTATAAACTGATTCATTCAATACATCTACCAGATTTTAAATAGTATCTGATGCCCTCATCATACTTTATCATCTTTGAAAAGTCATGGAGATTAGGGAATCCCAATAACTGAAGAAAGGCAAATGCTCCACCCATTTTTAAAAAGGCCAAAATGAAGATTCAGGGAATTACAAACCAACCAAACCTCACTTTGGTTCCTGGGATGCTGGGACCAAAAATGCAGAGCAAGGCCTCTTGTAAGATATTTCTGGGCACAGAAGGAAAAGGTGATTGGCAACAGTCAGCATGGATTTACCAGAGCCAAGTTATGTCTGACTAGCCCAGGTGCCTGCTATGGCAAAAAGACTGGACTTGAGGAGCAGTGGATGTCTTTTACCTTAATTCTAGCAAGGTTTTTAATATGATGCCAAGTCCTGAGCAAAGGAAGGAACAATGCCTTGCAATGATACAGGTAAGGGACTGCCAGGATGCAAAGCAGCTCTGCTGGAAAGGACCTGGGGGTATTGGTAGATGATCAGTGAACATGAACCAGCAGTGTGCCCTAGCAACAGAATCCTGGGCTGTACTAACAGGAGCATCATTAGTTGATCAGAGGAGCAACTACACCTGTCTATTCAGCACTTTTTTGACCACAAAATATTACACTCAGTTTTGGGCCCTTAGTATAGGGAAATACATAAATTAACTGCAGTGAATTCAACAGAGGACTGCAAAGAAGGTCAGGGGCTAGCAATCTCTGTATGAGAAGAGTCTGAGGGAACAGGGCTTGCTCAGCCTGGAGATGAGATGACTTTTGGCAGGGCTAGTTGCAGTCTTCCAATTCCTTTGAGTTGCTGTCAAGGGAACAGACTCAGGCTTTTCATAATGGTGCACAGCAGGAGGAGAAAAGACAGCAGTCAAACTGAAATACAAAAAAGTGTTTCAGACTGGGTATAAGGAGAAAAAAAATTCAGTGTTAGGACAGTCAAACATTGGAACGGGTTGCCCACAGAACTTGTGTCCTCTCCAACTTGAGAGGTTTTCAAGATTCAAACAGAAAAAGCACTGAGCGACCTGGCCTGACCTCATAGGTAACCCAGCTTTGAGCAGGAAGTTGGAACTGCAACGGAGGTACCTTTCTACCTGAATTCTTCTATGGTTTTATGATAGTCAAGACAGCTAGACTAAAAGTGGGTTGGGTATGTGTGCTCATATCCACTGACATGAAACTGCAGCTGCAATGTAGACTCTAAAGGTACTCTAAAGGGATACAGGAACTCAAACCTTCCCAAAGCCAGTGGGGCAGATGCTCCTCAGCCAAGTCTTTTTGAAACCACTGAGCATTTTCATGAAAAGTGACTGAGGAGCCAAGCCCCCACATTTTCCTCAGAGTAGCACCTGTACTGGCAAAAGTTGATCAGATTGCATGGAGATAAACTATGGGTCCAACCCACCCTCCTGTGTTCTGGTTATGAATAGTGAAAGACATGAGCTTGATTGCCCTGACTGAGTTTGCTGGAAAATGTCTTAGGAAAAGCACACTCTTGTTTGTCATTGGAGTGAATCTGATGTGGATTTAGTGAGACAGAACAGAAAAGGATGCCATTATTTGTAGGGACATTTTTTGGTCTGAACTACATTTTGATGTTGAAATTTACACATGCCAGAAGAAGTTTATGAATTAAATACCCTTCAACCCTCATATTCATTGATCTTTTACCACCTGCATCTCAAAATAGAGGCAAATATCCAATCATATCTCCCCTTTTTCATAGTCCAGTTTGGAAACTCTGGTAAGTACATGTCGTTAGCTATGAACTCCACCCTTAGGAGAAATGACTTATGTGCAGGAGCACAGAAAGGCCCTTTCTGGAGAAGAGGCTGGCACATGCAAGGATTTATTCTCAAAGATTTCCACATGCTCAGAGAAGATGGGTAGAAATCAGGCCTAAACTGGTTTTTATCATGGCTGTTTGGCTTTCCTCAGTCACATCAATAAAAATCTTTGCTCTATCAAAATATGTGTAATTACATGCATATAAGCCACCAGCACGCCGGGAGGCCTATGTAATATTTGCAAAGCAGCATAGTATCTTCAGAAGCTACAGCTGCAAAGGGTTCCTACTATTAGCTTCATTTTGCATTTTCAGTCATGTTGGGTCCCAAGATTTTCCAAGGCTTTGTTCACTGCTGTTCATAGCAGCTGCCATGCAGTTTATTTGGATCTGTTTTTAATGTACCTGCCAGCCAAAACCCAATGCCAGACTCAGAAGCCCTGTCTCCAGCTCAGGAAGTGTGCCTGGCCCAGCCTTCTTCCGTGACACTCTCTGTGGCAAGGCTTGGACCGAAGGCTGGCCATATACAAGAACAGCAGTTAAATTAAGAGCAGAGGAAACACTGCTGTCAATATTCGTAGCCTGAATTTTCTTCCAACACAACTGTTCCTGGAGTGCAGGAGACAGTTAATGGAGGCTATTCACTTTCCAATTTTTTAGTACTGAAGTAACTCTCAGAATAATTTTGACATTTATTACCTTCAACTTCTTTAACAATGATTCTGTATGAATATTATTAAAGTCCTAGTCTGGACCTTAATGCAATTTAGTTGTAACTTAAAATTCTTATACTTAGCCCACCAAAAACCAAGCTTGTAGGAAGAAACCTTGTCATATCCTTATTAGCATTAGCTTGAGGCTGGGGTCAATAGAGGGTGTGAATATGTTATTAACATCTATTGGCAATATTCTTCAGCAGTTTTGGCCAGTGAAGTATTGACTTGGGCACTGAGTTTTTTGCAGTATTAACTGCAGCAATAGGCACTACAGATAATATAGAGAGGCAACAAAGCTTCCACATGACTGGTTTGTACTCTGCCTGGCGCAGACCTAAATCATGCACAAAAAGGAACAGTCACAGAAACACTCTCTGCTTTGCTCACTAAACATCTGTCAGGCAAAGTATCTGCGTGAGCCATTCAGCCCTGCTTCAACAATGGAAGGACAAAAAATATCACCAGGACAAGGAGGAGAGACACCAGACTGCTGCCTTCTTGGGACAGAGAAAGGCCCGTGAGGAGAGAAATTGAGATCACCCTCCAGAGAGCAAAAAGAAAAAGTACCTGCTGAAGACAACACCCTGCTGCACTCAGAAAAAACTTCTGTCCATTCAGCAGCTGCAGAAAACAAAATTATATTTACAATTCTCTGTTTACAATGGATGGGGGTTAAATTTGCAGGAAGACTATGGAAAAATGAATGGTTTTGTGGGGAGGGTACATATGAGATTGCAAAGTGGTGGATCTAACGATGAATAGTAGGGTCTGGATTTGAATGAAGTAAAGAGTGAGTTTAAAAGGAGGATGAACTAATTAATGGTGAAACATGTCCATGGCACAGAATGTGTCCAGAGCTGAGAAAGAATAGAATGAAACAGCATCTCTTCACCTTGGAAAACCTGCATACGATCTGCAACTGAACTAAAAAAGTCTACATTTAGACGAAGGAAACTATACTTTGCTAACTTCACTACTTCTTTTAAAATCGATCTTCAGACATCACAAATCCTGTTAAAAAGTGTGGCATGATTTTTGGTGAGGAAAAGTCAGTGTAGGATGTAGCAGTTAGCTGGGATTACAATCACATTTGCTGAATATTAGCACTAGCTAATTCCATACCTTCTTCTTTGATCTAGTTATGGTGATCTAAATGGAAACATTTCTTTCAAGTAATGCCCAGCCTAATGTATATTAGCATCTCACTATGAGATAAAGAAGGAAACTTTAGTAACAGGAAAAAATAGTGCTTTTTTATTATGTGAGGAATACTAAAAATTGTGACATGTTTCAGAGAGTGGCATTAAGCACACAGAATAAGATAATTTAAGTGGAAATTCACCACAGACAGACTTTAGTATCAAAGGTATCTGCTATTTTGCTGCTATTGAGAAAATTTTTAGGAGATCTTTGGATCTAAATTATAAATTTTTAATTACTGCAAAGCTCACTTCAGTGCCATCTCTCTCTCAACTACAGCTTTGTGTATTTTAAAATCTGTTTCATGCCAGAGAAATTGAATTAATCCTGCATTGCCTCTCAAAATTAAATGTGACGGATTGAGGTGCTTAAAAGAGATACTCACACCTGCTGTTGGTGATTACTTTCCCTCTTCTGATTAAATGCTTGACTTGTCCAGAGTGCTGAACTAATTAAACCAGATGCAACAGCATTCATTTCAAGCCACAAGACAGCAGCTTTTATCAGGCCAATCTCTTACTTTTATTATTAATTTGTTGAGTAAGATTCCACGAGTGCATTATATATTGAAGACCACGGGAAACAGTTTACAATTGTACTACAAAGTATCCATACTGAACAAAATGAAAAAGCAATCCCACAAGCCCTGACAGACTATGTAGTATGGCTATAGTAAGTGATACCATGCAGTATCACTATGACCTCATTGTTTTGGCAGCAATTGTTTCACCAATAAATAATTTAATGAGCAGCTAATCACTAGCTTAAAGCTAGCATACAGATTCTTCTTTTTCCAATGACTACCTGAAAATGTTTTAAAGTTACAGCACATCTTCCATGGCCACATTTTCAACACTAACATAATTTTTCTTCCAAGTTTAAGACAAAAATTAAGATCGGATACACTTTTAATCCAGCTGTTAAGATCCTTGAGTGCATAGCAAAGTCTCTGCTTATCCTTTCAAATGCTACACAGAGTAATTCCTAGCAATAAGTTCTGTATTTTCTAAACTTTACCAAATTCCGCTGGAATAATGAAATACCTGACCTTTCTTTTGCCGATGTGTTTGTATTTCAGGACGTACACTGTAAACACAAGCAGCTCACCATTCAGTTAGGAGAATCAGAAGGAAGGAAACTAACCCAACACCTGTCCCCAGCCCACCCCGCACCTGCGGGCACCGCCTGCTCCAGCACAGCCACCGGCCATGGCCATCGACCACAGCACGATGGCTCTTATATTAATTTCCTGTCCGCGTCCCGTACCAAGCTATTCCTCCGAATGTTAAACCTCCAGCACAGGGATTCACCAAGCGTAGCTGAAAGCTCTGAAGAAGAACCGGTATTTTTAAACACCTCGGCGAGTGAGAGGATGCGCGGCAGCGCGCACCGCGCCGGCGATCTCGGGCTGAGCCCCCCGTGCGCCGCCGCTCTGCGGGGCACAGCCCGGGCACGGCACACAGCCCCGGCACGGCACACAGCCCCGGCACGGCACACAGCCCGGGCACGGCACACAGCCCCGGCACGGCACACAGCCCGGGCACGGCCCCCGCCCGCGCCCTCCCGTCCCGCTGACCGAAGCGCCGGGGCAGCGGCGCCGACCC